>CM050169.1:49255211-49492711 GCA_027410445.1 Discoglossus pictus | reverse complement strand
ACGGCCGTCTTAGGTCTTGCCATGTTAGCCCTCTGATTATACGCTTTATCTCTGGTAATGTGAGCCAATGATTTCCCATCTCATGCCGGACAATATTATTCCAAGTTAACATACTGTAGCCAATTTGCACTTAAAGGAAATTGCTGGTGAAATATTCCTCTGTGATTAGTCGACCTCGTTTACACACCTGAGCTTGTTGGCTTCCATATGCGTACGGTTATTATGAGTTGCAAAACGGTTAAAGGGATATGGAAGAGACTAGGAATATAATATACCTGTGTATCTATTTACTTCCATGTACTTTAAGTGCTTATAAGCTCTGATTTTACTGCCTAAATCAAAAAATGATCCTTGTATGGTTGTGCCCCCCTGCAGCTCATGCTGCTGAGATGTGGTCTCTGATAGGCTAGGACACTAAACTGCAGCCCTACAAAGTCTGTGTCTGCATTCGCTGCAGAGGGACTATTTGTTTGATTTTAGGCAGTAAGAACAGAGCTTAAAGTACATAAAAGTAAATAGATACACTGGAATATTATACCTAGTACAATCCAGGAACCTTCCATATTCCTTTAAGACGTGTCATTAAATGCATAGTCGGAAATGTGACTTCCCCAGAAGTTTCTGCTGCATCGAGGACTTGGAATAAACACTGATAATTGTTTGTGCCTTGAATGTAAATGTGTGAATGTTTATGCATTGAGCAGGTACATTGCGTATATACTTCCTTGGGTTTTTTTCTCCTTCAGTGCTTTCTGGAATATTTCTAAGATCCGACGGACTTATAAACCTTAGCAACTGCATCACTAATATACTGCAAGAACTAGATCGGGAATGGTGTGTGGTAACCTTAAAGGAAGGGTTGGAAATATATACATAGATGACATGATGACTTCTCTCCAAGCCCACTCTACTCAACAATATTCCAGTCACTCATCAATCACCACTTCAAGTACTCAACAGTTTTCATCGTATATATGGTCCGCTCTATGAAATAAATCACACAGACCGTTCAGTAGGTATTTAAATCACCAACTTAACGAGCTGCCTTGTTATTCCAAGACAGGAGCAACATGACATATTTTTATATAATGTGTCCTTCGAAAGTTTGGAAGCAATTAAGGCAATTTTTTTTTCTTTCTGCAAACTTATATTTGAATTTAAAAAGATGAAAATGAGGCATCAGCTAAAAATGGCTCCGGTTGAAGACATGACAAAGGAAAATCCCAAATGTTTTGGGTGACAGAGTTGATGCAATAAGTGAATTGTCCACATGCTTTTTTAGTTGACCACTGTATATGGTACAATAGGGCTTCATCTGTTTATCGAGATAAGCAAGTGAAACTGTATTATATGTATTAAAATCTTGGAATGTAAGTTTTTATTTCTAAGTGTTTGTCCATTAAATCATTGAGGACCGTTCCTCGTGAAAAATATATAAATAAATAGTATTGCATAAATAAAAGCAGCGCTGCTATATATGGCTGTAATATGTTAACACTCTCTCACCAATTTGTTTCGTAAAATAATAATTTATTCTGGGTCCCTCAGGAGGAATATCATACATATAATGTTGCCCTTTTGAAAAAATATCCTCCTTTTTTATAGGTAAAGATCTTCCTCTTTGTCTTATGGTTCAGCATTATTTGTGTTTTTTGGGACATATCTGTGGACATGAATGTTGATACAGTTGTGAAATCCATCCATTAGTAGTATTTAAGAAAGTTTCCTGGACGTACTTCACCATTTTTGGTTTAAATAACAGAATAGTTTATCTATGTATAGATTTGCAATTCCTAGATGCTATGGATACATTTGTATCACTTTGCGTATGGCTTAACAATTTTTTGTGTTTTTTTATTCTACAGGTAGAAGCCATTCTCGTGAACATTTTTGGAGGGATTGTGAACTGTGCCATCATAGCTAATGGGATTACCAAGGCCTGCAGAGAACTTGAACTCAAGGTTCCTTTGGTGGTCAGACTTGAAGGTATGTGTAATGTGTTCCTTCATATGTATATCCAAATTCTCCTCCATCCCCCGTGTCTCTCTCCTCCTTCCCCCGTGTCTCTCTTTTCCATCCCCCAATAAACCTCCTAACGCAGCGCAGTGCGGCGTATACAGAATTCCGTTCAATAGTTTCCATAGTGCGCATGCGCTCCCACTGGAGCGTTATATACTACGGAAACTATTATATGTGATTATTACAACACTAGTCACTTGCCTGTCACAAATGACAGGATAATAGTTTATTTTTCTATACTCCCGTCTCTGCTGTGGAACTCTGCAGCTCCTCCAGGGTTACCTTAGGTCTCTGTGCTGCCTCTCTGATTAATGCCCTCATTGCCCGGTCCGTGAGCTTTGGTGGGCGGCCGTCTCTTGGCAGGTTTGCTGTTGTGCCATGTTCTTTCCATTTGGTTATGATAGGTTTAATGGTGCTCCTGGGGATCATCAAAGATTTGGATATTTTTTTATAACATAACCCTGACTTGTACTTCTCAACAACATTGTCCCTTACTTGTTTGGTCTTCATGGCAGTGTTTGGTTAGTGGTGCCTCTTTCTTAGGTGTTGCAGCTTCTGGGGGCTTTCAAAAAAGGTGTGTATATGTAATGACAGATTACGTGACACTTAGATTGCATACAGGTGGACATCATTTCACTAATTATATGACTTCTGAAGGTAATTGGTTGCACCAGAGCTTTTTATGGGCTTCATAACAAAGGGGGTGAATACATACGCACATGCCATTTTCTGTTTCTAACAAAAATGTATGTATATATTCTTCTCATTTCACTTCACCAACTTAGACTATTGTGTTCTGATCCATCACATAAAATTCAGATTAACAAAACATTGAACTTGAGGCTGTAATGTAACATAATAGGTAAAAAAGTCAAGGGGGCAAATACTTTTGGAAGGCACTGTATATATGTGATTAAACACCAGGCAAAAAAATGTAAACGGCCCTATCTTTGAGGTAAAAATATAACACATATGGTGCTTTTTTTTTATTTTTTATATTTCAAAACACCGACACACGATTTGAAAACTCACAATCTAAAGGGAATGTAACAAACTGTGAAATAATTAAAAGGAAAACACTTAACTTGGCAAGTAATTGAAAATAGAGTAGAGAGTTAATCAGTGGGCAAGTCTGTGGATGTATCCGCTGTGAAAAATGGAGGTGATAGTGCAGCAATCTTCATTATAAAGTGACACAAATCATAGGTGGGTAGGTGTGGACAGGGTAGGACATGTTAGGAATTTAGAGGAAGTGACGGTGTGTGAGGCTCTAAGTCTGGAGGTCAAAGAAACCAAGGTGAATGGACTGAGTCCCTGCAGAAGTGATGCTCAAACCTAATAGTAGACAGAACTAGTTTGTCAGAGCGTCTGCGGAGGTGGATGGTCTGAGAGCCAGTGTCACTGGTTGAGCCCCACATACCAAGTGAATAAACTGGGCCTCAATTGAATTTGAAAAGATAAGCAAGTCCCATAGGTGTTGGCACACAAGCCATGTCCAAATAACCAAATCTCCCATCAAGATTTATCCTTTATCATAAGACTTTCATACTGTATACAAACTAACTCACGTGGAATGTTGGAGAACAAACATCCCAGGACAGTGGTGGCGAACCTATGGCACGCGTGCCACAGGTGGCACGCCGTGCCCCTTCTGTGGGCACGCGACCATAGGTCGCCGGCAGCATGCTGGGCCTGCTCATCGTGCGCGAGCACGGCGCCTGAGCGCTCTCCCGTCACTGAAAAAAGGAGGGCTGTGCTAGCGTGCGCGCGCGGCACAAGCGAACAGACGTTGACCGTGTCCGCGTGCTCCCGCCGTGCACGCGCTCTCCTCGAGATCCGCAACGCGCGCGCGGCAGGGAGACAAAGGAGAAGGGGAGAGACAAGGGTGGGGGGAGAGGCAAGGGGAAGGTAAGAGATATGGGGCAGGGGAGAGACAAGCGGTAGGGGAGAGACAAGGGAGAGGGGGAGAGAGAAGAGGGTTGAGACAAGGGGGAGGGAGAAGGGGAGAGACAAGAGTGGAGGGAGAGACAATGGTGTAGGGAGCCAATGGGGAGTTGGACAGATAAGGGAGAAGGGGAGAGACAATGGAGAAGGGGGGGAGACAAGGGGAAGTGGAGAGACAAGAGGGGAAAGAGAAGGGTGGGGGAGACAGGGGAGAAGGGAAGAGAGAAGGGGGAAGACAGTGAAGAATGGGAAAGAGAAGTGTGGGGGAGAGATAGAAGGGTGTGGCAGACAAGGGAGAATGGGAGAGACAAGGTTGGGTGAAACAAGGGGGTAGAGAGAGCAGGGTGGGAGAGACCAGGGGGAGAGACAAGGGTAATGGGAGACACAAGGGGGAGAGAGAGTGAATGGTGGGAGAGACAATAGTGAAGTACAAGGAGAGACAAGGGTGGGGGTAGAGACAAGAGTGAGGGAGATACAAGGGTGGGGGAGAGATAAGCGGAGAGAGAGGGAGAGAAGATGGAGGGAGGGGGGAGGAAGAAGGGAGGATGGAGAGAAAGAAAATAGGGAGAGGCAGAAGGGAAAGGGAGAAGTAAGAGAGTGAGATGGGAGAGAAGGTAGTGGCACATGAGAGAGAGGAAGGGAGAGGAGAGAGAGGAAGGGAGAGGAGAGAGAAAGGAAGAGGGAGATGCAAAAGGGAGAGGTAGAGAAGGGAGAGTGAGAGAAGGGTAGAGTGAGAGAGAGGGGAGAGGCAAAAGGGAGAGGTAGAGAATGGAAAGAAAGGAGGAGGGAGAAACACAGGGAAGGAAAGAGACAAGGGGGGGTAGAGGCAAGGGAGAAAACAGAGACAATTGTGAGCGGTACAAGAGAGGAGAAATAAGGGTGGGAGAGAGAGAAGGATGGAGGGAAGAGACAAGGGAGAAGGGGAGATACAGGGGTGGTGGGAGACAAGGAGGAAGGGGAGAGACAAGGGGAGGGGAGAGAGAAGGGTGTATGATCCAAGGGGGGAGAGACAAGGGAGAAAGGAAGAGACAAGGCTGGAGGGAGAGACAAGGGGGAGGGGAGAGACAAGAGACGAGAGAGGAGGGTGGTGGGAGAGGGAAAAATAGGGGAAGAGACAAGGGGGAAGGGGAGATACAAGGGTGGGGGAGAGACAAGGGGGAAGGGGAGACATAAGGGGCAGGGGAGAGACAAGGGAGAATGGGAGAGAGAGAAGGGTGTAAGAGACAAGGGGGAGTGAGAAAGTGAGAGACAAGAGTGGAGGGAGAGACAATGATGTGGGGAGACAAGAGGGAGTGGTAGTCAAGAGAGAAGGGGAGAGACAAGGGAGAAGGGGGCGACAAGGGGAAGCGGTATTTGCATTAAGGGAGCAATGTATAAAATTGCTATTTTTGGATTGAAAGAGTGAGGTGCATTGTATTCTCATTTGCATGGCCCTGCCTTTTAGACATGTGAATGGGCTTATTAATGTAATATTAATTTCCTCTCTCTATAAATGTGTGTATATATATATACATACAGTGTGGGGGGGGGAGTATTTGATCCCCTTCGGATTTTTTTTGTCCATGACAAAGAAATGATCAGTCTATAATTTTATCAAAAAAGACGGGAATACAATTGTAAGGCTGGCAATGCTGTTTGCCACATAATGTGAGGCTTTTGCTCCTCTGAGCACCATTTGCGTGGCGCGCACTAACTGCCATTGTTTTATTTTCAACGTTCTGCGTTCCTGTCGTTGTTCGTCTAAGACTAGAATTTGTTTTTTCAATAAAAAAGTTTGTATCATTGAACTCTCTGTTGTTATGTTCTTCTTTTAAAACAAAAGATGTTAATGAGTTCGGACAACTGTACGAGTTGTTTTTTCTAAACTTAAACCTCAGTACACAGGTTCAATTGCCGTGTTGGCACTTAGAGGAAAAAAAAGTTGGCATGTATTGCGGTTTGGGCACTCGGGCTCAAAAAGGTTCGCCATCACTGTCCCAGGATATGATTTACTATTGGCCGAGGCTTTACCATGGGGTTCTCACTATAGGAGAACCTCCAGAGGTGGGAGAAAGCATTTGGACTTGTGTTTTCCTTGCAAGGAATGTTAAGACAAGTTTACACCATTCATTCACAGTGAGTAAATAATGAAATGCATATTTTTGAGTGAACTTCTCTAAAGCAAGTCCTAAAACTTGCAGCTAAGGATTCTGGGTAGTAACTCACATATATTATAGAACTCATATCTCGGAGACCCACATTAGTACACTGGGCCACGCATCAGCATATAGGAACTTCAAAATTCTAAATATTTCAGAAATGATTTACTGTACAGAAGAAAGGCTAGTACAATATATAGACCATGTTTAATATATATGTATAAGATTAAATAAACTTCCTGTTGGGGTGACATAGTCTCTTTACATTTTTTTTCTTCAGTTATTGATTTTATTAAGTAGATATTAAATAGGCCTGCTGTAAAAGAGCATTTTGTGGCCCTTTTATATGATTACCATTTTGCTAGGATGTTATTGTATGTATTTTTATATATATATATATATATATATATATATATAATTTTTTTTTTTTTTTTTTTTTTTTTTATTCCGCAAAGAAGATCTTATACAGAACACGAAAAACTGACGCTTAAACAGACTGCCACCCCAACAGGAAGTTGATTTACTTTAAAAGAGCATTTACAACTGTCTGTACATTGTACTAGAAGTTTTTTTCTACAGTAAATAATTTCTGAAATATTTAGTATTGATTTTGCAGTTCCTATATGCTAATGTGCGTCTACCTGCCAAATAACATTGCAGCTCTTTATTTTGGCCATTACGGAGACAATTAGTCTGCAATTTTAATTAGCACATCAAATCAGCTAATTAACATGTATGAACTGCTCATTTACATATAAAAACAGCAGTAACGTGGAATTTTCCAGGACTGATTCACTTTAGAAAAAAAAGAATAATACAACATATAGTCAGTTTATTGTGCTCTTTAAGAATAACCAAACATTTTGATTTTGTAGTCCCTTTAAAGGGACATGAAAAAATATTGAGCTTTGCCGTGCAGAAATGTAAACGGCCCTTTCCACAGTCTTAACCTAAATTTTATGTCTTCCTCCTGTGACCAGTAGATTCCACCATTTTTTTTTTCAGAAATACTTTCTTTAGGACGACTTCTTGTCTATGTCTTAAACTGTATGGTTTAGTTAGTTTGTTCTATAAAAGATAAAACTAAAATATCTGAGTTTTTTATTTCTTCATGTTCCCAAATAAGACCCCCCCCCCAGATCGTGTCTGCAGATTTCTGGAGCCTCGTTTAGTGAATTACAAATGTCTTGATGAAGAAGATTTTAATCAGTCAAATCTGAGGGATTTTGTGAACAAATCTTTGTTACTGACTGTATAATAATTACACGCTGTTTGATCAAGGGATGAGGAGAGGATTAGAGGCCCCTTTGAACATGGTAACTTTATCATTACTTGTATTTACTGCCTAATCACAAAGACACCCACCAGATGGGGACTCCGGCGCCTTTAATTTGATTTAATTTTTGTTGTTGTTCTACACACAGAATATTAATTACTAATAAGCTCTTAAGGTATATGTGTGATTTGGATATTAATATACGGAATATGTATATTTATATATTTACTAGCGACTTGCCCGTCAAAAATGACGGGACAATAAAATTGTAATGCTGTTTGCCACAGACAGTAAGTGTTTTGGTCGTCTGAGATGTATTTTTTGTTATCAGGGGCGCTTTTGCTCTCATTGTAAGGTCCGCGCTGATCTCCTTTTTGCGCTTATTGCAAGTCTCTCCCCTGGTGTAGTTTGTGTCCTATGAGCACCGCTGGCGCTCCTTGTGAGGCGTGCGTTGAAGGGCCTTGTCGTTTATTGCAATACTGCAGTGTTTTGTTTTTTCTTGCGTGTATTTTTTCATGATAATTAATTAATGAAATGATAAATTAATATACTTTACCTATTTGTAATTAATATATGCAGCAAGCATTGTGCTGAAGAGCTAACAATCTGTTTTGATTTTCCTGCAGCATACAATGTAGATTTGCACTGTTGTTGAGCTGACTTACAATAAGTGTCAGCAATGTGTGCAGTGTGTAATGTAAATAGGCTGCGTGCGCGAGGGGAAGCCGTTAGGGTAGCTGTGTACTTTCACATTCTGTAAGTTAGTGTTGTAAAATGGCGGCGAATGTGGATGTGGTATGCGGGTGTGGATGATTTAGCGTCCTTGCTAATAGTGTATGTTGTACCTCGTACAGGTTTTTGTAAAAGTCGTATGTGCTTTGCAGCTTTTTTTTTTGGCTGCCATTTTTCTCTTGCTTAGGTAAATTGGACTTAAATTGAGGTGTAACCTCACTTCCAGACGTGCTGGGTGTCCCCCCTTGCTGTGGGTAAGGTTTTTATTTTATTTTTGTGTGAATTTTGTGTTTTTTTTTTTTTTTTTCCTGCCGTTAAGGTCGTATTTTTGCGTGTTCATAAAAGTCCCACGGCTCGTATTTTTTTGTGTAAGTCCGTATTTAGGCATTGCGTTTTATAGGTATTTTTTTCAAAGTCCCGATTCTGTGGCTGTTTGTAACCGCTTGTGAGGCGCCGTAGAGACTCCTCCTCCGCATATGCGGCCTGCAATAAACCTTCGGATCATTGCAGCTGACGTTAGAGCCTCCACCTTCCGCATTTGCTGCCCGAACTGAAAGCGTGACGACGTTTCGTAGTTTGACAACTATTATATGTGATAAATATATATATATATTTTTGGAACCCATGGTTTGGATTGCAAGAGCGTAGCCTTTGTGGGCACCTTTGCATATATATTTTTCTGTATTCTGGGCATGAAACAAGTTTTTTAATGTGAACCCAAATGTATACACACATAACCATATATTTAAGCCTATAAATCCCTATGCCTATAAGCTTACATTCTAATTAGTGATATAGAAGCAGTTGGGAAGATGCATTATCAATAGCAAGTTGAAGACAGTATTTATCTTTAGCGTTTTAAGCACTATTTTAATTGAGCACCAAGTGTGCCTAACTTACATAAAATGTGTATTTGCTATTCCTAATGAATTATTTAAATGAGGATTCACATCTTTATAAATAAAGATGTTGTGACAATGGACATGTTACCCAACCCAATGCTTAGGCAGCCCAAACCCCGGCTTAGCTAAAATCTAGCCCCCATACTTTTTCCCCCGTTTGCACCCGGGATGGCAGTACATGCACTCTACACGTACTAGGGAAACTAATAAGGGATGAGGCTTGCTGGCACAACAGCCACTCCTAGGAATTCCTCCATGATGATATTGTGACCGTGGGAGAGACTCAAGGGGTGAGTCTGAAAATCTGGCTGGCCTTTTGTTCCGTTCCTTATAAAAATACTCACCCATCTCTAATTAATTCTGTTCTGGTTATTAATTTGAAGTGGGAGAGCAGGACTTGGCCTGCGGTCACTGAGGATAGTCCTACCCAACCGATACGAACATCTAACCTGTGAGGTTACCAGAACGGTCCTGTATCGTGACAGATGTATATACATTTTTGTAGCTTTTTATAACCTCCTAAAAAAATTTATTTATTTCCATTGTGGTGTTGAAAATATATTGGGAGTCTCTTATTGTATATAATAAATGACCACTGAAATATTATGTAATTCAACGTTTTTAGTAAGTCGGATGAGGAATTGAAGCTTGTTATTAAAAAAAAAAAAAGTATCAAATGGTATACTCTTGAGATATTATGAGAAAAAAGCTCCCCCGGTCCACGGCTACTACAATATTTTTGTTTAATATCTCGACAAAGCGGCCAGACTGCAAGGCAAAAAGATTTCCGATATATACAAAGCAGTGAGGATTCCTAATCCGTATAAATGGATGTCAGTCTCTTGCCGTTGCAAGATAAACAGAAAACACTCTTTGGTTTACAGCACATGTTTTTTCTTGATATATTAACAGAAGATTGGAATCGAGATTTCTCCCTTGTTTGTGTTGTTGGTTTATTGAGTGCTTCAAATACCCGGCTCCGAGACTCACTGCGGCGTTGTGTCCCATTGTGAACAAAGTAGAGTTTCTTTTACTTTCATAAAAGAGATGCCAGCTAGTCACTTTCCACAACACGTCTCTTTGTGTACAGTACAAGGGTATCACTTAATTGGTATTTTCAGAGGAGGGCTAGTATGAATCGCACTGCTTTGAAATGTTCCGTGCCGTGTAAGTAGTCTCTCATTCTAGTTGGTTGTAGACGATACCACAATGTGTTGTAGTGACTAATATAATGAGATTCAAAGCTTTCAAAACGCGGAAGGCTTCTAAAAGTATTGAGAAACAGCCAGTATTAAACTGGTGTATAGGCAGGAGAGGAGCCCAGTAGGACATCTACACACTGAATGTATGAAGTGATAGGCCACTACACGTGTCCATTTCCACTTTTTTTAAGTCATGTCCAACTCTTTGTGATCCTATGCCCCAGGCCCATCTCTCAGCCACCACCCCTCTGAGTTCCTCAAGATATAGTGTTTATTGCCTCAATTATGTCATCTACCCATCTCCCCTTCTTCATGTGCCTTCAGCCCTGACTTCCCATGAAGCTCGAAATATCTGAGCTTTATCCTCATAATCAAACGTTCCAGTGAACAGTTCGGCTTTTCTGTAGTATTGATTGATTTGATCTTCTTGCAGTCCCAGGCATTTTTCTCCAACACCACATTTCAAAGGCCAGTTCAACGGTGCTCAGCCTTCATTATGTTCCAGCTGTCACTTTGTATGTTCCTACTGGGAATGCCATAACCCTAACTATGCAACTACCTAAAATTATCATTTTTTTACTGTTATCTTTTAACACAACAAAAGCAGCATCCTATCCCCCGGACAATTGCCCAAATACGAGGCTGATCCCACTAGTACCAGTAAATACACAATTTCAGAAAAAAGAAAAAGGCTATGTTAGTACTAAATAAAGATATGACGCATTGGTATTGTAAGGACACAACCCATTACTTCTTATCTGGTGCTTTAATGTTAGCTGTGTTCATAGGAAATGAATAATTACTGCCTGGCAGCTTTATATTCCTACTGAAAGACTTTAATGGGTGTTTGTTCCATATGAGTCAAAACATGGATTAGCCTATTATATTATATTATTATTACTAGGGCCAGTGTAGAGATAATTGCTGTTATATGGACAAGGGTGGGAATGTTAGGCAGAGAGACAGGTTTAGAGGGATTTCAGAACAATATCATTCGGTAAGAGAACAAACCAACTTCACATCAAAAGCTTGTTGGCAAGCAAGTCTATCTCGACAATATATTTGGTTCCATTTTGTGCCTGGAATTTTAGCCCTGTGTGCTCGGCAAAGCTGTCTCCCCCATTGGCCTTTTGAATGGCTAAAGACCAGCAGCTGAGTCTGAACTTTTGGAAAAAAGTGTAATTTTTACTAATGATTAATGACAAATTAAAACATCTAGCTCCTGTTCTCCTCTTGTTAGGGGGATTCAGTTGTAATGAATAAATAGTGAATGGATCTCTACCTTGTTGTGGTGAAGGGTCGTGTGTACTTCAATAAAGATGTAAGCTATACCATGTAGCGTCACCAAAGGTGGGCAGTTCATAGTAGAGCCAAATTGGGGTCTACATGAGAAGGAACTGGCATCCCACTTCAGAATCTTTACCAAGAAAACCTTATCTATAAGTACATATGGAATCAAGATGTTCCTGCCGTGCTGGGGTCCATAGGGTCATGGAGAGTCAGACGACAACAACATAGTACCTTCTTTATAAATTTGCTAGCAGACCACATTAAAAATTTCAAATTTACTGTGAAATTGTGATTTCTATTAATATTTTATCTGGGCAAATAATAGAATCTGTACGGTTCTGCTATATATAACATTTTTGTTTTCTATTTCTCCTTATTTCTCTCAATTTCCAGCTGGTAATCCCTCTTGATAAGATATATTTGCTCTTAAAATGCCAGAAAACTCTGTGACATGTTTATTGTTTTTCATTCATAGCTGATGGCTGTATCTCCGTCGGCCACCTGCTAAACCATGAGTGACACTGATTATTCCAGTTGCTGACGATAGAAATGGAAAATAGGGTTGCAGTTTAGTCGTCGTTGAGTTAAGGGAAACAAGTTTTTATTAACCCTTTTGTCTGTAGACAAATAGGACTCGTACAGCTTTATCCGGTACTTTGTTGGTGTAACATATTTTGGCCATATCATGAGTAGACAGGATTCCTTAGAGAAGACGCTGATGATGAGAAAGATTGAGGCACACAAAGGAGGAGACAGCAGAGGTGGAGATGGATAGATGAGATCATTAAAGCAATGAACTTGAGCTTGAGGGAGCTCAGAGGGATGGAGACTGACAGATGTGATTCCGGAGAGATTCAGCATAGCTTGTGGTACATTATTGTACTAATGTGTGGCTCCATATGCTAATTTGCTTTCTAAGGGCTGGGGAGGAGATCTAGTTACATAATAACACTTGGGTAGTCATACTTGCTTGTGTTTGCAAAAACAATGTCAATAATTAGCACATCAAAGCAAATAATTAGCATTTGTGAGGCACTTGCATTGCAAACAATGGCAAATATGCCACCATTGATTGAATTTAGAATAAAATGCTAGTACAATGTATGGTTAGTTTGTCTATTCTTTATGAAGAATTAAAAACAAAAACCTTGGTTTTGGGGTGACTTTGAGCGCTGTCTAAAAATACAGTACTGCTACTGATACATTATATAGAATAGGGTGGGCACTATAAAATATATATAAATTATGTTGTGGTAAATAGCTTTCCCACAAGATCTATAACACAAGTTAGGTACCAGCGCCACACTGATGAGATTCATTAAGCTTGAAACAGTAACTACTGTGGGTAGGTCTCCTAACTCGTTCAAATCCATCCTATGCTATACTTCAAAACAGTGAGCATATGCCTAAAATTATCCGTATAGTAATATTGGAGTGCAATGCAATAACTGTATTTCTCGGAATTCTGAGCAGGAAATATTTTTTTTTATTTATTCTTAGGCATCCAAATGTGAAAACACATGCACTATTTATTTACTATAGATTTACATATATATACTGTACTACTGTACGGTGGTGGGCTTCTGTCGCTCTTTTGCCCACCATATATTAAATGATTGTTGCATTGAACTACCTATACAAAATCTCCACTACACAAGCTGGGTTTCCGCCTCACGCTGATGATAGACCGTGACCTTGAAATGCCTGTCCGTGGGTAGGATTCCCAGCTTGTGTATAATCCAACCTTGGCTTTGCATAAAAGCTGTGTAAAGCAGCGGCCATAAGCTTAAAGGAAGCCATGTTTAAAAAGGTAATGGATTGAAGAACCAAGCATTTGTGGGCACATTTGCATGTCCCTGCTCTGCATCCCAGAGTGCAGTGTAATAACTGTATTTCTCGGAATTCTGAGCAGGAAACAACTTTTTTTTTAACTTGTTTTAGACATTCCAATGTGAACTCAAATGTATTATTTCTATTATATATATATATATATATATATATATATATATATATATATATATATATATAATGTGTGTGTGTGTCATCTTATAAGGATATCTTACATTTCACTAGACCCAAGTTCTTTTGGATTAGTATATTAGATATTAGTTTATTTGTGTTTTTTAGAGTCTTTAAATATGTTGAATACTCGCTGTTTGCCATCGTCGCAGTGCCCCACTAAACATCATCAAGTGCTCAGTAATGTAGCGGATTACTTATAAGAAACCAATTCTGTTGAGCTAAATTGGCTTCAGCTGCAGGTGAGAAACAAATTGGCCGCCTGTAATGTCAGGTGCTCTTAAAAAAAATAAAAAAAAAAGACCCTCCTTAATGTGATGAGTCATGGTGCGTCTCAAAACGGGACGTTCATCTGGCAGAACATTTAAAAATCCCTTTAAAAAAGACATACCAAATGCCTTTAGATAAAAATGCACTTTGGATACAATATCCCTGTAGCATCATGTTGATATTACATTGTTTTTCTGCCAGCTCTTCATTAAGGTTTATGATAGAATTCAAAGTTAAAGCAGAAGTGCCATCTGGTCGTCCAATTAGCTATCGAAATTACCAACTAGCAATATCTCAAATGACAGATTACAATTTACATCTTCTTGCATTATCTATTTTATTTACTGGGTGTCAAAGTACAAGCTGGGAATTGATGGAAAAAGTAGAAGGAACAGGTTAAAAAATAGGTAAAAATAAGGTGTCAAATGTTTTTGTTTTTTTTTGCTGACAAGTTTGAATTTATAGGCAGCAGGAGAATAGTCACTAGATGTGCTTATACCTATAACAAATATTTTATAGTCCAAACAAATAAGTTAAGAGGACATGCACTTTTGGATTCTTACCATGTTATCTTAAAAAAGCTCAAAAAGATAATTTATAGTTATACTACATTGCGAAACACTTTGTGTCATGGCATCTAAATATGCCATCTTGCCTGCATGGTGTCAACCGGACCTCAGAACAAAGTCAAACTGACATGTTACTAAATATATTATATATTATGCCTCATACTTCTTAGTTGGATCGCCACCAATGGCTTCCTTAAGGCCAGTGTAATTTTGATGGTTCAGCATGGTGTGCTCTCGTCCCACTGAGATTCACTTGTCAGTCTATCAGTAGACTTTCCATTTGGCCACCATTACAGACTTCCAGTAGACATTAACTTTGGTCAATCATTAAAATCTACCAGTAGACATTTCCTTTGGCCATCACTAAAATCTACCAGTAGACCTTTCATTTGGCACAAGGTGACAATCTACCAGTAGTTTTTGGGGCGTTAACTGTATTTTTAATCTTTAATGTGTTATTTGTATACATTTAGGTCACTGATAGACACAGGAGTAGAGGTCAGTAGCAGAAGGGGGTCCAGTGTAGCATGATACGAACAAGGTCCAGAAGCAGGCTAAAGTCCATTGTTGAAGACATACAGTACAGAAGAGAGGTCAGAATACAGTGCAGAAGGTCAGGGAGCCTCTGAAAGTCCAGTGAACAGCCAGAATGTAGGTACCATGATAGAGTAGTCCGATAATGCCAGGTTTTCAGAGAGAATACAACAATCCCTATGCCAAGCCAGAGGTCTGGGAACTAGAAGGTAAAGTAGCCAAGAATAAGTCAATTGGTCACAAAATCAGAATCTGATTATCATTGGGATAACAACTAGGTGTAGTACAGGGCAAAATACCTGAGCACTCGGTTGATGGTGTTTATAAATAGTTGGCAATTGGTGCATGGGCTGAGTAGAATTGCCTGGTATTTCGGGGCTTGATCACTCTATTGAGTGAGACAGACTTATATACGACAGGATATTTCTCTCTGGGAAGAGCACAAGTGAGTTTAAGAGGCTGCTCTTAGAGTGGATTATCCTCTCCATAGAACTAACCTATTAAGGTTTGTTATCTCACCTTTTTGATCATACATGCACATCTTGCAGCCAAGGATATAGTGTTGGTACATCCAAACACGTCACTCCAAATTAGGCGTAGTGTGGATTACACAACTGTTATATTATATTACACTTTGTATAAATATGTGGGTTCTTGTTAGAGCCAACAGTAGATATACAGCTAAGCATTTTTGCATCAACGTCTGGATGTACAGTGGAAGAAAGGCCGTATCTGTGCTCCAAACCACAGCTTACTATCTTACAAGACATAAGAATAGAACACCACTTTGTTGCTTATTTTTAAATGCAACCTGAAATCTTGTAGTGTGAACCAGACGCACATTTCAGAAGCTCTGTATCCTTCATCTATCGTCCCGGCGTCCGCACAGAATCCTTTAAACCTTTCTGTGCATTGTTAGTGTAAGCTTGGCGAGCTCTATCCAGATACATTTTGTTGCATTGTCACCACATTCATACAATGGTTTCTTGTATCTCACTTCATTCATTTGCTCTCTATTCTTTCCCTGTGAAGACACAATCTATTTGAGGTTTTACCAAAGCCTTGATCTCTGTACAGATCTCTGACACCACCAAGTGGCTGGAGAGTAATGCAAAGAAATGGCATTTTATTTTTATTTCTGATGTAAGAAATTGTAAGTTGCAGTTGGGTAGTAAATAAGTTCTCTGTGGTTTACAGTATAAATTATTTATGCTGTGTCAAAATATTCTGCTGTTAGGAATTGATAGCTGCATAGAGTTTCATGTTCTCTATAAGATGTTTTTAGAGCTGTATACAATAAATCAGTGGAGCAAGGATTGCACATAGCCCTTTATATATATATATATATATATATATATATATATATATATATATATATATATATATATATATATATATATATATATATATATATATATATATACAATCTATTTATATATGTTTATCAATCTATATAAGATGGAAAGATGCACAGAGATACACTATGGTAAAAGTACTTGCATATAGAACGGAGGATACTACAAAGTATATAAAAGCTTATTTACCAAGGGAGATTTCTCCCTTCTAAATATCTCACATTTATATTAGTTGCTTCAGACTACAGCCCCTTTGTCTCTCTTGAGGGGCCTCCTCCTGCAGTTCTGACTGCACATCTCCCCATAGCTTTCTATTTTGGGGAGTGCAGTGTCAGGGACCTCCTTGCCAGCCTTCTCCTGGCATTAGCCAAGCTGGGTATTTATAAGCCCAGTAAGCAATGTTTTGGCTCAAGAGATTCCACTGCCATCTGAGGCCATATCCGGATTCGGGTCGAGTACCACCTGACTTTATTCACTGGGAGGATGTGTGAGTTTATCTCCTAGTGGGAAATAGATGGTGTTCTCTGCTCAGTATCCCACCCATAAACTTCACCTCATTTCATTTTCAAGTTCATTTACAGCTTTATCCCTTGCCACCAGGTGGGGATGTGGAGTGCTCTTTGACTGGCCTTTTGAAAGGCTGGTCAAGGAAGAACTAATACACTAAGGGAGATTTCTGGTGATATATAAACTGAGCCTTAAAATAGCTGAGATTAGGAAATTGTCTGAGATCTACTGAATCTCATTCTTCTTTTGTTTTCTAATGCCAAGTTGGGCATATGAGAGTCTTTTAACATAACCGAAGAGAGATCTTATGGGAATCCACAGTCTCTTCTAGTTTTTGAATCCGGATAGGAACAAGGACAAACTGTGTCGTCCTTAAAACAAAATCGTTACTAATTAAAGGCTAATTCTGAAACAAATTTGCACAATGTCAAGTTCTTCAAAAGGAAATACTATAAATGTGACACCGCTCCCTCCTAAATGACGTCAGTGGGAGACGTCCTGTGATATTGAAAGCTGCCTTTCTACAGAGTATACAAGTGCATTTTCCAGACTTCAGATCACTCGCAGAAAAACATGAATGGGGGACGCACTCCGGCAAACTGATTGGTTGCAGCCTGTGGGCAGTCTGTTACACACATAAACACAGATTTATATGATTTTATTCGAATTCTCTGTGAAAAATGCTTAGATTTAAAAAAAAATTAAAAGTATTTCAACATGTTTTTATGATATCTTTACACTGGTATGGTCCACATTGTGCCTTTTTAGATGTTTCAAACTTTATTTTTGAAATATAGCATAAAGAAAAGTAAAAGATCTCCAAGGACAAAACCCCACGTTTTGTGGAAATATCCCAGTTCCCAGCTGCTTTCTGATTATAGGTTTCCCCCCCCCCCCCCCGAATGACATTTTGGCACCTTCTTCTGCAGTGAAATAGTACTTGATATAACAATATACTTCTGCTCTCGTCTCGAGTTGAGATGGTAAGAATCGGAATCACGAAATATTAAATTGACGTTAATTGCAGGCTCCATACAGATTAATTGCAGACAAGGGAGAGGGAGAAAGAGCAGTTTAAGCATTCTTCTTCTTCCTTGCAAATTTCTGGCTTTTAGCAAATGCTTATGAGAGCAATGTGGAAGAGACATATATGATTAAATAGTTAATTAAAATGTTTTAAAATGAACAAGCACATCTGGTTAAAGGACCATAGTAGTACAAGAAAAAGGTTGTGGCCAACAAAAAAAAGAAAGTCATGAGCATAAATGAATTTAATTGGAACAAATTCTGCTTATGTCATGGGTGCTTTCATCTTGAGTCAAGGGTTAAACATGCTGTAATTAGCTCTTCTATTTTATTTTAAGTGGCAGTAACTCTATCGCGTTGTTATCTCCCTCCTTGTTTCCCCTTCTGGTTGTTGTTTAGTCATTCAGTTTTGTCCCTATTGACCGCAGCATGCTGAACACAACTCTCAGCCACTGCCCCTCTGACATCCCTCACACTTGTTGCTTCAGTGACCTTGTCCAGCTATTTATGCCTCTGTCATCCCCTTGTTTGTGTGTCTTCAACCCCTGCCAACATCAGAGTCTTCTCTAGGGAATCCTGTCTTCTCATGATATGGCCAAAAGATTTGAGCTTCAGCCTCATGATCAAATCTTCTAGTGAACAGTTTGTCTTCATTGCCTGTAGTACTGATTGATTGGATCTTCTTGTAGTCCAAGGGACTCTTAAGTAGTTTTCTCCAACACAACAACTCAGACGACAATTCTCCAGACTTCTTTATGGTCTATATTTCACATCCGTATGTTACCTTTGGCAATACCACAGTTCTAACAATGCAGACCTTTGTTGATAGGTTAATATCATTGCCTTTTAAAACCTTGTCCAGACTTACCATAGCTTTCCTCCCCAGAAGCTCTCACATCCTATTACTGGGTAACAAAGGAAAACTATCTCTCCTATAACATTATCAAGCCATATAAAAATTACACTTCAAGCAGAAAAGAATATGTATTTCACTTATTTTAATAATCATTTTTTTATGTTGGAGCTGCGTTCTAATATACAGAACTATACATATCTGCCTCTGTTACAGTTAAATCTTTTTTTTTTTTTCTACCTTTTTAGCTAAATTCTCATAAAGCCAATTAACACACAGAATGGCCAAATTACACAGTTTAATAGCTCTGAGGATGTTCATGTGCTGTTTGTACTGTAATTATGAAGTATGCTGTAAATTATCATTATTTTTCAACGAATTACAACAGCATTGGCACGCGGCAAAATGAAGCCGGATAGATTGAGAACAAACTCTGAGGAATTTATTCATTACATCCTAAATGCTACTGCAAACATCATTAAGCCAGATATTTAGAATTTCAGTTGGATGATCGGTTGAAAAGACCAGTGAAGATTGGAGAAGTCTCAATTTAATTCTTACTTAGACTTATTTGGGGGATGGGACAAAATAAATTAAAATAATTTAAACAAAATCTTCTTTATTTGTTGATTTTATAAAAATGTCAAAATAATTGACTTGTATTTCTTCTCTTCCCAAGGAACAAATGTCCATGAAGCTAAGCGAATTCTGGAAGAGAGTGGTCTTCCAATCACCTCCGCGAGCGACCTCGATGACGCAGCCAGGAAGGCGGTTGCCTCCATCGCTAAAAAATAGAGAACGTACAAGATATCCATCCAATAAAAAATAATTAAACATAACATTTAACAATGAATGTATCTTGGAAATTGTGGTGGATAATGGGCAACTGAAATAATTTAGTGGCACACAATTTATCTCACTAGGTTCTTGGCAAGTTGCCATTAACATATTTCCTTTTATATGTTAAAAACATAATCGATCACAGATTTTATAGAAGTGATGGAAATTTATATTTTTTGCAGACCCTTCAAGACTAGACAAACTTTTTTTATAATGCACATAAAAACAAATTTATAATATGTACTGTATGGCTTTTATATTGCCAAAACACACTCTTTCCATATCTAGCTTAGATTTAGGGGTATTCCCATAGATATATCTTATTTTTGTAGCCATATTGTAGCAGTAGTATATCCACTTTTTCCATGTTAATGTGGAAAATAGCACTTTCTAGTGTTAATATGTCATACTGTATTAACAAATCTGCTGCTATTTTATAAATTAAAATTGATAAGAAACAAAAAGAAGGAATTGTTAACATTGGAAATTCTGCAATTATCATTGTACGGGTATATATTTTTTAGGTATTATCTTGGCCGTCCATTGTTTCTTCAGGAGTATTTCAATTTCTATTATCCTGGATAAAATATTGTGGTCCGTACAAAACTTGTTCTTATTTACGATGAATGGTAATTCCATTACTGCCATTTCTGGACCATCTTCTATGTCTACTTTAGGTCGATCATGTTATAAGTGACATTTTTGCCATTTCTTAAAGAACTTTGCAAACAATAAAAGGGTTTGTCTGGACTCTCTTAGACATTTGTGATGATTTCTTATACATTCCATTCTTATTAAAGCTGTTAACTGTATAGTATGGACATTTTTTGTTTGTGAGGAAGACAACAAACAAATGACATTTGCTACTCTGTAAGCCATGGGCATAAAACATTTATAGTACTTCTTCCTTTCAAGGCATGAAGGGGCAGATACAGAGCAGGGCTTACACAATTATTTCATAGCTGCCATCTAAAAAGCTTCCTACAGACTTCAAGCTAGCAAGAACGGTAGAAGATAGGAATCCTCCAACATGAGCAGTCTGCTAAAATAAAATTGTACAGCCTTACACGGCTGCAAATGGTGATAACTTGGTAACTACATTACTAATATGGGAAGCTCTTCCCCAACTACAATGTTTTATAGCTGTAAAATCTTAAGGATTAATGACTTAATGGTAATTTCTATTGGACACTATTCTATATCCAAGATTGCCGTAAATATCTTCCTGAGTGTATGGCTGGTGCCTGGAAAAGTATGTAGACCGTGCAAATTTCTCCGTAGCACGACTTTCGAGAACACGCCAAATGTGCGCCGACACATGCGCGCATAGACAAGAGTGCGCCCAACATCTTTGCGCAGGAGTTGAGGTAAGTTGGGGTGCTGGCTCTATTTATATCTTCCACAGCTCCTCCATTCCTACCCTCCATCTAAATCCCACATCCCAATGAGATCTCCCATAAGGGTTCGGGATGCTTATTAAACATCCCCCAACAACCCTCTGATTCCAACATGCCGGTATCCAATGAGATCTCCCGTAAGGGTCTGGCACTCTAGTCATCCCTCACCTCCCCTCCAAGAGATTCACATGGGGTCTATGTTTCACTCTACTATCTACCAGTAACTTTTCGAATAGCCTCTCCACTTCTACTCTCCATCTAATTCCCTCATCCAGTATCCAATGATCTCCCAATTTGGAAAGAGACCTCTCCCTGTTTCAGACTGTCAGTATTGGGTGTCTTACAACATCTGGTAACAAGGCAGATTTGTTAAATCCGTATATGGTGGTGTTTACCCAGTAATACCGCCTATGGGGCACCCAGGAGGTGGGTTATCACTGAGTGGGGGGTCTATTACAGATATATATTTGTGCGACAGAGAGAGAGAGCTGGACAGATCCAATGAGATAGCGATGAAAGATATCCAGTGAGAGCCGCGGAGCAACCCCAACCCTTATGTCTAGATAGACAGACTAAGATAGATCAAGATAGATAGAATTACCACTTGCGCCTTTTCATCGGCGTGCATTTTGTGGCTTTTAGAACTGCGCGCTGCTGTCGGAACGCAATTGACATGCGCGATTAAGTCGGGGTGCCAAGTTTCTCATAACATTGCTGCAAACTGACAACATCTTGAGGGGGTGTGATAACATGTTTACACACAATGTGCCAATAATGTTATCAGGCTCCCTAAGAACACTTGATAGGATGATTGACATTTTGCAATCAATGATCTCAAACTCTTCAATGGAATTGAACTGCTCTGATGATAAATGTAGCAAAAATACAAATATTAGAGTTTTCGAAATAAGTTTAAAATAAGTGATCACATATATTAGAACAAAGCATGAATTATAAATAACTTTTAAATATGCATGCATTGTATTGATTGGCTATTACTAATTTAAAGTATTAAATTAATAAGTATTGGAACTTATAATATGAGAATATTTTACTTGTAGAGTAATTAGTTTGGTTTCTTAAAAAAGAACCTGTGTATGGAGAACTTGCCACATTATTTTGAATCCCTACAGTGTGCTCAGACCATGCAGTATCTCTTGGTGGATAGAAAGTAACACTGTAATGAAAGAAAAAGACTATTCTGAGTACATGTTTCAAGCAAGCCAGGAGACTTGTTTGCCCCACCAAATTTTTCAGTGAATAGTGCTCCCATTGACGGGCTATTGGGTTGTGAATAGCAAATGGGGCTCAAAATGCACCACCTTTTGCCTCTAGTCCACTTAGCATGGTATCCATGTAGGCGTCTTGAAGGGAGCCTTTTGATAAATCCTTGGATTAGGGTAAAGTGCTAGAAACCTACTCACATACTGCTGTTTCTCCCTTTATATGGGACTCATCGGTGTGAGGTTAAACCTGGAAACTGTGAAATGAGGCTTGGGAGAGTCCTCAGACCAGACATTAACAGCCCTATTAAATTCCCCCAACGTACAAGCCCGTAACGGAGCCCGCTAGAATTAAGGATATTAAATTGGCGTCGTACATCTACACGCAAATTATCTGCGGTTTACAGGCGGAAAAACCCTACAGGATGTCTAAATCGGAACTCCGTTGCCGAAAAGCCTTTGATCTGTCAAGCCCGTAAATGTTACGTTCGCAAATCACTATTAATTGCTACGAATCCACTGGCGTTTAAACCTGTAATCTGCAAATGGAGCCAAAAAAACTACAGGCACTAGAGAGGACCCGCAAGGGAGTTAAAGTCCTATCCGTAGCACTGTAAATGCAAATATCAATGCACTACTGTACTTAAACTTAAAGGGAAAGTGATGTTGGGTATTAAAATAAATAGCAGAACATTCTCAAGCTCGCAAATCTGCAATATAGAATACTTTTTTTTAATGTTTAAATTCTGTGTTATTTTGATCCCGGCAATCAATGTGTTAATAAATATAATCTAATCCATGCGAGCTCTATTATAATATTTACTGATTTATTAATATTGCATTTCTAGAATGTGGTTCCGAGCGTAACTCGGAATTAAAACCTGTACGGGTTTGAAATCTAACCCCCATTTTTCAGTGACGTAATCATGACGATCTCTTTTATTATTGGCTCAGTCTAAACCCATAACTACGGGTTTAACTAATTGATCATGTCCAGGGTCGCACATGCAACATGCGCAAGAATGGTTTACGGGTTTGATTCTCCGGCCCGTTGGTCGCGGCATGGCTGAATGTAATCGCTCTATAAATCCGGCGATTTTCAAGCCTGCAGGCTTTGCGGGTGTACAGGCTTGGAATTAAATATGGCCCTATGTTTGATATTATGGACGGAAAGGTGGTTGAGACACCCTCCATGGTATGTACAATATGGAAATCATTCCGAGTATATCTGCATGTCCCAACCTGGCCAGGGGACCCTTTGTCCCATGGAAGTCTTCATACAATCCGCTATAAGGGACATAAATGAGTGTAATTCGTATAACTGCCTTGTCATGTTCGTAGTCTTAAGCAGACTTGGTCTAAAAACGGAATTAGGTCAATCAGTAAATGAAAAGCTTTGTTTACTGTAAAATGAAGGTTATTTTGTGGAGAATAATCTTGTAAGCTGCCAGATTCATGTGGGCAAAAATAGAGAGTTAGCGGGTAGATGACAAAATGATTAATTGCCTGTAAGTAAAAGCAGCAAAAAGGGATTTAGAAAGAGATTACTTGTGAACGCTCTTAACATGAAGGAGACATAACTTTATAATCTTGCTGTAATTAATTGTGAGGAGATTCAACGGCCCATCTTTCTTTAATAAACTACATCCATCACATATAGGATCCCAAATCTATTTGCTAGGTCATGCTAAGTCTTTGTGCAAGGTAATTAAAGAGACATATAAATTCAAACGTGTCCCTAATGCAGTTAAGAGCACATTTTAAACATTATAAAGATGTTTCCTGGATAAATATGGCGGCATTAACAGATGGGTTAATTCCCTGAACTACAAAATTAGGATGTAAACAAAATTAAAATAACCTATAAATTCTGCCCTTGGACAGCAATGGGAACCAATCAATCAATACGCAAGACAACTGTTTACTGGAAGATTTGATCATGAGGCTAAAGCTCAAATATTTTGGCCACTTCATGAGAAGACAAGATTCCCTATAAAGACTGAGCTGGGGATGATTGAAGCGGAAATGGATAGATGAGGTAATTGAAGCAATAAACATGAGTTTGAGGGAGCTATAAAGGTAGACCGATGTGCTTGGCCTGCCATGGTCCATTCTGGGCAAGATCTTGGTCTCATATACTTTTTCTTTAGGTTTGTCTGGTCCTTTTAACTAGAATCCTGCTAGAGAAGGTCAGACTCTTCCTGGATATATTCCGCAAACCTGTGAACATGGGGGTTCCCAGAGGGAAAAGGCAACCTACTATAGCCATGTTGATATGATATGATATGGGTTGTCCTGATAAAACTATCTGCCTCCATCCCTGCAGTTGCTATTGCCTGCAAACCTACAGCGGTCAGAAAAAAAATTAGGAAGATCTTCTGGGAAAGTCCTCTTTCACCTTCTGGATATCTAACAAGTGGTGGAGAAAACACATACCCTGCACTGTTGCCAGTATGCAAAATAAAATAATCATTTTTCTCTGTGTACAAAAGTGCATTTTAATGTATTGTGTTCACTGCGTCTCAGAAAGGAGATTGCCTGGCCTTGGTTCAAAACACTGCATGCTGAAAACGAAAAAGGCCGAGAGAGAGTACTAAAAATTAAGAGTAATTGGCTCATTTTACATAAATTGCGTTAAGCAAAAATACATAACATTGTAGTGAACATAAAAAAAAAAGTGCATTTGGGCCACAATATACTGAAATTGGCATTTGGTAAGAGCTGATCATAGAATCATAAGACCACCTACTAGGCCATCTGTCTCACAGGAGGTATGTGCCTTCTTGAGAAAAAAAGGGATATAATCCTTGGAGAAGTGAAGTACCCCTCAGAAAATTATCTATCCATTTCCAGATCCAAAAGTTGATGCCATTTTGACAAGATGGTGAAGAAGATGCGTTTAGAGATCCCATTGAAAAGAAGACCGTAAACCATATTAAAGGGCAAGTTCAGTGGACTGCAAGAACATAAAAACGGTTACAGAGAAAATCTTATATAGGTATAACACAGATTATCCGGCATCGTACTGTCCGTTACCTCCTTTAAGACTATGGCACCCTTTTTGGATTTGCCTTTTGTTGGTGACTTCGCACCAGGCTGGGGATCTTTAGGGAGAGACTTCTGGATTTTTGTGATCGGGTGGCTTTGCCTGATGAAACAATTTGCTGTGTCACTGCTGGTCCGGCAAATCGGTTAATCTAGCGAGGCGTTGCAATGGAGGGTGGAGCGTAATCGGTGTTGTACCTGTATTTAATCTTTTACTATGTCATGGAGGATTCCATCTTGGGCTGTCAGTTTGTCTGAAGCTTGAGTGGGAGGGTTATCCTGTGGGACTGTTCTTGAGTTCTGTTGTTAAGGGGCTTTTTGAAGAGGGCATCATACCTATCTTAACCTAAACCGCTACTCGCACTTTGTCCAGGTTTCTAGTCCAAAACGTACGTCATCGATAAACCAAAATTGAATACAATTAAAGTATAATTATTGATTTTAAACTATCTAAAATCATTTGGCACATTATGAAGTCAAGTTCTTCAAAAGCGCAATAGAAAATAAGAGCGTTGCATGTGTTTTAATTATAATGCAAGAAACATTTCTAATATATAATTAAATCTAACATGTATCATAAGAAATGTAGCGCTGTGTATGCAAACTATTCAGTTTATACTGGAGCGCTGTATAGAATCTCATGAATGAGTATTTGTAATGTGTGGCTTTAGTAAAAAAAAAACTAATGAAATCGGGTTGATTCTCACACAAACCGCCTTTACCTTATTGTTGCAGCTCATTTGGAAACATAGCACTTCTAAATATTTCAGTATCATTGTTCCAAAGTCATGAAATATTTATAATTTTTTTATTCATATAGCTATCTCCAGAAAGCCAGTGGTTTTCTTTACACCTTTTGTACTGTAAATTTAATCTGTGCTCTGAGTCTAGAAACCGATACTTGTTCTGTTAATTTTAATGAGTTATATTATAGGGCACAGGGGATGGGGTAATATTTGGATGATAACTAGTGCAAGAGCTGTAAAAATATACAAACATTTGCAGTGCTATAAAGTACCTCATAAAATCACACATGTTATAGCATGTATGTAAAAAAATAGCAATTTTATGTAAAAATTAATGTATTATAGCGGGAGCAGAGCTAGTGAATGGAGGGTCTGTAAAATAATTTAGGGACCTCCTTGCAATCTCAATTTCTTCCTCTTTCCTTCTCCCCCTTTCTTTTTCTCACCCTTTCTTTCTCTCTCTTCCCCCCCTCTCTCACTTGTCCACCCCTCTCCCCCTTGCTCTCTCCACCACTCACTCCCTTCCTCTCTTCCATTCTCTTTCTTCCATCTTTTTCACTCTCTCTCCACTCTCTCTTACTTTTCTTCCTCTCCCTCTCTCGCCTCCCTCCCTAGCTTTCTCTATATATATCCTCTCTTTGTCTCACTCCCTCTCCGCCTCCCGCTCTCCCTCTCCCTCCCTTTCCCTCTCTCTCTATACATTCTCTCTCTCCCCCTCCCTACCCCTCTCTCTAAATATCCTTTTTCCTTTATCTCCCTCCCTCTCTCTCCCTCCCCTTTTCTCTCTCTCTCCCTCCCCTTTTCTCAATCTCCCCTTCTCCTCCCCTCTCTCCCTCCCTTTCCCTCTTTCTCTATACATTCTATCTTCCTCTCTAAATATCCTTTATTCCTTTCTCTCACTCCCTCTTTCATCTTCCCTCTCTCCCTCGCTACCCTTAGACACATTACATGGCTAGGGGCATCTAGGGGGGTGCCAAGCTTCAACGCTGGAAAAAAATTATTTCTTCTTCAGCTCTGTACAAGAAGTGGTAATTTATTTGGGGACGGAAATAACAAATTTCCTCTGGCTGAACTGTACTGCTGATCAAGACACCTCCTCTCTTCCTTACTTAGCATGCTGGGAGATGTTGTCCTGTTCTAATTATCAGTTATATAGAAATAAGTGGTGCCCATCGTGGTCAATGAAGCAATGAAGGTACAATAACTGTAAAAAATAAACAGAAAAAAAAAACCCATCACAACCAGATATAACAATCTAGGAGAGCCGTTGGTTGTCTACAACTATCAACCACCACAAATCTCAGGAAAATGTGACCCTTTTCAAATTATAAAACACTTTGTCAACAAATTGATAGTTTGGGAACTTCACTGGTAAGAACAATTAAAGAGTATTTTATTGAAAACCTAAATAGATAAGATCCACTTCTTTTTGTGGTGAACAGGCTTACTTCAATGAAACTGTGAACTAGACCATGTTAGGTCAGACAAATTGTGTTCCACTGGAGAAGGAACTGAAAACCCACTGCAGTATATTTGTCAAGAACTCCTTATGGATAACCACAACCAGACACATGAGGGTTACTGGCATGCTGCGGCCCATTTGGTCATGGAGAATCGGATTATTATGATAATAAGTAAATCAGGGGGAAAAAACACAGAAAGTCCCAAACATTAGTTACTGTTGCCAAAGTTGCAGGTTAGTTGGATTGCCAGTAAAATAAGATGGTATAGTCAAGCCTTTTTCTTAAAGTTAAATGAAGACCTCTTCTTTTTAAGCCCACTTTCTTTCTATATTTTTATTAGCTGAACTATGGCTGTACAGTTAGCTGAACAGTTGTAAATCTGCATATTTTAGATCCTGGGCATCATTTTAACATATATATTTGTAACTCCTCAATAGTCCAATTGTAGCAAGTTTTTAGGTATCTTCTCAATTTGGTCATAGCAGTAAGATTAGGAAAAAAACAATATGAAAATAATAATAATAATGATATATAATAATTGTATTGCATTGTGGCTTTAGTGAGTTTAGAAGAGACCAAAAGGCTTCATGAAAAAAAGTAAAGATATTACACTATCAACAAAGGTCCGCATAGTTAGATCTGTGGTATTCCCAGTAGTAACATATGGATGTGAGTACTGGACCATAAAGAAGTCTGAGCGCTGGAGAACTGACGCCTTTGTATTGTGATGTTGGAGAGAACTGCTTAGAGTCCCGTGGACTGGAACAAGATCCAATCAATCAGGAAATGACACCAAACTGTTCACTGGAAGGTTTGACCATGAGTTTAAAATTCAGATACTTTGGCCATAATCTGAGAAGACAGGATTCCCTAGAGAAGACCCTGATCCTGGGAAAGATTGAAGGTATACAAAGAAGGGGATGGCAGAGGCGGAGATGGATAGATGAGGTCAACATGAGCTTGAGAGAGCTCGGAGGGGCAGTGGCTGGCATGTGCGGTCCATATGGTCACGGAGAGTGGGACATGACAGAACAACTAAAAAATACAGATATAAATATATGATACTGGTGACAATACTAATCAGGGTAAGAGCTGCTTAGTACATTTCCTGTGGCCCTTCAGTCCGCACTATAAGGCAACATACACACAAAACTTGCTAGTTTTATGGAGATTTTTTTAACCCAGTGATTGTTATGAAGATATGAGTGGATTCTTCCAAGAAATCTCTTCATCCAAAAACAGAAAAATAAAATATATCAAGTGCAGCGTCAGGTTATTGGAGCGCAGATGCCCAGCCGTGCGAGGCTCCATTGCGCATATATTACAGGTGTTACCGAGTTTCACTGCAGGTTTTGTGGGAAATATGTTTTTTTCTGATCCAAAATAGATTTTGAAAGGATAAGACACAACTATAAGAGCTATTTGTTTTTGCAGATGACTTATTGATATTCATCTTTTGTGATTTGGGAATAATATAAATAATGAGATCATGTCATTGGTGCCCAGTCAAGGCTTCTGATATCGACACAAACAGGCGTCCAACTGACTTATTAAATTATAAAGTACATGGAGTTCTAAAGTAAAAGGAAATTTAAAGTAATTCTATTAGCTTTTTTATTTTAAGTTAATTAAGAAATTGAAGTCCACATCAATTCATATTTTACCCTTTAGTGTTTTAACGCATGATGTGGAATTTGTATTTCAAATTCAGGCAATTATCCATCTGGCTTCACAGAGTATTGGTTACCAGCAACAGCCTCAGATACATGGATGATACCACTCTTATGGCTAAAAGTGATGAGGAACTAAAGGACCAATTGATGAGGGTAAAAAAACAGAGTGCAAAAGTTGGCCTGCTGCTCAATGTTAAAAAGACAAAGATCATGGCAAACAGCAATCTCAGGTCCTGGCAAATAGATGAGGAAGAAGTGGAGGCAGTGACAGATTTTATTTTCCTGGGATTCAAGATCTCTGCAGATGGTGACTGTAGCCATAAAATTAAAAGATGTTTGCTCTGGGGAGGAAAGCAATGGCAAGCTTGGACAAGCTAGTAAGAAGTAAAGATATTACACTATCAATAGAGATGTCGCCAATAGTTCGCAGCAGCCATTTTGGAATCATAACTAACTTGCAGTCTTACTGAGAGGAGGCTGAGTGTAGGTGATACTGCATCAATAGGGAAAACCATAGCTAGGCTACTGTACACAGTGTGCAATACAGTCCTGAAGGACTCTTTTGATCTCTGCTGCAAGGACACCCCTGTGTCTCTTCCCCCCCTTATCATCATCCTCCCCTCACCTTAGCACCCAACCCTAACACCCCTCACACTTATCCATAACAGCCATCAACCTAACACCTAACCTTAACACCTCTCACACGTATCCCTAAGACCTAACACCCCTCACACTTATTCCTAACATGCCTCACCCTAACGCCTCTTACACTTATCCTTAACACCCCTCACCCTAACACCTAACCCTAACACCCCTCACACTCATCCCTAACACCCCTAACCCTAACACCCCTCACACTTATCCCTAACACCCCTCACCCTAACACCTAACCCTAACACCCCTCACACTTATCCCTAACACCCCTCACCCTAACCCTAATACCCCTCACACTTATCCCTAACACCCCTCACCCTAACCCTAACACCCCTCACACTTAACACCTAACCCTAACACCCCTTACACTTATCCCTAACACCCCTAAACCTAACCCTAACACCCCTCACACTTAACACCTAACCCTAACACCCCTTACACTTATCCCTAACACCCCTCACACTTATCCCTAACACCCCTCACCCTAACCCTAACACCCCTCAAACTTATCCCTAACACCCCTAACACCCCTGACACATAACACCTAACCCTAACACCCCTTACACTTATCCCTAACACCCCTCACCCTAACCCTAACACCCCTCACACTTATCCCTAACACCCTTCACCCTAACACCTAACCCTAACACCCCTCACACTTATACTTAAGACCTAACACCCCTTACACTTATCCTTAACACCCCTCACCCTAACACCTAGCCCTAACAACCCTCACACTTATCCCTAACACCCCTTACCCTAACCCTAACACCCCTCACACTTATCCCTAACACCCCTCACCCTCACCCTAACCCTAACACCCCTCACACTTAACACCTAACCCTAACACCCCTTACACTTATCCCTAACACCCCTCACCCTAACCCTAACACCCCTCACCCTTACCCTAACACCCCTCACACTTATCCCTAACACCCCTCACCCTAACACCCCTCACACTTATCCCTAACACCCCTCACCCTGGCCCTAACACCCCTCACACTTATCCCTAACACCCCTCACCCTAACACCTAACCCTAACACCCCTCACACTTATCCCTAACACCCCTCACCCTAACCCTAACACCCCTCACCCTAACCCTAACACCCCTCACACTTATCCCTAACACCCCTAACCCTAACACCCCTCACACTTATCCCTAACACCCCTCACCCTAACACCTAACCCTAACACCCCTCACACTTATCCATAACACCCATCAACCTAACACCTAACCCTAACACCCCTTACCCTAACCCTAACACCCCTCACACTTATCCATAACACCCATCAACCTAACACCTAACCCTAACATTCTCACACTTATCCCTAAGACCTAACACCCCTCACACTTATTCCTAACATGCCTCACCCTAACACCCCTTACACTTATCCCTAATACCCCTCACCCTAACACCCCTCACACTTAGCCCTAACACCCCTTACCCTAACACCTAACCCCCTCACCCTTATCCCTAACACCCTTTACCCTAACACCCCTCACACTTATCCCTGTGTCTCTTCCCCCCCCCCTAATCATCAAGGGAGGTGGGAGGATGATGAGGGAGGGGGGAAAAAGACACAGGGGAGGATGATGAGGGAGGGGGGGAAGAGAAACAGGGGAAGATGATGAGGGAGGGGAAAAGAGACACAGGGGAAGATTATGAGTGAGGGAGGAAAGAGACACAGGAGAGGATGATGATGTAGGGGGGAAGAGACAAAGGGGAGTATGATGAGGGAGGGGCTAAAGAGATACAGGGGAGGATGATGAGAGAGGTGGGAGGATGACGAGAGAGGGGGGATGAGACACAGGGGAGGATGATGAGGAAGGGGGGAAAGGGACACAGGGGAGGATGATGAGGGAGGGGGTAAAGAGATACAGGGGATGATGATGATGGAGGGGGATGTTAGGTTATTTATGCCCTTTATGGATTAAAACCAGACTCTGCATCGACTATGTAATTTTCCGTGGGAGTTTTGACATGGATCCCCTTCCGGCATGCCACAGTCCAGGTGTTAGTCCCCTTAAAACAACTTTTCAATCACTATTGTGGCCAGAAAGAGTCCCTGTGGGTTTTAAAATCCGCCTGCCCAATGAAGTCTATGGCGGTTCGCCGGGTTCGCCGGTTCGAGAACATTTGCGGCGGTTCGCGTTTGCGGTTCGCGAACCGAAAATGTTATGTTTGCGACATCACTTACTATCAATAAAGGCCTGCTTAGTTAGAACTATGGTATTCCAGTAGTAATATACGGATGTGAGAGCTGGACCATAAAGAAGTCTGAGCGCCAGAGAATTGGCGCCTTTGAATTGCTGTGTTGGAAAAGACTGCTTAGACTCCTCTTGACTGCAAGAAGATCCAATAAACCAAAACTACAGGAAATGAGGCTAAACTGTTCACTGGAATGCTTAATCATGAGGCTAAAGCTTAAATATTTGTGCCATATCTTGAGAAGACAGGATTCCCTAGAGTAGACTCTGATGCTGGGAAAGATTGAAATAACATGAAGAAGGGGACAACTGAGGTGGAGATGGATAGATGAGGTCATTGAAGCAATGAACATGTTCAGAGAGGCAGTAGCTGGCAGATGTGCCTGGTGTTTTGCAGTCCGTAAGGTCATGAAGCGTCAGATATGATATTGAATATCTTATCCCAATGTAGTAATATGTATAAAGCCATATTATCCTACACTGAACATATAAGATTTTAGGTTTAATTTTGTAGGACCTGTGGTCTACAGGTCCTACAATGTTTTGTTGAATTTATTGAGAGGGTCCCATAGACCTGTTAATGAGGTTGGGGGTAATTTACGACCTTGGATAGGCATTCTGTGGTACTACTGGAGTAGTTATGGGGTCCTTGGGAGCCACTGCTTGTGAAATGTGATGTGAAAATTCCAAGACCCTAACATTATAAGTCAAGTTTGTCTAATCTTAATTTTTGACAGGTAAATAAGCGCAACCTTTATATGCGAATACTTTTTACACAATGGTTCCATATTATTGAGTTGATCATGTTTGATACTTTTTCCATAGGCTGTGTTCTTGTATACTTAGATCTTTCCATTAGTCCTTTAGACACCACTGCTAGTTTTTCTTACCGCAGTCCCATCAAACAGATCAACACTTCTTCTTCTTTCATGTTCCCCTCCCTTCTCAGGAAGATGATTAAAAAATGGTAGACCCCACAGGAGTATTATTGCTTGTAGAAGATAATAGATAAGTGGCTTTTATTTTTTTTACTTTATCAAATATATACAAGGGTACCTCGGTTTAGGCTGTTAATCTGTTCTGGACGGCACAATGTAAACCGAAATGACTTATACTGAGGTAGCATTTCCCATAGGAATCAATGTAAATTGAAATAATCCGTTCTGGACCCCAGCTTTTTCACATGTTCTCACATTTTATTTTGAACAACCCCTTAAAACTGAACAGACATTACTAAGCAACAATAATTACATCAAATATTTTCCAGAAAATATGCAACTTAACCCGAAAACCGTGGCCGACTTAAACTGAGGTACCACTATGTATATATATATATTAAAGTCGCTAGCTCTGGTATATATACATTTGTGGTCAGGTCCCTCCCCTCCCCTACCCTAACTCTTCCCGTGGGCAGGGCTCAACTCACTTTTAAATGAGCACTTCCGGTTGCTTTTTCCTTACAAGCCTCATTTCACTTTGGCTCCTCAGCTTGGAGGATGTATTGCAGAGATTCCTAATACCATGGCTGTCACAAGCCTCCCTTAGCAGATTTTGCCCCACATCTACTAAACAAGGTCAGTCTTTTTCATTACTGTGGTGTTTCACCAAGCCTACAGCCTGCATATACAAATTTTGCACCTTTGTATCACAAGCCAGGCCTTATCTACTAAATAGTGACTTTGCTTATATCAAGGCCTACACCCAATATTTTGCCCCATTTACGTACATATATACTAAGCAGCAACTGTGCTCATGTACAAGGTCAGTCTTTTTATTTCAACACGGCTTTACCAAGCCTACATACACAGATTTCAGTGCCTTTGTATCAGAATTTGGGCCATATCCACTAAATAATGACAATACTTATATAAAGGTTTCATTACAGTAGGGCTTCACCAAGTCTACATACTGTACATAGATTTGGCACACTTGTATAAAAAAAAAAAAATGGCCATATCTATTAAATAGTGACCTTGCTTGCATTAAGGTAACGCCATTACATTACATCTACTAAATATTGACATTGCTCATATTGTAGGTAACACCATTTTCAAATGTCCGTAAGGGCATTACCATTGCTGGAGAACCACAGCACCAAAGGCTTTCAATAAGTCTTAACCATCGTTCGATCAGTGTCACATCACCACGATTCTACCCTATCAATATCTCTGCACACATCCAGGTCCCACTTTTCATTTTCACGTGGCTTCCGACAAGCCCTCATTGAAAATTTTGGCTCATATCTACTAAATATAATTCTTGGCCATGTCCGAGGTGCGTTTTTCAGCTTTCAATAAGCACCACATTGCTGATTACAGCTCCATCATCATTCCTAGGCTTCTAGCAAGCCTCATATCAGATTTCGGCTATATATATAGTATTTTCCCACCTACTTTCAGGACATGCCTTTGCAACATCATGACGATCTGGCCCTCTAGGCAGGCTAATATTAGGTAGCCTCCAGCACATCTCAGCTACCCCTCGCAGAGACCCTCCCACAACTCTCACAACTCCAAGTTTATACCTGTACATATATATATATTTTAAAAGTTTATTTCCCTAGGATGTGACTGAAGACTGGTCCTGGATTTTGGGCCAGGTCATTTGGACTGCAGCTATAAAGATATATATAATACGCATAGGCCATACATTATATATATATATATATATATATATATATATATATATATAGTAGCTCACAAAAGTGAGAACACCCCTCACATTTTTGTAAATATTTTATTATATCTTTTCATGAGACAACACTGAAGAAATGACCCTCTGCTACAAGGTAAAATAGTAAGTGTACAACCTGTATAGCAGTGTAAATTTGCTGTCCCCTCAAAATAACTCAACAAACAGCCATTGATGTCAAAACCTTTGGCAACAAAAGTGAGTACACCCCTAAGTGGAAATGCCCAAATTGGGCCCAAAGTGTCAATATTTTGTGTGGCCACCATTATTTCCCAGCACTTCCTTAACCCTTATGGGAATGGAGTTCACCAGAGCTTCACAGGTTGCCTCTAGAAATCCTCTTCCACTCCTCCATGATGACATCACAGAGCTGGGGGATGTTAGAGACCTCAATAAACTGTAGCTCCCCAGTGTTGATAGCACTCATGCAGGCCCAGACTTGACACTCCAACCACCAAAATTATACATCTATACTGAGGAAAGGTAGTTGAAATAATCCCTAAATGACAGATAAACGGATAAGGCTCAAAGAGCACAAAAACACTGATACACAGCGATGCAGAGAGAGTGGAGGCAGCATCTGACATCATCAGGTAAATGCATATAGCGGGATTCAACACAACATATTAGAGAAAAAAATATATATAGATATATGTGTATATATGTTTGGTCTGGGCCTGCATGAGTGCTGCGGCACTGGGGAGCTACAGTTCATTGAGGGAACCATGAATGCCAACATGTACTGTGACATACTGTAGCAGAGCATTATCCCCTCCCTTCGGAGACTGGGCCACAGGGCAGTATTCCAACATGATAACGACCCCAAACACACCTCCTAAACGATTACTGCCTTGCTAAAGAGGCTGATGATAAAGGTGATGGACTGGCCAAGCATGTGCCCAGACCTAATTGAGCATCTGTTGGGCATCCTCAAATGGAAGGTGGGTGCAAGGTCTCTAACATCCACCAGCTCTGTGATGTCATCATGGAGGAGTGGAAGAGGACTCCAGTGGCAACCTGTGTAGTTCTGGTAAACTCCATGCCCATGAGGGTTAAGGCAGTGCTGGAAAATAATGGAGGCCACACAAAATATTGACACTTTGGGCCCAGTTTGTACACTACCATTTAGGGGTGTACTCAGTTTTGTTGCCAACGGTTTAGACATTAATGGCTGTGTGTTGAGTTATTTTGAGGGGACGGCACATTTACACTGTTATACAGGCTGTACCCTTACTACTTTACATTGTAGCAGAGTGTCATTTATTCAGTGTTGTCACATGAAAAGACATCACATATAATAGTTGTCAAACTGCGATTTGTCGTCACGCTTGCGACAAATCACAGTTCAACAACTACGATGCGCGCAACTCCCGCGCATGCGCAATGCTCGCACAGGCGCGCGCATTAGCAATGCCCGACGTGAACGCATGCGCATTGCGCAGAGGCGGGTGTGCATGCGCATTGTGCGGGGACACCTGCGTGGAAGGGAGGAAGACAAAGGAATGAGACGAGGGGGAATAGACACAGGGGAGGAGGGGGGAGAGGCACAAGGGAGGAGGTAGGAGAGACACAGGAGAGGAGGGGGGAGAGACACAGGGGAGGGAGAGGAGAGGAAACAGAGGAAAGGGGGAAACACAGAGGAGGGAGAGGAGGGGGAGAGACACAGGGGAGGGAGAGGAGGAGGGGAGAGACACAGGGGAGTCAGAGGAGGGGGGAGAGACACAGGGGAAAGATAGGAGGGGGGAGAGACAGGGAAGTGAGAGGAGAAGGGATGAGGCACAGGGGAGTGAGAGGAGGGGGGAAGAGACACAGAGGAGTGGGGAAGAGACACAGAGGAGGGGGAAGAGACACAGAGGAGGAGGGGAGAGACTCACGGGAGTGAGAGGAGGGGGGAAGACACACAGGGTGGGAGAGGAAGGGGGAGAAACAGAGGAGGGGGAGAGACACATGTGTGTAGGAGAGACACAGGGGTGGGGGAGGAGGGGGGAGACACAGGGGAGGGAGAGGAGGGGTAGAGACACATGGGAGTTAGAGGAGGGGGAAGAGACACAGGGGAGGGTAAGGAGGGGGAGAGACACAGGGGAGGAGGGGGGAGAGACACAGGGGAGGGAGAGGAGGGGAAACACAGAGGAAAGGCGGAAACACAGAGGAGAAAGAGGAAGGGGGAGAGACACAGGGAAGGGAGAGGAGGGAGGGAAAGACACATGGGAGGGAGAGGAGGAGGGAAGAGATACAGGGGAGTCAGAGGAGTGGGGGAGAGACACAGGGGAGTCAGAGGAGGGGGAAGAGACCCAGGGGAAAGAGAGGAGGGGGGAGAGACACAGGGGAGTGAGAGGAGGGGGGGAGAGACACAAGGGAAATATAGGAGGGAGGAGAGACAGGGGAGTGAGAGGAGGGGGGAAGAGACACAGAGGAGGGGGAAGAGACACAGAGAAGGGGGGAGATACACATGGGGAGTGAGAGGGGGGAAGAGACACATGGGAGTGAGAGGAGGGGGAAGAGACACAGGGGTGGGAGAGGAAGGGGGAGACACAGAGGAGGGGGAGGGATAAAGGGGTGGAGGAGAGACACAAGGGTGGGGGAGGAGGGGGAGACACAGGGGAGGTAGAGGGGGGGAGAGACACATGGGAGTGAGAGGAGGGGGAAGAGACACAGGGGAGGGAGAGGAGCGGGGAAGAGACACAGGGGAGGGAAAGTAGTGGGGAGAGACACAGTGGAGGGAAAGGAGGGGGAGGGACACAGGTGGAGGGAAAGGAGTGTTGACAGACACAGGGGAGGTGGAGGGGGGAAAAAAACAAAGGGGTCGGGGGAAGAGACAAAGGGGAGGGAGAGGGGGGAAAACCCAGGGGGGGGGACACAAGGGAGGGAGAGGAGAGATTCACAATGAACGCCAAAGGTTGTGAGCATACAAGCCGTTGCTCACGCTTGCGGGCTGAAGGCGCTCCTTGCCAGCAACTGCGACCCTCGCAAACTTTACGTCATAATGCAAACAACATACGAGACATGTTACCACTCATTACGACCTCGCAAAAATCATCCGCAACCTGCGGACATGAAATAATGAAAAACACAATAAATACACGCAACACATACATAAAATGATTACCTACAGCAAGAGGGAGCATCCGGGACCTCAAAAAATGAAGTTACACCTTCATTTAACTCAAAATAAAACAGTTTAGACACTAAAAAATTCTCTAAGCAAGAGAAAAAATGGCCACGGAACAAAACGAAAACGAGGCTACAGCACAAAACACCACAAAACACCTACGGATATTCCGCTACAGACGCATACTACACATTACCCGCCATTTTAGAACAATGCGGAAGTACACAACTACGCTAACGGTTTGGTCTCGCGCACGCACACTATTACACTGCACACATTCATCACGCTTACACAGCAGCTCCACAGCACTGATGCTGCAGCAACATGAAAACAGATTGCCAGCTCTTCAACACAATGCTTCAAAATAGGTAAAGTATATTCATTTATTAATGTATTATATATTTCATTATTATACACCAAACAGCATTAGCTCACTTACAATTTCATTGCCGTCATTTTTTGACGGGCAATTCGCTAGTATATATATAAACACAAACATATACAAGATGCAAACTTCCCTGTGAGTGTGGAGTTGATGCCAATTGTATATTAACAAGGCCATTAATTGTTTACAATGTTTGTACATGAGCGTCTTACATTACACAAACACTATTCAAAATTGTATGTTTAGTAGGGTAGCATTAAATATAGATGTACTGGCCTATCAATAATTTACATTGGCTAATACGTATTCTGTACAGAGTGCAGAGTTTGGTTTAATTTGTAAGATCGATCATTGGCTTCAGATGACCTTACAATGACCAGGACATTCCCTCAAAGTATTGCCAAGGGCCGCTACAGTGTTTTGAAAGACTTTCACTTATTTATTTATTTTATTCTCTCTCTCTCACTCTCTCCCTACCCCCCTCTCGCCCTCTCTCTCTCTCTCTCTCTCTCCCTACCTCTCTCTTCCCCCTCCCCTCTCTTTCTCCCTCTCTACCTCTCTCCCTCTATCTTTCATCCTCTCTCTCTACCTCTCCCCCCCTCTCTCTCTCTCTCTCTCTCCCTCTCCCCCCTCTCCCTCTCTCTTTCTCTCTCTCTCTATCCCTCTCTCTCTACCCCCTCTCTCTCTCTCTCTCTTTCTCTCTCTCTCTCCCTTTCTCTCTCCCAGGATTGTCTGAGCTGTATTAATATGCAAATGAGCACGTTGTGAATAATAAGTTATTACTTTTATGTGATAATTAGTGTCACAGTCTAGTTTGTGTCTGAAATTGCAAAAACAACCTCCCAACATTATCATGGTGTTGGATATCATGCATTTTAGCTGCACACTATGATTATAAACCACCCATGGAATAAAGGAGCTTAGAAAATAGGTCTGAATATCTCAGGAATGATTTACTGTTGTTCATGCTCTTTAAGAAAAATAAATAACTTCCGGTTGGGTTGGACATGTGTCTTTAATCTTGTGCTGCCTACACACTCAGTCCCTTTCTCGTTGGACATACAGTGTCTTTAATTCACCCCCCTTGACCTATTTTGTTACATTACAGCCTTAAGTTAAATGTTTTGTTAATCTGAATTTTATGTGATGGATCAGAACACAACAGTCTAAGTTAGTGAAGTAAAATGAGAAAAATATATACATAAAACTATTTTTTAGAAATAGAAAACAGAAAATTGGCATGTGCGTATGTATTAACCCTCTTTGCTATGAAGCCCATAAAAAGCTCTGGTGCAACCAATTACCTTCAGAAGTCACATAATTAGCGAAATGATGTCCACCTGTGTGCAATCTAAGTGTCACATGATCTGTCATTACATATACACACCTTTTTTGAAAGGCCCCAGAGGCTGCAACACCTAAGCAAGAGGCACCACTAACCAAACACTGCCATGAAGACCAAGGAACTCTCCTAACAAGTAAGGGACACGGTTGTTGAGAAGTACAAGTCAGGGTTAGGTTATAAAAAAATATCCAAATCTTTGTTGATCCCCTGGAGCACCATCAAATCCATCATAACCCAATGGAAAGAACGTGGCACAACAGCAAACCTGCCAAGAGACTGCGGCCCACCAAAACTTATGGACTGGGCAAGGAGGGCATTAATCAGAGAGGCAGCACAGAGACCTAAGGTAACCCTGGAGGAGCTGCAGAGTTCCACAGCAGAGACTGGAGTATCTGTACATAGGACGACAATAAGCCATATGCTCCATAGAGTTGGGCTTTATGGCAGAGTGGCCAGAAGAAAGCCATTACTTTCAGCAAAAACAAAATGGCACGTTTTGAGTTTGCGAAAAGGCATGTAATTTTGTCCTATTTGTTGTTTGCTTCAGAATAAAAAAAAGCATCTTCAAAGTTGTGGCCATGTTCTGTAAATTAAATGATGCAAATCCTCAATCCATTTTAATTCTAGGTTGTGAGGCAACAAAACACGAAAAATACCAAGGGGGTGAATACTTTTGCAAGGCACTGTATATTAAAATGCACAGCTCTTTTGATCAACCAGAAGCCTTTGGTCTATCTAGTTGGTAGCTGCAGCTCTCATTTCTCACTGTTCTTCCAGATGAGGTGACATTGCAACAAGATGATGTTGGCATTACCAAGTAGACACACTAGTAGCAATCACTGTGGTAATATATCTACATGTTTCACCCACTATAGGATTTCTTCAGGAGAGTGGAATGGTGCAGCTAGTAACTGGATGGGCTAAAGTATTACCTAAAGACTGACTCTACATGATTATACCCTGTGCCATAACTAATCCTAGTTGGGAGCATGTGATTATATTACACCTATCACTCATAGCAATGTGAAGGACTCCTCTGTGGATCGTGTCTGAATGCTATTTCCATATTATATGGTAAGTTGGAATGTGCTTATCTACTGAACAGTGGAGCGGGGAGGAGGATTTGTTACATGATTGGAGCCTATTTTATTTAACACGTATCCTCTTCCCCAGCACATTCAAAATCATTCAATCATATATAAACGTAACCATCACTAAACTAACATGGATGCCTCCAGAATTCAGCAGATGTTTCAACATTTATTTTCCAGTTTCAAATTAAGTTTTTGAAATGTACCCTGTCACAGTTTATATATATATATATATATATATATATATATATATATATATATATATATATATATATATATATAACATTGTTTATTGTTTTACCTCTTTTAAGACTCTTATTTTATATTAAAATGAAAGGTCGGCTTGTACCGAGGAAGATTTCTGCGGGTAAGAATAGATGTTATTTGTAACATAGCCGTGAAAATGACAAAACAGATGGGGGCTTATTGTGGACACAGCGGAGGGTGTGTAGGAGGAGTGTGAAGGATCACATCTGGTGACTCAATGCAGACATTTAACAAAATGCCTTTAATTAGAATAGTACAAAGCAAGATGTAGGGGCAGCTTTAATTTGTTTAACCATCCAAAGTACGTGCAAAATCTAACATGAAAGGGACACCACAAAGGTCCAAGTTTTTGATACTAATAATAATAATGTATTATAGTATTCTATATTATTATTAAATATATTATTATTATCATTATTGTTATTATTATCTTTCATTTATATAGCGCCATTATATATATATATATATATATATATATATATATATATATACAGTAAATATATATATACTGTATATATATATACTGCTGGGGTACAGTAAGACATGTAAGACATAATTATGACAATACATAATTTGACAGACTGATACAAAAGGAGTTGATGACCCTGTCCTTGAGCTAACCATCCTACACATGACTTTTATACAAGGTGCTTTGCCAGACTGAGAGCCCACAGTCTTATAGACTAAAGGACTAATGAAACAAAATGTGAAGAAATTAAAAATAAGAAATGAGGGCTAGGCAACAAATTGACGATAGATAGAGGATTCATTAGTGATTACATCTGTGGGTGTAGCAGCTATGAAAATGGAGGTGATTGTGCAGAAATCTGGATTATAAAGTAACATAAATCATGAGTAGGTAGGTGAGAGGGCATGGTAGATTAGTTTAGAGGCAAAAGAGAACGTCATGTGTGAGGGTCTAGGTCTAGAGTTAAAAGAAAGGTGAATGGAACTGGGAAATATGTCAGTTGGTCAGTGCTTCTGCTTACGTAGATGTCTGGGGTCCAGTGTAATTGGCTGAGCCCCAACATAAGTGACTGATCAGTCCTGGTGGTGAATAGAACTGGAATAGAGGTCAGTTTGCCAGTGCTTCTTCTCAGGTGGATAGTATGAGGCCCAGCAGAAGTGACTGCTCAGTCCTGATGGCTGGGACCAATGACGGGGCCAAAGAATGGAACTAGGAAAGATGTCAGTTAATCAGTGCTTCAGCTCAGATGGATGGTATGAGGCACAGTGTCACTGGCTGAGCCCCAGCATAAGTAACTGCTTAGTCCTGATGGCTGGGACCAATGGTGGGGCCAAAGAATGGAACAAGTAAAGATGTCAGTTAGTCAGGGCTTCAGCTCAGGTGGATGGTATGAGGCCCAGTCTCTCTGGCTGATCTTCAGCAGTAGTCACGTCTGCTCAGTCCTGATGGTGAATGGAAGTGGGAAACTTTGTTTCTGATTTAATGTCATTAAAATTCCAGCATTGTACACCTCCCCCCCCCCTATGCTCAATAGAAAGCAAGTCATGCTCACCATGCTTATAAAAGGAAATATGACTGTCATGGCAACCTCCATGCACTAGCAGAATCATCTAAAATAAAGACATGCCGAAACACCCACGGCTTACACTGCATTTTTTCCTAATCTACTCAGTCACTTTTTTTGTGCAAATATCACAGAATAATCCTTCTTTTGTACACTGAGCAATTCCTTAATAATATAGCTCTACCGGTGAGGATAACGCACGCTCTCCATATAGAAAATGCTAATGGATCTGTCATTTTGGGCGCGCTCTTTGATATCTTTATCACAAAGTGCATGAAGTATAACCTTTGAGTATTTAATGAACAAAACATCACATTGAAAGTACTTAGGAAATTCAATTTAATAGGAAATCAAATTCTCCAATTACAAAGCCCTAATTTATTAGAAGTTATTAAAATTATTTTAATAGGAGAGTTCAAAATAAAAATGGATTGAAATTAAAGACACAGTAACTACAATTACTCAATGGTTTAACTCCATTATCCCTGTCAATCTATATAATCTCCATTCTATCGGAAGGGAAGGAATTAAATAATAATAAGAGAGTTTTATGGCTCCTCAGCATATGACCGCTACCCTTTTTGAGCTGTGTATTCACTGGGATTCCTCCTTGATACTGCTACCCCCTATGAGCCGGGTATCTCTGGGATTCCCCCTTAATTCCCCCTATGAGCCCAGGTATCCCCCAGGATTCACCCAACTAGCATATAACCTTATGGTATGGTATGGTATCTTATGGTGCCCCATGGTAGCAGGTGAGACTCTAAGGAGGTCCATAGTAATCCAAAGCATTGGCCGGGGCTTTATGGGGTTGGGAGCATATACACACACCCACACACATATCCACATACATGACACACACATATACACATATACACACACCCACACACTTATAAACACACACCACACATACACATAAACACATACTACACACATATACACAAGCACACCCACACTCTCACACATATACAGACACACATACATCACACACATATACACACACCCACACAATTATAAACACACACCACACTCATATACACATGCATATAAACACACACAACACACATATACACATACACCACACACACATATAAACACACACCACACACATATACACACGCACACACATTCTCACACACATACACCACACACACATATATACACATACACCCACTACACACAGATATACACACAACACACACATATACACACACCCACAACACTTACACACACATACCACACACATACATACACAAACACACCCACACATACACTATTTGAGCTTCAGCCTCATGATCAAACCTTCCAGTGACCAGTTTGGCTTAATTTCCTGTAGTATTGATTGATTGCATCATCCTTACAGGATTAATGAATAAACTAGAACCTAAATGAACTATAGCAACAATTGATGCCGATAACATCTCTATTCAGTTCTACTTAAAAACTGCCACTAAACTAAATAGCAGAGCAATACCTCCGCTTCAGACCATGATGGAAGCTTCCATTACACAAACTTTAATCTCCTAACATTAATTTCTTAAAGAAAAAAATGCCTTTATGCTCTACACAGCTACTACTGTTATTTTATTATATACTTCATAAACATGTGATGTTTTTCCACAATTTTTTTATATTGCCGCTTTTCAAACTCCCAATAACAAAATAAGAGCTGTACCAGGTATTAGTTTTGCCAATTAAACCTGAAAGCATTTTCCCTGTAAAAACCTGCACCGATTGCACAGGATCCTTATTGTTTCCAAACGTCTGAAGCATCTCAGAGACTTTGCTATCGCTCATATGACTGAAGGTGACCTTCTAGGACTAACAACTATCATCTAGAAAAATGTCTGCGCCCCTTTTCTTTAATTTATTCTCATAAGCCGCATTTTGGCATCACTTAGAAGCCAATAACATATCAAACCTGCAAGTGTCAAATGCTTTTGACATCAAATACCTTTCATGGAGTTTCGAGCCCCCTGGTGTTCTCGAGCGTCTCTCCCCGGAAAGTGAGATGTCACTGTTGATTTTTCCAAGTGAGAGATCCTGGGTAATGAGACAATATATTTCCAGTATGCACAGTATGCAATCCATGTGTGTAATTTTTATATTATTATTATTATTATTATTATTATTATTATTATTATTATTATTATTATTATTATGTGAAAAGCTCTTTGCAAACTTGATTTGATAAATGTGCAAAATGCTGTACTATTATATATTTTTTTTCTTTAACAGCAGACAGTTTTTTCATTTAATACGATTAGAAACCTGAACAACGATTTCTGATGAGATCTCTATTCAGCTATGTTGCAAGACTGATGCTTTACATAAGTGCCATTCAAGAAAGCCAGCACTTGTTTGTGAAGTATGTAACAAACTGGTAACATTAGCAGTTGTGTGAGCCATGAAGATAAAACATTTTTCGCGAAAATCAGATTTTTGAATAGAGTTTATGGAATGAGGGGGGTGTTTTTTTATCGTTGGAGGGAGTAATGGGAGAAGAAAAGATGCAAATTGTCACAAATTGCACAACACTGTATGTTTAATATGTTTACACCCCTTCAAAATTGCTACCTTGTTGTGGTGAAGAGGCTTGTGTACCTCCATGAAGCTGTGAGCCATACCATGTAGGGTCACCCAAGATGGGCAGGCAACAGCAGAGAGGCCAGATAAATCATGGTCCACTGGAGAAGGAACTAGAAACCCACTCCAGAATCTTTGACAAGAAAACGATATGGAGCACAACCTGGCTTGCTGCCTCCATATGGTCATAGAGAGTTGGACACGACTTAAGGATTAAAGAAAATATATATATATTTAAAACAAAGAGATTGTGAATTTATTTATCAACTCTGTAGTATAAACATATATATATATATATATATATATATATATATATATTTTTTTTTTTTTTTTTTAAATAGCAAGAGAACAGATATAGGTTGCTCTTTCCTTTTTAAATGGAAACACTTTGTACAATTTTTTTGTGTGGTTCAGTCATGTCCGACTCTCCTTGACCTCATGGACTGTAAGACACCAGGCACATCTTTATGTTCATGGTCATGCTGATCCACTTGGTAATCATGGCAGAGATACTGGAATGGATTGCCAGCTCCTTCTCCAGTGGGCCACAGCATACAGCTCCTGGTATTCCTATGTGGTCTCCCATCCAAGTACTGACCAGGCCCAACCCAGGAGGGCTTCAGAGTGGTGTGACCTCTTGGATCATTGACAGAAACTTAACCCAGGTCATAGCAGTGAAAGCACTGAATCCTCACCACTGGACCCTTTGTACAAATTTTTTTGGTCTCTGTTAGTAAAAAGAAATTACCGATTTCATTTAATTTTATTTTTTTGAGCTGGAATATATATGTTTATGTTTTCTTTTTTGGTTATAATGTAATAAACAACAAGTTTTAAAATGAGAAATTAATATAATTTGTTTTTGCTATAGAAAACATAAAAAAAATTACAATCTTTTTATTTTTTATATATAACATTTATTTTGTTTCCATAGATATAACAACAGTTTGAGGGAGCTCAGAGGGGCAGAGACAAATTTGCCTGACGTGCTGTAGTCCATAGGGTTGTGGAGAATCGAACATGACTGAACAACAAAAAAAAATGGAAATGATTGGTTTAAAAAAAAAAAAGGTGATTACATGAAAATTAAGACAAAATGGGTGGAAAGAACAGTGGATCATATGAGGTGGTCCTAGGACTAGTGGTGGTCTGTGAGACCTTATCTATTGGCCCTCAGGAGCAATTAAGGATAAGGAGAGTCTAACACTTGTACTCTATTAAAATGAGTGCACTATTTTTTAATGAGCCACATGTATTATTATTCTGCATTGTTCTGGACCTCAGATGTGGTCCCCATGATCACGGAAAGTTGGCCAATCAGTCCCAGATCATAGAGGTACAGAACCACCGACATAGAACATACATCCTCATATGGGCCGATGGAGAAAGGATTTTAGTCACTTTCCCCAAAAAAAGATTCGGGCAATATGGTTTTGACAGACATAATTTTAATCAGTTTATTGACGTAAAGGACTGCCGTAGTTTAAGAAAAACTGCACTTATTTATCAAGTATGTGACACACTAACAATAGTAGCAGATGTGTGAACCATGTATGGAAAAAAATTTTTTTTTATAAAATCTAAATTTTAGTTTAATGGTACAGAATCCATTTTGTCTTTTTTTACATCACTTCCTGAGTGTTGGATCATGGGAATGTGTAGAGAGGTAGACCACTGGAGAAGGAACTTGCAACCCACTCCAGTATCTTTGCCATGAACACCAAGTGGATCAGCATGGTGTATTGCACTTCATGAGGTCACAGAGAGTCAGACACGACTGAGCGACGTAAACACACGCACAGAGGGAGAAGGCTTGTCCTTGCAGCGAAGACCAATTGCTTTGATTACCTCATCTATCTATTTTAACCTCTGCCGCCCCCTTCTTTGTGTGTTTTCAATCTTTCCCAGTGTCAGAGTCTTATCTAGGGAATCCTGTCTTCTCATGATATAACCAAAATATTTGAGCTTTATCCTCATGATCAAACCTTCCAGTGAACAGTTTATTTCATGTAGTATTGATTGATTGGATCTTCTTGCAGTCCAAGGAACTAAGTAATTCTCTCCAACACCACAATTCAAAGGCATCTATTCTATGGCCCTCAGACTTCTTTATGGTCAGTTCTCACATCTTACCACTAGTAAATCTTTTGGCAATAACAATAGTTATCTTAAACTGTATAAAAACATTTAGCACATTATCCCGTCAGGTTCTTCATGACACATACTTTACCAAATTATCTTGAAATATTTAAGAAATTGTTACAAACAGATGTCAATGTTACAAGAAAATTGTTACAGTGCCACCAAGGCAAGAATATTATTACATGGCGACCGTGTCACATTTAATAAATCTTTGATGGATTTGTTATGGGTTTTTATACAGGGAGATTAATGTCAACTCCGACCTGCCAGCAGGAATGACAGCGAAAATTGGTGAAGAAAGGCGATGCAAATAGACAGGGCAATCGGCATCTTTAGCATACGCACATCGGCTTGTTTTACATTTACATGCACCCGTGCCAACTGGTATCCATTGGAAATGATTCTAAAGGGTTAGCAATATGGCACATCACCATTATTGTATTCTAATACCTCCACCTATCTGTGATTGTATGTTTCTTATCAAGTTCATGGGAACCATTGAGGGGGAGATTATCTCCAGCATAAATGCTTACCCAGGTCTCATGTATGTAACCATCACCAAAATATCATGCGTGCCTCCAGGGATCGGCAGGGGCAAGAGCATTTATTTAATTCTAATTAAAAACTAGATTATGAGATTTTCCGTGCCTAATTATGAGTGAGATTAGTGACATTTTAAAATATAGATATTTTTTATTCCATTGCACAGTGATCCTTTAAACAATTAACTCCTCGTCTGCAGTCTCTCTTCCACCCTCTCTCAGTATCACTCTCTCTTTACACTTACACTCTCATGCTCTTTTCTGATTCCCTCATACCACTTTCATCCTTCATTGGTATGAACTTCCCTTTCTACAGCACCCAGTTTCCAAGTCTTCCAACTCTGTATTATTATTATTACTAGCGAATTGCCCGTCAAAAAATGACGGCAATCAAATCGTAAGGTAGCTAATGCTGTTTGGTGTGTAATAGTAAAATATATAATATAAATGAATATATTTTTCCTATTTTGAAGCATTCTGTTGAAGAGCTGACAATCTGTTTTGATGTTGCTGCAGCATTAGTGGTGTGGAGCTGCTGTGTAAGCGTGGTGAATGTGTGCAGTGTAATACTGTGCGTGCGCGAGCCGAAACCGTTAGCGTACTGGTGTACTTCCGCATTGGCGTAAAATGGCGGGTTATCTGTGTTATGCGTCTTTGCGGATTATCCGTCGGTACTTGGTGGTGTTTTGCGAGTTTCGTGTGTTGTTTTGCGAGTGTGGTGTGGCGTTTTACGTTTGAGAGTGCTGTAGCCTCGTTTTAGTTTTTTCGTCGGCCATTTTTTCTGTCGCTTAGCGATTTCATTAGTGTCTAAAGTGTTTTATTTTTATTGAAATCAATGTGTAACTTGGTTTTTTGAGGTGCTGGATGGTTCCTCTTGCTGTAGGTAAGTTTTTTATGTGTGTGTTGTGTGTATTTATTGTGTTTGAAATGTTTGTATGTCGGCGTGTTGCGTTCGATGTTTGCGAGGTCGTAATGTGTGGTAACGTGTCTGTTTGCGTGTGTAGCCTCTCTGTTTGCGTGTGTAGCGTTTTGTTAGGCGGCAATTTTTTCTCTCGCTTATCAAAGTTTTTATTGTGCAAACTCTTTTATTTTGAGTGAAATGAAGGTGTAAGTTGCATTTTTGAGGTCCTGGATGCTTCCTGTTGCTGTAGGTAAGGTTTTTATGTATGTGCTGTGTGTATGTATTGTGTTTTTAATTTTGTAATGTTCGCGAGTTGCGTCCGAGTGTTGCGAGGCCGTAATGTGTGTGAACGTGTGTCGTATGTTGTTTGCGAGTGTCGTAATGTGTGTGTCGTGTTATTTGCGTTGCGACGTGAAGTTTGCGAGGGTCGCAGTTGCTGGCATGGAGCGCCTTCGGGGCTCCATGCCAGCAACTGAGGCCCTCGCCCAGTGCCCTCGCTTTGCGAGCCCGCAGCGTTAGCAACAACTCGCATGCTCACAACTATATATGTGATTATTATTATTATCATCATTATCATTACCACTACTACTACTACTAGTACTACTACTAATAATAAAAATAATAATAATAAAAATCTAAATAAGCAGTTAATAATTTCCTTTCCCCAATCTTCCACCCTAGTTTGGTGTTTGTACCTATGTATATTGTGCTACAAGGGGTTTGTGTGAGTCACAGACTTTCCTCACAAAGTCTGAAAGAATTAACTTCCCTGAGCAGTTGATTAGATCCACCTGATCAGACCTGACTTAAGACTGCTCCTGGAATTTGTTTGACAACCGCCACCCTAAAAGTGAAAATGGTTGAACGAGCGACAATACTCCACCCGTGATGTCCAACACAGTTGTTGTTTAATTGTTCAGTCATGTCCAACTCTCCATGACCCTATGGACTGCAGCACACTAAGAACATATATTATTATGTTTCTGGTCGTGCTTATCCATAAGGATTTCCTGGCAAAGTTACTGGAGATGGTTTAATCATTCAGTCATGTCCAACTCTCCATGACCATATGGACTGCAGTACACCAAGAACTTCTATTGTTATTTTTCTGTTCATGCTTATCTTCGGTGACCCTACATGGTGTAGCTCACAGCTTCATTGAGGTACACAAACCCCTTCACCACGACAAGGTAGCTATCCAGAAGGGGAAATATTTTAATTTTAATTTTTTTTAAATTAATTTTTATTTTATATTTAATTTTTAAATATTGTAATTATTATACTGAGTAATTACATAGATATAGTGCAGAATTTCTCTCATTTGTTTTGAAAACAATTGGTTTCTTGGAACAATCCTACCGGTGATATGTTCTGCTTTCTTAATGTAAATATGACTTGGAAGTGTGAAGTGTTGGATGGAATATTACTTTCATTTGTATTTATCCGAATCCGTCCTCAAACTTCAGCATTTTTTGTTGAACAAATGCTTTCTCGGTACTTTTCCTTCCCGCGCTCGTGCCCCTGGTGCATTACCTCCATCTGTTATTTCAAAATGTCTTGCCCAGAGCCAATTTCTTTTCTTCACCTCTCCAAAGACATCCCTTCCCTTATATCCTGTCCGATTCACTTCTCATCTCTGGATGATTTCACACGTTTGCTATTTTTTTTCCAATATCTTCAATTTTGGGGCTTTCCAGGCAAATCAAATAGACATTCCAATAAATACTGTAGACTGAACGTGGCTTTGAACTAATACATCATATATTGGAAAAAGTGTAAGATATTCTAGCTGCGTATAATTGTGACTTGAAGATGGTCGTTTTTATCTGAGAATTGCAAATGTGTCGTCTTGACATAAATTGATTTATTTTACCGCAAAAGATGACACAGAGTCTTGTGCTCTATGATCACATAATGTGTATTTACTACAAAATGTGGCTTAAGGATATTAGGTGTTTGGCTACAATAGTCTGCCAGTTATTTTCTGTAACATGAAAAGAAATGGCTTAAACCTAGAAAGACGTTACATTATGTTATTTATTAAAGTTTTCAATTTATATTGATCAATCAACCTTTCTGATCCACCCACCAAGCATAGACTTTCTTCTTTTTCTGCATGAATATTGTAATAATTGCTCATTACTGATGTGCTATAAGCTAAATTAATTATCTGTGTTATAAAAGTGCAAGGTGATATTAACTGTGTAACAAAGTTGGTGTAAAATCTGTTTGATAAGAAAAATAAGCTCATAGATAGGGGAGGTCATATACAGTAAGGCAACAATGGAGGATGTACAAAACGGCTTATAATTGTATGTATTAGGGAATACATTAACCATTCTTTTTGTTTTTAATTTCCAAGAAAGATTCTGCCAAACATCAACTCTAATTCATTAAATACTTCGGCGCCCCTAGGCACATCAGGTTCCTCCCTCTTGTAACTGTTTAGTTCCAGGTGTTCACCCCCTAATGGCAAGTCTGTGAACTACAGTATTTCTTTTTTTTTGCCAAGGAACATTTTGAAGAATGAAATGAGGCGCCCTTCACAGAGAAGCGCCTCTTTGCGTCTGCCTAGTTGGCCTAATGAGACATCTGGCAATATTTACAATACAACCTCTGACTCTCTCACAATAAGGGTGGTGACTTTAGCTATTTGCAATACACTAGAAACCCTCAGCAATAATGTGTAGAAGCTGATTGGCTGGTCAGTTGTCTTTCTCATTTTCTAATAAAAGCTATTTTTAAAATTTAAAGTTGCAGGAATTGTATAAGACCCTCCGCCCCCCATCTACAATTCAAAACTCTAACAATTATTTATTTATTATTTATTAGCCTTTATTTGTGATGCGCCAACATATTCCATAGCGCTAAATAGGGTTTGAGTAAAAGAAACACAATATTAACTTGTATCCATTAACTCTAACCTGACCTTAAAGGGCCACTGTAGTGCAAGACATTTACATAAACCAATAAGCCTTATACATTACAACATTTTGTTTAAAATAAATATTTTAATTTGAGCAAATTGCTAATAAAGCAGCACAGAAACAGTTAACAATTATTTGTTTGATCCTCCCTTTTTGTTATAAGCTAATTGTGTTATGGAGACCCTGTTAATTGATGTCTTCTATCTGTTCATATTCAATTGAATGGGAATACAGACACCTTGAGTGGCAGTCCAGACTTCCATTAGATTCACTGTCTATTTGTAATACATCAGGACGGAGGAGGAGAAAGCAATCCCATTGTGTCTTGATATATTGTAATTTAGCTATATATATATATATATATATATATATATATATATATATATATATATATATATTTATTACACTTCTCAAATAAAGATCACGTCACCTTCTGGATCACTACCTTGTCGTGGTGAAGGGCTTGTGTACCCCAATGAAGTTGTAAGCTATACCATGTAGGATCACCCAAGATGGGTAGGTCATGGCAGAGAAGTCAGACAGATAGTGGCCCTTTGCGAAGGAACTGGCAACCCACTCCAGTATCTTTGCCAAGATAACCTTATTGGTATCCTACAGTCCATAGGGTGACTGAGAGTCAGACCCAACCGAAGGAGTACAGAACAACAAGGAGTTTAATAGATTTCACCTTAATTATTTTTATTATTTTATTTTTCATTGCACCTTCTTCAAAAATATTTTTGAAGGCTTTGCCCCATCCAGAGTTTTTAGTCCACAAATGTGGGAAAAAACTTGTAAAACCTTCTGGTCCAACTCAGGAAGTAGAAGGAACTGGTCAACTCTGGAATGCAAGATGGCAGCTAAACCTGAATCCAGTCCAATATCCTTTAAAACATTTATTAGTTTAATAAAAATGTAATTTTACATTAAGCACATGGTACTGTCCTTTTAACAGGATCTCCACATCAGCGTAAACACCTGACAAATGAATGATAACTACAGCCAAGCACATAACTGTAACTCATCACTTGCCTGACAGTGATAATCAGATGGAGAAACAATGAGAAAGTCTACCCGGTGAGGATTTAATATAATGTCATTCTCGAATGCTCTGCCATTGTGATGGAAATGAAAATATAAATCAGATGCAGACGGCAACATGACATTCTTATCCTGATTGCTACCACTTACAACAAATTAGTGTGAGGCACATTCTGCTCAAATTGATGGTACCCCTGAGAGGTGTCCTATGGGTAACCATAAAACAACCGTTTACGCTCTAACTCTCAGTGCTGTGGTTTATATACTTTCCTGTGCTTTGTACAATAGTATATTATATATCGGAGGCAAAAATTGAGAAACAAGCGTTGAAATGACAAACTAAGTGTCTTGTCTGATTGTGGCTCTAGGTGTTGTTCCCCAAATTACAAGTTCAGTACAATGTACCACCTGCTCTGAAAAACTATATTGAGTTTTAGGCTAGTTAAAGTCAAAGTCACGTTTTTTTTATAAGAGATACTCCATATAACAGTACCATTTCTGGATCTCTATCTTGTTGGGTAAAGGGGCTTGTGTATCTCAATGAAGCTGTGAGCTATAACATGTAGGGTCATCCAATATCCAAATTGTGGTCCATTGGAAAAGGGATGCTCAACCAACTCTATTATTATGGAGAGTCTGACACATTGTTGTTGTGAAGGGGCTTGTGTACTTCAATGACTCCTTGAGCTGTACCATATAGGGTCACCCAAGATAGGCAGGTCATAGCAGATAGGTCAGACAAATCCAATGGAGAAGGAACTGGCAACCCACTCCAGTATCGTTGCTAAGAAAACCTAGAGGAAAGATGAAAGACATAATTATGCAAGAGTGACTGGCTGACAAATGGCCAGAAGACATACAAAGATTGTTGGATAGAGATGCAGACAGATAGACAGTGTCAAGACAAGTAACAGATATATGTAAATAAATAGACAGGCAGATGAACAAATACTAAAATACAAAGATGGATAGAAGACAGACGTGTTGGGAAATACAACAGTATATACTGCATAATATGTATACCCTCTGCTCTTGAGCAGTAGATGACACTGTGCAGCTTAAGAGTACTGTGTATATATGTACTGTTTATATATGTATATATACTCACAGGAAGGAAGTTCTTTGTTTTCTTCACTTGGTTTTTGTCTGTCTACCTTTCATCCTGCAGGCTGCTTTTTCAAGTAACTGATATGTTATAAATGTGTGAGGGAAAATTTCATATATGCCTACAGCTTTATTAAATTGCGATTCAGTAAATTTAAAAGGGCTCTATTTAAGCACATAGCATATTTTTTACATAAGTTTTTAGTTAGTGAAGACTTTGCTTTTGGATAGAAGTTCACTAACTAAAAACTTCTGTAAAAAATATGCTGTGTGCTTAAATAGAGCCCTTTTAAATTTACTGAATGGCAATGTAATAAGGCTGCTAGAGTTTAACCACCTGCTAATATATTAACAGCCTTATTAAATTGTGATTCAGCCAATTGAATAGGGCTCTATATAAGCACAGAGCCTATTTTTTTACAGAAGTTTTTAGTTAGTGATCTTCTATCCAAAAGCAAGGTCTTTACTCACTAAAAACTTCTGTAAAAAAAATAGGCTCTGTGTTTATATAGAGCCCCATTTAGTTGGCTGAATCACAATTTAATAAGGCTGTTATTCTGCAGAATGTTCTGTACTTGCCGTTCTTGGATTATATCCACATGTTAAAATGAACTAATTAAAAGTTTGTCCTTGTAATTGCTGGGATTGCAAAAATAACTTGTTTCTTTGCAAAATATACTGTTGGCTCACATCTGCGACAGACAACTGCAGTTTCCTTTTTTTGTGTCCTTGATTGCTGGCCAACAGGACGGTAAAGGCAAACTTGCACGTACAGTTATGATATAAAACTGTGTGAGAAATGATGATAAAACAGAGACCATTTTAATCACTATATCTGTGTCTTTTATTTTGTGTCTCTCACTGGTACCAGGTACACCCTTTGTGTGCTGTGTTCTTTTCTTCTGCAGGGTAATATTTTCCTAACAAAGTATCTGCTGTTTTTCCAAACAAGTAATATGGATCTTTACGATCTACCAGTGTATATTTTTAATGTATAACTAACACATAGATGTAAATAGAGAGATAGATGTGTATAAACAGATAGATAGAGAGAGAGAGAGAGAGAGAGAGAGAGAGAGAGAGAAAGAGAGAGAGAGAGAGAGAAAGAGATAAAGAGAGAGAGAGAGAGAGAGAGAGAGATAGATAGATAGATAGATAGATAGATAGATAGATAGATAGATAGGTAGAGAGATAGAAACATAGATAGATAGAAAGATAGATAGATAGAAACATAGATAGATAGATAGAAAGAAAGAAAGATAGATAGAAACATAGATAGATAGATAGATAGATAGATAGATAGATAGAAAGAAACATAGATAGATAGATAGATAGATAGATGATCAATTAGATAGTTAGATACTGTAGATCAGATAGATATGCTATACTATGAGTTGTATGAACTTCTAGATCTCTACCTTATCTTGGTGAAGGAGCTTGTGCACCTCAAGCTATACCATGTAGGGCCACCCAAGATGGGACGGTCATATCAGAGAGGTCAGACAAATTGATGTCCACTGGAGAAGGAACCGGGAACCCACTCCAGTATATTTGCCAAATAATCTCAAGGATCACAAAAGGAAAAACAAAGTCATAAAGGAGCCAGTTGTATTAATTGTATTTATTTCTAGTTAATTGAGGTACGAACAGCACATTCACATCTTCCAAATCTTACTGATAACACTTTGTTGTTTAAAAAAACAAATTAAAATCAAGCTTTCTAGTACTCTTCTTAGCAGGTCACAGAAAGGCAATTACTAGAGAATCAATGCTCCTGACTCACTAAACTTCTGCACAGCAATAAATAAATAAATAAATAGCAGTAATTCCTTCATCCCGTCTGATTGTGCAGCATGAAAGCAAATGCATGTAGAGCGAGCTTTAAAAAAAGGGAGCAATTTCCAATCCTCATAACTATGTGAGACATTGAAAAATTAATGAAAAAAATGATGCCTGTCTGGATGATGGGCGTCGGAGTCTCACTTCTGAATAAATTCTCCCAGGTCGAGACGGAAAACTGTTCAGGGTCAAAATCTCATCTTGTTACATAGATTAAAAACTAATTTCTCTAAAGTATATGCTATATTGAAGCTTTTTCATGCAAATAAATAGCAAAGAGCCCAGTCCTTGCCTCTCTTATTAGATGTGCATGTCATGAATTTAAACAGAACGTTTTGTCCTAGCAGCTAATTGCTTGCATTATAAGGATATGTCTATTCTTGGAATACATATGATTAGAAACAGTTCAGAAGCCCTAGTTCTATCATAAGGAGCCGTCATGGTGTCTCATCCTGATATTGACAATTTAATCTTTCTGTTTCATGAAAAATTAATAGTCCATTGTTGTCCATATCTACATAGAGTGACAATTTGTGTCTAAGTGCTGTTGCTAACCTGAAAATAAACTTGAAAGACCCCTGTAGATTAGTAAAAACTGCATGTTTGTGAAGTAAGAAACAGTGTAACAACAGTAGCTGCTATCCCTAAGTCATTTTGAGAGAAAGTCGTAATTTTAGCAGATTCAGCGTGGAGGCTGCCATTTTAGGCGTACTTCCTTTTCAAGCCACAAGGAGGCAATTATAGAACAAGGCTTGCAAGTATACCTGCTACTCAGATATATTACCTTCTATATGCAATGTTGGTTTCTAGTCATCAACTTCTTGAAATGGGGGAGTCTTTGATTGTACAAGAAGTTTCTACCTACTCAGTGGGAATGTGGCATCTACAACTTATAGAGCTTTCAGTAGCACCCTTCTAAGAAAGTAACAGTAGTCTGACAAAAGAAAATTTGACAGGGGGAGAGAATGGGTGTACTTTTGTCAGGGGCCTGCCCCTGAGGTCATCATGGGAGAAAGGAACAGAGCTACCTGGTTGCCGGGACTGACACTCTAGCACAGGGGTCACCAAACTCGGTCCTGGAGGGCCGACCCAGGCCTGGATTTGTGGATATCCTTGCTGCAAACAGGTGAGAATCTTGTTTCTTCAGCCATCCTGATTGACTCACCTGTTTGCAGCAAGGATATCCACAAACCCAGGCCTGGGTCGGCCCTCCAGGACCAAGTTTGGTGACCCCTGCTCTAGCAATTACGGCTTCTCCAGGAGACAGACAGATTGCAGCAGGTCTAAGAGAGAGTGAGCAGAAACCTGAGCAATATCAGAGGGACAGCCACAGGGAGCAGGTAAATAATATGCTGTTGTGTGTAGTTGGGGGTCCTGTGAATGGGTTCCCCAAAGTCAAGCAGCTTATCACATATATAGTTGTGGATCTTGCGATATTGGTAACGTTTGCGATGTTGGTAACGTACTTGCAAAGAGCTCATTACACAGCGAGGCAAGCAGTTGAAGCACGTGGGAATTAGGCTGCTGCAATGATCGCCGAAGGCGCTCATTGCACTGCGAGCCTTGAGAAGCGAGATGAGCAGTTGAAGCATGCAGTCGAAAACACACGAAAAACCACCCCAAAGAAAAAACACACTCACACACAGCACAGGGGGAGAGCCAGGAAGCCTGGGAGTGGGGTTGGAAACAAATTGGAGCCATAATTTCAGCTTTTCACCACTCGAAAATTGGATAAGCGAGGGGAAAAATGGCGGCCGAAAAAACATAAAAATTCTGAAACAAGATGAAAACGAGGCTCTGCAATGCCAGGCACGGAGAACTTAAAGAAAATGCACAACGCCAAAGACAGTAACACTTACACAAACAACGCCTTTAAAAATAAAACCAACGTTCTGCTCAGAGGGGCAAAAACCCTGACATTGTGTGGCAAACCGCACTGCCAGCCTTACAATTTAATTCCCGTCATTTTTGATGTGCAATGTCCTAGTGTTAAATAAATCAGCATCCCTTGGGCTGGTAAATGACTGGTGCAGTGGTCCAGAGTGTGATCAGTGGGAGTCCCTACTTTTGCTAGTACAGGTGTCTTAGCCGGTTGCATAGTCTTTGTCAGCCCCTTCGTCCCTCTCCTCTATTAGTCTCCAGACAGCCAATGCAGCTCTCTGTGGTCCACCCTGGTCCTCCCTCTGCCCCACCTCCCCTATGGCACTCTTCATCTTTTTGCTTTTCTTTTCCTCTCTTCCACTTAATTTTCTCTGTCCCATTCACTCTACTCTCCGCCTCTCCCATCACCATATTTGTCTCTACCTCTCTAACCCCTTTCCTCTCCCTTCTACTTCTTCCCTACTAACTCTTTCATTTTTCACTCTGTTTTCCCCTCATCTTCCCATCCTCTGTAACTCCTTCTCTCTTTTCTCTCTTCCCTTCCTCCCTCTTCCTTCACATCTTCGCTCCGACTTGAATTTCTTCTCTTGTCCCCTCCTCTCCCCATTTCTATCCCCTTCTCTCTCTTCCTCCCTTCTCCGCCTCTATTTCTCCCACAGCCCTCACATGCTTGGGGTGTGTGCGCATTTTTTGCTTTTCTCCATGCCCTCCAATCATTAGTCTTCACAATATCTATCAGAAGATGACTAGCATTTTTTTAAATATTTTGGTCAAAAGAAATCAAGCATTTAAATATATATTTGTGATTGGCCCCCTCTCCCTGATGTAGCTGATGTGTGGCCCGAAGCTACGCCCAATTAGGCCTGCTTAGAGGGCCATGGGCTGGTGAATAAATGCAATGAGGGGAGGGGAATGGGTGGGGTCGTGAACTACGTGTGCAAAGGTAATAGTAAGGGGACATAGACATTTTCAGAGAAAATCTTAATTTTACCAAACTCCACTAGTGCATGCAGGGGTGGATTTACAAGTGGTGCAGAAGGTGCAGTTCACTAGGGCCACTCCTCTGGGGGGTGGGGTGGGGTGGGGTGGGGGGGGGGGGGGCTTATGCAGTGCTGTGTAATATTTAAAAAAAAACATTTTGCATTGAACTTTTTTTCTGGAGATTAGAGAACCACCTGAGGCCTCAAACTCCAATCCAACCCTCCAAGGCCCAACTGGGACCTCCCTGGGATCCCCTGAGTCTCTTTGACCACACGCACACACCCCAAGCCTGAAACTTGTGTGTCCCTGTTTAAAAAAAAGCCTTTCTACTGAAGCTCCGACAGGTGGCAGTTTGGAGCAGTTCAGCACGCTGGGGATACATATCAGGGAACAAGGGCAAGGGCTGCAAAGTGTCAGCAGAGTACAGGGGGATGGGTGTGGTGAGAGAGAAGCAAAGGCGATAGGGTGAGTGCTATGTGAGGTGGGTGCTCAGAGGTGTTGGGTGCTGTGTGGGCATGGATCCTGAGATGGGATGGCTGCTGACAAGACCTGGATGCTATGTAGGGATGGATGGAAAAGGAGTGGCTATTGTCTTAATGAGATGTTTATATATGTGTATATATGTGTATGTATATGTGTACATATACAGTATATTCGTAGAGGATGTTACAGGAAAGTGGAGCGTGCTCACCCTGGAGCTGTGCTGCAGGCAGAGGAGCTTTGCACAGGCAGGAGCACAGTGATTTTGTCCCGGTGGGGCCCAACGCAAAACATTTTTTACATCCCTAGAGGGGGACCCCAAATTTATTTTGCACCAGGGCCCTCCATTCTCTAGCTCCGCCACTGAGTGCATGGAAGCTGCCATGATGGCCATACTTTCCATTCAAGGCACAAAGAGGTGGTTACAGAGCAGGGCAAGCAAAATTTGCAGGTAAGCTGCCTTTACCGAGAGGAAGGGAAGCTGCAATCTTATATGAATCCACCTCCATAAACCCCCATCTTTCCACTCTTGTCTAGATAATAAAAATAATGAGAACATGTGCACTCAATGACAAAGGCAGCAGGAAGTATGGAAGATATAAACATGGCATCCTTCATGCATAAACAATATCTGTTAAAATAAAGATCTTACTAGTAACATTTTTATGACACTGCTCATGTTACTATTATGTTGTTGCTCAGTCGTATCTGACTCTTAGTGACCTCATGCACGGTAACACGCCAGGCACATATTTATGTCCATGCTGATCCATTTGGCTTTCATGGCAGAGATGCTGGAGTGGTTAGCTGGTTCCTTCTCCAGTGGGCCACAGCATACAGCTCATGGTATTCCTAGGTAGTCTCCTATGCAAGTACTGACCAGGCTGTTACAAACATATTAAGTTTTCCCAAATTGCCAGTGGTTATTTAACTTATAGTATTATGAGTTTGACATTATATGTATTTATTTATCAGTTTATTAAAGGTTTGTTCTCATCAGAACCAATGAATTAGACCCTTCATCACATATTATAATTGTCTAACTGCGATTCGTCGTCACGCTTCAGACGAATCGCAGTTTGACAATGATAAACTGCTGCGCATGTGCGCAGCGCGGCGCGAGCGGCGCATGCGCAGAGCGCGGCGCAAGCCGCGCGCAGCGCGGCCCGAGACGAGAGCAGATGAAAGAGTGGGGAAGAGGGGGGGTAGAGGCACAGAGGGAGAGTGGGGAAGAGGGGAGGGAGAGTGGGGAAGAGGGGGGGAGAGGCACGGCACAGAGGGAGAGTGGGGAAGAGGCACAGAGGGAGAGTGGGGAAGAGACACAGAGGGAGGGGGGAGAGACACAGAGGGATAGGTGGGAAAGAGACACAGGGGAGGTAGAGGAGGGGGAAAAGACACACGGGAGGGAGAACAGGGGGAAGATACACATGGGAGGGAAATGGGGGGGGGAAAGAGGGGAACAGACACAGGCCAGGGGGGAACAGGCACAGAGGGAGAGGGGGGAAGAGGCACAGAGGGAGAGGGGGGAAGAGACACAGGGGGGAGAGATACAGAAAGTGAGGGAGGAAGAGACACAGAGGGAAAGGGGGGAAGAGGTACAGAGAGAGGGGGAAAGAGGCACAGAGGGGGGGGAACAGAGGTAGGGGTGAAGAGACACAGTGGCGAGACACACAGAGAGAGGCGGGGGAAGAGGCACAGAGGGAGAGGGTGGAAGACACAGAGTGGGGAGAGACACAGAGGGTGAGGGGGAAGAGACAGGGAGGAAGAGGCACAGAAAGAGGAGGGGGAAGAGACACAGGGGAGAGAGTGCAGGGGGGAAGATACACAAGGGAGGGAAATAGAGACACGAGGAAGGCCGTAACAGACACAGGGGGAGGGGGAAAGAGACACAGGCCAGGGGGGAACAGACACAGGGGAGGGTTGGGGGAGACACAGGGGGGGAAGAGATGCATGGGAGGGAGAAGGGGGAAAGAGACACAGGGGAGGGGTTTAGAGACACGGGAGGGAGAGGGAGGTAAAAACACAGGGGGGCAGGAGATACAAAGGAGGTAGACGAGGTGGAAGGAGACACAAGGGAGGGAGAGGAGGGGGAAATAAGACACGAGGGAGGAAGTAGACAGAGGGAGAGACTCGCAATGAGCTCCAAAGGGGCTCATTGCAAGGCCTGTGATGAGCGCCAAAGGCGCTCATCACAAGGCCAGTAAAGTAGAGGGGGAGAGGCTTACATTGTGTGGCAAACAGCATTGCCAGGCTTTAGTTTTTATTGCCGTCATTTTTGACGGGCAAGTCGCTAGTGATGTTATATTGTGTTTGCGTTGTTCAATCATGTCTGACTCTCCTTGACCTCATAGACTGTAACACACCATGCTGATCCACTTTGTATTCATGGCAGAGATACTGGAGTATATAACCAGTTCCTTCTCCAGTGTGCCACAGAATAAAGCTCCTGGTATTCCTAAGTGGTCTCCCATCCAACTACTGGCCAGGCCCAATCCTACATGGCTTCAGGGTGGTGTGACTTCTTGGTTCCATGACTGGAATCGAAACCAGGTTGCAGAAGTGAAAACACTGAATCCTAACCACAGGACCACCATGGACCCCTGATGTCACATAATTATCTGCTCCCCTACTTTTTCTGAAACTCAACTCTATCTAATGTCACAGAGGTGGGGGATATAATACAGAGCTCAAAATATGTTATTTTATGGTAATTAAATAGTGTCCAATATTTTATTTAAAACTAAGGTATAGCAGAGTTCTTTTAATCAAAGCCTGGTTATAAATAATTGTATATCTCCTTCAAGCATTCCTACAAAAAATAATAATGGTAACTCTATTGCCACTGACAATAAATCAATATCACCTTTCCTGCAATATATCACAAGATAATAAATCTAAGAAAAATGTCCAGACACATTCTTCTATTGATATTTCTTACTGATTTATTTATAATGCTAGCTTGGTTATAAGCAAAATATTACCTTAGATCACCCTCCCCATAAACTTATATTATATTTATTTATACATATTTATCATATATATATATATATATATATATATATATATTAAATAAAAAGTACATCTGTGTTCACATTTGGATGTCTAAAGCAAGTTCCAAAACCTGCTTCCAGCTCAGAATTCCGAGAAAAACAGTTATTACACTGCATTCCGGGAAGCTGAGTTGGGACATGTAAATGTGCCTACAAATGCCTCACTCTTCAATCCATAGCCATTTTCAAACATGGCTTCTCTTAAGCTTATGCCTGCTGTATTACACAGCTTTAATGCAAAGCCAATGCTGGATTTTACACGAGCTGAGAATCCTATCCATGCACAGCTGTTTCAAGCTTACTGGCTATCATCAGCATGGAGCGGGATCTCAGCCTGTGTTGTGGACCTTATGAGTAGGTAGTTCACCACAACAATCATTTATAATATGGTGGGTAAAAGAGCGATTGAAGCCTCCACCGTACAGTAGTACAGTAAATAAATAGTACATCTGTGTTCGCATTTGAATGTCTACAACAAGTTAAAAAGTGAGGGGCCGCATTTGCGGAGGTGGAGGCTCTACGGCACCTCACAAGCAGTTACAAACAGCCACAGAAGCGGGATTTTGAAAAAATAACTATAACACGCATTCACTAAATACGGACTTACACAAAAAAATACCAGCCACGGGACACAGGACTAAAAATTCCAAACTCGCAAAAATACGACCTTAACGGCCGAACCTCGCACAGCGAAAAACATAAAAAAAACACAAAATACACACAAAAATGAAATAAAAACCTTACCCAGAGGAAGGGGGGACACCCAGGACATCTGGAAGACAGGTTACACCTCAGTTTAAGTCCAATTTACAGAGTTTAGACACTCGTAAATCCCCTAAACGACAGAAAAAATAATGGCCGCAAAAAACGAAAACGAGGCTACACGACCCTAGAGCCACAAAACACCGCAAAGCACATACGACTTTTACAAAAACCTGTACGAGGTGCAACATACACTATTAGCAAGGACGCTACATCATCCACAGCCGCGTACCACATACACAATCGCCGCCATTTTACAACACTAACTTACACAATGCAGAAGTACACAGCTACCCTAACGGCTACATATACACAAAAAAAAAGAAACACCACAGTATCACAATAAACGACAAAGCTCTTCACCACACGCCTCCCAAGGAGCGCCAACGGTGCCCATAGGACACAAACTACACCAGGTGAGATACTTGCAATAAGCGCAAAAAGGAGATCAGCGCGGACCTTACAATAAGCGCAAAAGCGCCTCTGATAACAAAAAATACACCAACCGAAAGGCTCACAATGAGCGCCAAAGGATCTCAGACGACTAAAACACTTACAGCCTTATTAAATTGCAATTCGGTAAATTCTAAAGGGCTCTATATAAGCACAGAGCATATTTATTTTACAGAAGTTTTTAGTTAGTGAATTTCTATCCAAAACCAAGGTCTTCACTAACTATAAACTTCTGTAAAAAAAATATGCTGTGTTCTTAAATAGAGCCCTTTAGAATTTACCGAATTGCAATTTAATAAGGCTGTTACTGTCTGTGGCAAACAGCATTACCTGCCTTACAATTTTTTCCCCCCGTCATTTTTGACGGGCAAGTCGCTAGTTTTTATATAATTACCTATCTCTCTTTCTATGTATTATAGATAGATAGATAGATAGATAGATAGATAGCGTGCGTGCGCTGTTGTATATAATTTGTGATGGAGAGAGAGAAAGGGAGAGAAAGAAGGAGGGAGGGAGAGAGAGTAGGAGAGAGAGAGAGAGAGAGGGAGAAAGGGATTTAGGGAGATGGAAGAGAGAGAGAAAGGGAGGCCGAGAGAGGGAGGCAGAGAGAGAGAGAGGGAGGGAGAGAGAAGGAGGGAGAGAGAGGGAGGGAAGGGAGAGAGACAGAGAGCACACACAGAGCAGAGAGAGGGCACAGAGAGAGCGCACAACAAAAAGAGAGGGCACACAGAGAGAAACGGAACAGAGTAACATAACATATGATACCATCATTTATGACTGGCAAGTTCACAATATCATTGAAGATATCAGAATATATATACCGTATATACTCGAGTATAAGCCGAGTTTTTCAGCCCTTTTTTTAAGGCAAAAAAGGGCCCCCTCGGCTTATACTCGAGTCACTCCACCCCCACCCCACCCCGTGTCTCTCTAACCCTCCCTGTGTGTCTCTAACCCTCCGTGTGTCTCTCTACTCCCCCCCCCCCCCGTGTCTCTTTCCCTCCCCCCTCCTCTTTCTCTCCCCTGATAAATGCTAATGACGCGTTGTGCATGTGACGTCACATGCGCGCCGGCGCCAGGTCAAGGAGCAGAGGCCGGAGCACAAGCAGGTAAGTGAGGGGAGAGGGGGGAAGTATTTAGGGGGGGTTTAGGTGGAGGAGGGGGGTTGAGGGGGGTTTAGGTTGAGGAGGGGGGTTGGGGTTGAGGGGGATTGACGGGGGAAGTTGAGGGAGGTTGAGGTTGAGGAGGTGGGTTGGGGTTGAGGGAGGTTGAGGAGGTGGGTTGGGGTTGGGGGGGTTGAGGTTGAGGAGGAGGGTTGAGGGGGGTTGAGGTTGAGGAGTGAGGTTGAGGATGGGGGATTGAGGATGGGGGATTGAGGATGGGGGGGTTGAGAATAGGGGGGTTGAGGATGGGGGGTTGAGGAGGAAGGTTGAGGAGGGGGTTGAGTATGGGGGGGTTGAGGAGGGAGGTTGAGGAGGGAGGTTGAGGAGGGGGGTTGAGGATGAGGAGGGAGGATGAGGAGGGAGGTTGAGGATGAGGAGGGGGGTTGAGGATGGGGGGTTGAGGAGAGAGGTTGAGGGGTTTGAGGATGGGGGTTGAGGTTGAGGGGGGTTGAGGTTGAGGAGGGTTGAGGTTGAGGAGGGGGTTAAGGTTGAGGAGGGGTTGAAGATGAGGATGGGGGGTTGAGGAGGGAGGATGAGGATGGGGGGCTTGAGGAGGGGGTTGAGTATGTGGGGTTGAGGAGGAAGGTTGAGGAAGGGGTTGAGGATGGGGGGGCTGAGGAGGGAGGTTGAGGATGAGGAGGGGGGTTGAGGATGGGGGGTTGAGGAGAGAGGCTGAGGATGGGGGGTTGAGGATGCGGGGGTTGAGGTTGAGGGGGGTTGTGGTTGAGGAGGGTTGAGGTTGAGGAGGGGGTTGAGGAGGGTAGAGGTTGAGGAGGGGTTTTGAGGATGAAGGGTTGAGGATGGGGGGTTGAGGTGAGAGGATGAGTATGGGGGGGTTGAGGAGGGGGGTTGAATATAGGGGGGTTGAGGAGGGAGGATGAGGAGGGAGGATGAGGAGGAGGTTGAGGATGAGGAGGGAGGTTGAGGAGGGAGTTGAGGATGAGGAGGGAGGTTGAGGATGAGGAGGTAGGATGAGGATGAGGAGGGAGGTTGAGGAGTGGGGTTGAGGAGGGTGATAAGTGAGGGGGGAAGAGACACAGGGAAGGGAGAGGTTGGAAGAGACACAGGGAAGGGAGAGGGGAGAAGAGACACAGGGAAGGGAGAGGGGAGAAGAGACACGGAGAGAGAGGGGGACAAAGAGGGCACAAGAGGGACACAGGGGGAAGCACATTTCCCACTTGGCTTATACTCGAGTCACTCATTTTACCCAGTATTTTGTGGTAAAATGAGTGCCTCGGCTTATACTCAGGTCGGCTTATACTCAAGTATATACGGTATATATAAATATATATTTATATATATATAAAATTGAAGAGTGAAGCAGACATTAATGTCCAGTAATCTAGTAATTTAGTGATTGTTAATCTATATATATATATAGAGATTAATAATGAGTATTGCAATATAATTTGATACCTTTTGTATTGGACAAACGTCTTTTTTATAATGACGAGCTTTTGAGAGGTTCAACCTCTCTTTATCAAGTCTGAAGCAATACTAACATGAGATGGAACCCTATATAAATATATATATAAATATAAATATATATATATATATATATATATATTTTGATAAATTTAATTACTAGCGACTTGCCCGTCAAAAAATGACGGCAATAAGATAGTAAGGCAGGTAATGTTGTTTACGTGCAAAATTAATTTTGTTGGTGTTTTAAGATCCTTCGGCGCTCATTGCAAGGCTCTTGGTTGTTTGTGTGCTATGAACAGCGTTGGTGTTTTTTTTTTTTGGTATGGCAATGAATAATTACTAAAATATGAAATTAATATACTTTACCCATTGTGAAGTAATATATGCAGGAAGCATTGTGTTAAAGCGCTGGCAATCTGTTTTGATGTTGCTGCAGCATCAGTGCTGTGGAGCTGCTGTGTAAGTGTCATGAATGTGTGCAGTGTAATAGTGTGCGTGCGCGAGACAAATCCGTTAGGGTAGCTGTGTACTTACGGATTGTATAAGTTAGTGTTCTAAAATGGCGGCTAATGTGTGGTATGCGGCTGTGGCTGATTTAGCGTCCTTCGTTTCGGATGTCGTCCGACTTTTTCGGAATATACGTTGCTGTTTGGTGGTGTTTTGCATGTTTAGGGTCCTTTAGCCTCGTTTTCGTTTTGTTCGGGGGCCATTAGTCCCTTGACCCTCCCTAGAAGACTGACAGACATGTCTGTAGAATTCTGGGCAGTTTTTGTTCTTCATCCAACATTCTTTAGTGCTGGAACATGGTCCCTTTTTGTAGTTTTGATGTCTCATCAGTACTTGCTTAAAAATAATGTAGTTGTTGTTTAGTCGTTCAGTTGTCTCCAACTCTCAGTGACCATATGCAACTTGCAACATCTTGTGTTTATCCATACGTTTTTTTTGGCAAAGATACTGGAGTGGATTGCCAGTGCCTTCTCCACTGACCTCTCTTCTATGACCTGCCCATTTTAGGTGACCCTACATGGTATATCTCACAGCTTCATTGAGGTACACAAGCCTCTTCACCATGACAAGGTAGCGATCCAGAAGGGGAGGATGGGCATACGGACCTATTAATTTACATTTTATGCACACACTGACACTTTGGCATGAGCACTGTTCTCACCATCTGTTCAGTTGGCTTTGTTCTTGCTCAGAAGGTTCCAACATGGTGTACGTGCCAACCAAAGAAGGTTTTGTAGGGCTGGCCAGCAGTAAGTGCTATCTATTCTGCCAGGTGAACCTCTTGTTTGCAAACAATTGCAACCTGCAGCCACATGCTTTATTGTAAGGGAACACAGCTGTAATACTTGTAGGCATTATTAAATCTGCAAATGTCCTCCTTTTATCATTACAGCAGGAGTAGGATGAATTTGGAGGAGACACATTAACATAAACTGAACAGTTTTCCAATTGTCTGGACAATATTCTGCAATGGCCCCATTCATTCCATGTACGTGTATCTTCTGTTGCCAAGATGCTCTTTTACATCAACATACCACAAAGAGGGTCCGGCTACAATGTAAAACCAGATATTTAATCAGTTTTGTTTACGCTTTATAATGTTCCATACTATGCGTCTTCTGGAGATAAAGAGAACATGTTTTATATATGTCCACCTTGGAGTGCCAAGAGTTTTATGGATTAATATCATTTATTTTTAAATATCAAAAGGAATGTTGTTTAGTCGTTCAGTTGTCTCTGATGCTCCCTGACCCTATGGACCATGACACACCTGACATATCTGTCAACTACTGTCCCTCGGAACTCCATCAAGCTCATCCTCATTGAATCAGTGACCTTTTTTTATCCATCTCCGCCTCTGCTGTCCTCTTCTTCTTGTGCCTTCAATCTTTCCCAGAATCAGAGTCTTCTCTAGGGAATCCTGCCGTCTCATGATATGGCCAAAATATTTGAGCTTCAGTCTCATGATCAAACCTTCTAGTGAACAGTTTGTCTTAATTTTCTGTCGTACTAATGTATTGGATCATTTTGCAGACCAAGGGACTCTAAGCAGTTTTCTTTAACACCACAATTGAAAGGCGTCAATTCTACGGCGCTCAGACTTCTTTATGGTCCAGTTCTCACATCCGTATGTTACGACTGGGAATACCATAGTTCTAACTATGCAGAGCTTTGTTGATAATGTAATATCTTTACTTTTTATTGGATTGTCTATATGATTGTACTACCTACTCCAGCTGAGGACCAAATACATCTCCCACTCCACACACCTGTTTCTACCTGAACCCAGGCCTATTCAAGCTGAGGTGACTCTTTTCTCCTACATTCTCCTACAATGCTTTCACTGCTAAACCTACACTTACATTAGTTTAATCTATGTTTTCTGGAAGTGTTTGTTAAATGTATTAAATTTACCATCTACTGATCTAGACAAAAATCACACTTCCTCTATTTTCCTATCCACCTCCTCCACCTCAAATAATTTCCTTTCTTTTACTGACCTAGGACCCAGATACATCTCCCACTCCACACCACTTCTACTTGAACCGTATTCCCTTCCCTACATACATACATATATACACCCACCACTAATTGCTGCAGCTTTATTAGAGTCACATTGTTCACCTGACTTTCCTGTTTGTTACTCTTTATCTGTTTATTCTTGCCCAGGTTTCTGCTCTTTTCCACACCCTTTATATTGTAAGTAGCAAGTTTCCAATCTTGTAGGGTGCTTTGGAAATAAGCACTTTCTACATATGATTCTAAACTGAAACCAGGGCCCTCCGTTACATAGTTACATAGTAATTAAGGTTGAAAAAAGACTTTCAGTCCATCAAGTTCAGCCTTTTAAGATCTTCTCTGATCTGCAATATGCAGATTAATTATTGTTATTATTATTATGTAATTATTTAGTTTTTAACTTTATTTTTATGTTTAATTTATTAATTATTAATTAATTCAGAGGAAGGCAAACAGAAAAAAAACAAGTGAAACTTAGCCAATTGTCTCAAAGGGGAAAAAAAAATCCTTCCTGACCCCAGATACTGGCGATCAGATTTCTCCCTGGACCAATACTCTCTAATTATCCAGGATAACCCTAAATTCCCTTTTTAATTAGAAAAAAATCCAGTCCCCTTTTAAAGTTATCTATTGAATCCGCTGTCACCACCTCCTCTGGGAGAGAATTCCATAGATTAACACCCTTACTGTGAAGAACCCTTTTCTTTCTTTAAGGTGGAATCATTTTACTTCTAACCTCAAGGGATGTCCTCTTGTCAGCTCTTGGCACAAAACCTCTTGGCACAAAAAGCTCCCTTGACAAATCTTTATACTGACCCCGGATGTATTTATATAAGTTAATAATATACACCTTTTTTCTAGAGAAAATACGTTTAATTTGGTTAGTCTTTCTTCATAACTTAGCCCTCCTCTGTACCTTTTCCAGCTCTAAAATGTCATTTTTATCAAGTGGTGCCCAAAATTGTACTCCATATTCCAAATGAGGGCGTACTAGTGATTTGTACAGTTGTAGAAATATATTTGCTTTCCTTGCTTCTATACCCTTCTTAATACATGCTAATATTTTATTTGCCTTTGCAGCTGCTGCTTGGCTTTGAGCACTGTTACCTAGGTGGTTGTCCACAAGCACTCCCAAATCCATTTCAAAATCTGATACACCTAGATTTGCTCCATTAAGATTATAAATTGGCTATTTTTCCTTCCCAGATGCATAACTTTACATTTATTCGTATTAAATCTCATCTGCAATTTAGATGGCCATTCCTCAATTTTATGTAAATCCCTTTGTAGGGAAAGCACTCCATTAGCTGATTTAATTACCTTGCACAACTGTGTGTCATCAACGAAAATGGAGACACCACACTCCAATCCTACCTGTAAGTCATTAATAAATATGTTAAAAAGGAGAGGACCTAATACTGAACCCTGAGAGACCCCACTTACCACATTAGTCCAATGGGAGTATGTTCCATTTACAACAACCCTTTGCTTCCTGTCTTTTAGCCAGCTCTCGATCCATGAGCAGATATTTACTGTAATTCATGTATCCCTTAGTTTGCACAATAGTCTCCCATGTGGCACTGTATCAAAATCCAAAAACACTACATCCACTGAGTTGCTATAATCCAGGTTCCTACTAACCTCCTCATAGAAACTAATTAGATTTGTTTGACATGACCTATCCCTCATAAATCCATGTTGACTCCTTCTTATAATCCTGTTCAAATAGACATATTATTGTATATTATACCTTATTAACCCTTCTAAAAGCTTTCCCATTACAGAAGTGAGGCTCCCTGGTCAATAATTCCCCAGATTTGCTCTTGCTCCCTTTTTAAATATAGGTATCACATCTGCTTTTCTCCAGTCATCTGGTAGAGACCCTGTGTTGAGTGAATCTTGAAAAATTAGATATAATGGTTTGGCTATTACAGAGCCCAGTTCCCTCAGTACCCATGGATGTATTCCATCAGGACCCGGGGCTTTATTAACATTTATTTTTTTCAGCCTCTTTTGGATTACTTCCTGCGTTAACCAATTATTTGGCAAAGGTAGTGTAGCCCCATTATGTTGCAGTGTTCCAACCACTGGTACCTCCCTTGTCTATACCGAAGAAATAAAACCTATTTAGCTCATCTGCCTTTCCTGTGTCACATTGTAAGGTTCCTATAGCTTCCTTCCTCGCCTTCTTCCCATTAACATACTTAAAAAATATTTTAGGGTTAGTCTTATTCTCTTTTGCAATAATTTTTTCATCTAATAGCCCTTTTGCTGCCTTGTTGATTTCCTTGTACTCACGTAAAGCAGTCTCTGCCCCCTCTTGTTTGTATAATTTAAATGCCTGTTTTTTACTCCGTAACTTTATCTTTAAATCATTGTTAAGCCACATTGGATGAGATTTACTCCTTTTACTTTTATTCCCACACGGTATATGTCGATGTGTATGTATATTTAGTACGGATTGAAATGTTGTCCATTTATGTTCAGTATTTTTACCTATCAGTTCTTTGTCCCAGTCTATACTTTGTATTGCTGCCCTTAGACCGTTAAAATCTGCCCTTTTAAAATTAAGAGTTTTGTTGGCCCCTTAAAATGTTTTTTTTTTTTATTCAATCTCAAATGAGACTGTGTTGTGATCACTGTTTCCCAAAGGTTGCCCTATTCCAACATTTGATACTATATCAATATTATTTGTGATGACTAAATCCAAGATTGCCTCATTTCTAGTAGGCTCTTGTAGAACCTGGGTCAAAAAATGATCTCTGCGTGTACTCAAGAACCTGCTCCCTTTAGCTGAACTGCTGGTCTAATTTATCCAGTTTATTTCAGGGTAATTCAAATCTCCCATTATTAGAACTTGCCCGTGCTTAGCTGCATTTCCAATCTGTAACAATAATTGTATTTCCTCACTTTCAATTATATTTGGGGGTTTATAGCATACTCCTACTAATATTCTTTTGGAATTTGCTGCTTCGCTATTTAACTCTACCCACAAACATTCAGCTTTATCACTAGGTCCACCATAAATATCTTCTCTGACTACAGGCGTAAATTCAGACTTACCATACAGACAAATCTCTCCTCCTCTTTTACCATTGCCTCTATCTTTCCTAAATAGGTTATAACCATGCAGATTAACAGTCCAGTCATGAGATTCATCCCACCCTGTTTCGGTAATGCCTATTAAATCCCATTTTTCATTAATTGATAATAATTCTAACTCTCCCATTTTTCCTGGTAAGCTTCTGCCATTAGCAAGCATACACCTTATGTTATGAGTCTGTAGTTCTGAAGTGCCTGCCACTGTACTTCAGTTACTTAGTACGACCTCCCTATTGATTATACTACCCCTACCCATCTCCTCCCCTATGAGTTGTTAATTCATCCCTTATACCCTCTACACTTTCTACCCCATTACTTATATCTAGTCCCTCCCCCCCACCTACTAGTTTAAAAACTCCTCTAGCCATTCTACCATCCTATCCCCTAGTACAAAAGCTCCCTCATCATAAAGGTGCAATCCATCCCTGCTGTAGAGATTGTACCCAAGTGAGAAGTCAGCCCAGTGCTCTAAAAATCCCAAACCCTCCTTACTGCACCACATCTTTGCAGTTTGTTAATATTGTGTTTTTCCCCCTTTTTATCCCCTGTACAGTGCTACAGAATATGTTGGTGCTTTACAAATAAAAGTTAATAATAATAAAACATACTATATAAACATATACAATATCATCTCGCTCTTGGAGGCCATTTTTGGTTTTATTGTCACTGGTGGTTTATGGTCTGGAGATCACAATTATTAACATTATTTTAAGTGGTAGATCGTTCAGAAAACATTTTTTGAGTTTGCTATTAATTTCAGTTTTCTATTTAGAAACCATTTTCTCTTTTACTATATTAAAATGTTTCCTGTCTGGAGGCCATACTTGACTTTACTTTTGTTGGTAGCTTTTTATTTGGAGACCATTTAGAATTTTGATTTAGCTTCCAGTCTGTCCGTCCTTCTTTCCATCCTCCCTCTTCTTCTCTCTTCGTTTCCCAATCCTCACCATCTCTAATTTCACCCATTCTCTTTTTTCTCCGACCTCACTGTCTCTCTTTTCCCATCTGTCTCTTTGGGACTCTCCCCTCTTTTTCCTCATTTTCTCTCTTCTTTCTAATTATTTTTACCTGTCACCCCCTTTCTTCCCCTCTTAGTCTATCATCTCACTTCCTATACCTCCCCTCTTCTTAATTCCCTTCCTGCACTTCAATCCTTACCCCCCTTCCTTCCACTCTCTTCCCCCGCTCACCCCCCTTCCATTCCCTTCCCCATTCCCTTCCCTCCACTCTCTTCCCCCCTCCCCTCCCTTCCACTCTCTTCCACGCTCACCTCCCTTCCACTCTCTTCCCCACTCCCCTCCCTTTCACTCTCTTCCCCGCTCACCTCCCTTCCACTCCCTTCCCCATTCCTCTTTGCATAAACAATTATTAACATAAGTAAAAAAAAAAAAAAAAACACCAGTTAAAGGCTATTGGTAGTAATAAGCCTATTGGTTCAATAATTGCCAATTCCCACCTGAACTTTTGAATGTGTTATTTTGAAAAGACTGGGCATGCTCAAACTCCATGGGGTAATTTGCCTAATTATTGTAGATACTCCCTGGGGTGTGGAAAGCTCAGTCATTTCATTTGGCTTTAGTCTAAACACCATACATTCAAAGTCAATTCTCGATTAATGACCATTAGTGGGTGGACCACAAAAGCTGGTTGACAGGTGAAATTTGCAGCAATATGTTTTCTGTAAAAAAAAAATATATATTATTCAATTAATAAAGTGTTTGTTATTACCTAAAGTTTTAAATTAAATTATATTTATAGTGCTATGTCACTGTAGTTATTATTATTATTATTATTGTTATTATTATCATCATCCTTCATTTGTAGCGTGCCAACATATTCTGTAGCGATGTGTAAAGCGATAGAAGGGTTGGGCAAAAGAAAAACACAGTATCAACACAAGGCAAAATGGAGGGCCCTGTCTTTGAGCTTAAATTCTTCGGTACTTAGTGGTATTTGTTAAATCGCAACTTTCTTCCATCAAAACCTTTGATTTTTCATGGCCGCAAGAGTTGCGGCCGCTAAATTCGCAAGTCGCTATTCAATTGCTCCGATTTTCCTGCGCTAACCACTTCATCAAGCCCACAAATGGCAAAAATCGAACCATAGGTTACTGGGACCAAGGAGGTCTCGCAAAGGCCTTAATGACAAATTGGAGCACTTTAAATGCAAATATAAAATCAATCCAATGATGGGGAACACAATGGTTGACATTAGAATTAAAAGCACAACATTCACAAGATTGCACATCACCAAAATATAATACTTTATCTCATGTTTAATTTCCGTCCAAAGTCCTACGGGCTTCAACCTCCAAAACCATAGGACTTTGGAATCCAACCTCTATTTTTTTCAAAGTCCTACGAGTTACGAGCTTGGAGGTCATGGTGCTAGGTTCAGGATCTCAGGCAAAGGGGGCCTGTATGCAGATCAAAATGGGATTTAGAGTGAGAGATGGTGCTAGGTTCAGGATCTCCGCTGGAGGGGGCCTGGATGCAGATGGAAATGGGATGCAGAGTGAGAGATGGTGCTAGGTGTGGGATCTCAGCTGGATGGGGGTCCTGGATGCAGATAGAAATGGGATGTAGAGTGAGAGATGGTGCTAGGGTCAGGATCTCAGCTGGAGGGGGCCTGAATGCAGATAGAAATGGGATGAAAAGTGAGAGATGGTACTAGGTTCAGGATCTCAGCTGGAGGGGGCCGGGATGCAGATAGAAATGGGATGAAAAGTGAGAGATGGTGCTAGGTTCAGCATCTCAGATGGAGGGGTCCTGGATGCAGATAGAAATGGGATGTAGAGTGAGAGATGGTACTAGGGTCAGGATCTCAGCTGGAGAGGGCCTGTATGCAGATAGAAATTGGATGTAGAGTGAGAGATGGTGCTAGAGTCAGGATCTCAGATGGAGAGGGCCTGTATGCAGATAGAAATGGGATGTAGAGTGAGAGATGGTGCAAGGTTCAGGATCTCAGATGGAGAGGGCCTGGATGCAGATAGATATGGGGTGTAGTCTGAGAGATGGTGCTAGGTTCAGGACCTCAGATGGAGGGGGCTGGATGCAGATAGATATGGGGTGTAGAGTGAGAGATGGTCCTGGGTTCAGGATCTCAGATGGAGGGGGCCTGGATGCAGATAGATATGGGGTGTAGAGTGAGAGATGGTGCTAGGTTCAGGATCTCAGATGGAGGGGGCTGGATGCAGATAGATATGAAGTGTAGAGTGAGAGATGGTCCTGGGTTCAGGATCTCAGATGGAGGGGGCCTGGATGCAGATAGATATGGGGTGTAGAGTGAGAGATGGTGCTAGGTTCAGGATCTCAGATGGAGGGGGCTGGATGCAGATAGATATGGGGTGTAGAGTGAGAGATGGTCCTGGGTTCAGGATCTCAGATGGAGGGGGCTGGATGCAGATAGATATGGGGTGTAGAGTGAGAGATGGTCCTGGGTTCAGGATCTCAGTTGGAGGGGGCTGGATGCAGATAGATATGAAGTGTAGAGTGAGAGATGGTCCTGGGTTCAGATCTCAGCTGGAGGGGGCTGGATGCAGATAGAAATGGGGTGTAGTGTGAGAGATGGTCCTGGGTTCAGGATCTCAGATGGAGGGGGCTGGATGCAGATAGATATGGGGTGTAGAGTGAGAGATGGTCCTGGGTTCAGGATCTCAGCTGGAGGGGGCTGGATGCAGATAGAAATGAGGTGTAGTGTGAGAGATGGTCCTGGGTTCAGGATCTCAGCTGGAGGGGGCTGGATGCAGATAGAAATGAGGTGTAGTGTGAGAGATGGTCCTGGGTTCAGGATCTCAGATGGAGGGGGCTGGATGCAGATAGATATGGGGTGTAGAGTGAGAGATGGTCCTGGGTTCAGGATCTCAGCTGGAGGGGGCATGGATGTATTATATTGGCATTATATCTAGGTCACATCTGTTTATATGGATCAGAGAAACACAAAAAGTTTGTATTTCCTCTTCTGAATTGTATATTTCTGTGTATTTCAATGAAGCTATGAGCTATACAATATAGGCTCACCTAAGATGGGCAGGTCATAACAGAGAGGTCAGACAAATCTCGGTCAATTGTGAAAGGAACTGGCAACCCACTCCACTATCTTTGGCAAGAAAACCAAATGGATAAGCACAACCAAAGACCTATGTGCCTGGCATGCTGCGGTCCATAAGGTCATGGAGACTCGGACATGACTGAACAACGTAACAGCGACAACTACTTTTTTCTACATGCAAAGACAAACAAGTGGTATAACAAAATATAGGACCATACTTGAGATCAATTATGCTCAATGTTAAATATAACCAGCTAGAAATGTCATTCACGCTCATTAGAACTTACTGTATTCCAGAAGGTTTTCCCCATTTGTTAAGGTGGCATTTTGAGTTGTTTTTAGCACACAATTTGTATGCACTTATTTATTTGTTTGCACTTTGCATAAGCAGATGTCAGCAGAAACCGGCTAAAGAAATTTGCATGTAAAAATATCTCGGCTCAAAGCTGTTGATGCACATTGCAATCGTTATAAGTGCGAAAATGTTGCTTTTTTTACACAGCAAATTTAAATTGCCACTTAATATTATTACAGGAGAGAGTGGTTGTTTTTAACAGAAGGTGTAAGCATACGGGCGCACAAATGTATGTGTTTTTAATGTCTACAAATTTTGTCTCGATACCGCTTGGAGTTAAACGCTTTCAGGTGCAGTTTCCTTAATTTAGTTCCCCAAATAATTCAAATTATTTTAGAATTAATATTTACAGCTGGCTATGTTCATTGGTTTGTCAATAAATTATATTTTTAGAAAGCAAATTAAATACAGTGTTTTTTATTAACAGTTAAATGCAATCATGGTGCGACTTGGATGGACGTTGTTGTGTTAAGGCATCTCTGATGTAGATAAGGTTATAAATGTTGTTGTTGTTGTTTAGTTGTGCAGTTGGGTCTGACTCTCTGTGTCTCTATGGATGCAGTACTACAGGAAGATCCGTCAGCTACTACACCTCTGAGCTCCCTGAAGCTCATGTTCATTGCTTCAATGACCTCATCTATCCATCTCGGTCTCTGCCATCCCCTTCTTCATATGCCTTCAAGTTTTCCCACCATCAGTCTAGGGAATTCTGTTTGCTCATGATAAGAACAAACTATTTGAGCTACTGTACTTGATCAAGCCTTCCAGTGAACTGTTTGGCTTGATTTCCTAAAGTATGGATTGATTGGATCTTTTTGCAACATGATGAACATGATGGGTTAATAAAGCCTAAAGAAAGTCTGTAACAAATTAACTATCAGTGTCTATATTAATTATAATTATTTTAGGAAACAATGGTGTATATGGGCCTATACAGGGGGGGGACAATGGTCCATTAGACTTTCCATTATCCACTAACCAAGGGATGAGTCCTCTTCATATGTGGAGAATGACTTTTCACTCTCCACTAACCAAGGGATGAGTCCACTTCACCTATGCAGAATGACTTTCCACTCTTTGCTAACCAGGGGATGAGTCCACTTCAACTATGCAGAATGACCTTCCACTCTTCACTATCCAGGGGATGAGTCCACTTCACCTGTGCAGAAGGACTTTCCACTCTCCACTAACTACTGAACATAAATTGACAACATTTAAACCCTTACTAAATATACATACACATCGGCATATACCATGTGGGAATAAAAGTAAAAGGAGTAAATCCCATCCAATGTGGCTTAACAATGATTTAAAGATCAAGATACGGAGTAAAAAACAGGCATTTAAATTATACAAACAAAAGGGGACAGAGACTGCCTTACAGGAATACAAGGAAATCAACAAGGCTTGCAAAAGCGCTATTAGACTGGCTAAAATAGAAAATGAAAAATGAATTGCAAAAGAGAGTAAGACTAACCCTAAAATATTTTTTAAGTATACTACTGGGAAAAAGGTGAGGAAGGAAGCTATAGGAACATTACAATGTGACACAGGCCGTCTGAAAATTGGTGACCAGGAAAAGGCAGATGAGCTAAATAGGTTATTTTCTTTGGTATACACAAAGGAGGTCCCAGTGGTTGGGACCGTGCTACATAATGGGGCTACACTACCTTTGCCAAATAAATGGTTAACGCAGGAAGAAATCCAAAAGAGGTTGGAAAAAATAAATGTTAATAAAGCCCCGGGTCCTGATGGAATACATCCAAGGGTACTGAGGGAACTGGTTTATGTAATAGCCAAACCATTATATTTAATTTTTCAAGATTCACTCAACACAGGGTCTCTACCAGATAATTGGAGAAAGGCTGATGTGATACCTATATTTAAAAAGGGAGCAAGAGCAAATCTGTGGAATTATAGACCAGTGAGCCTCACTTCTGTAGTGGGGACGCTTTTAGAAGGGTTAATAAGGGATAATATACAAGAATATGTCTATTTGAACAGGATTATAAGTAGGAGTCAATATGGATTTATGAGGGATAGGTCATGTCAAACAAATCTAATTCGTTTCTATGAGGAGGTTAGTAGGAACCTGGATCAAGGCAATTCAGTGGATGTAGCCTTTTTGGATTTTGCAAAGGCTTTTGATCCAGTACCACATGGGAGACTATTGTGCAAACTAAGAGATACAGGAACTGCAGTAAATATCTGCTCATGGATTGAGAGCTGGCTAAAAGACAGGAAGCAAAGGGTTGTTGTAAATGGAACATACTCTGATTCGACTAATGTGGTAAGTGGGGTTCCTCAGGGTTCAGTATTAGGTCCTCTCCTTTTTAACATATTTATTAATGACTTAGAGGTAGGATTGGAGTGTGGTGTCTCCATTTTCGCTGATGACACGAAGTTGTGCAAGGTAATTAAATTAGATAGTGATGTGCTTTCCCTCCAAAGGGATTTACATAAAATTGAGGAATGAGCATCTAAATGGCAGATGAGATTTAATACGAATAAATGTAAAGTTATGCATCTGGGAAGGAAAAATATCCATGCAATTTATAATGTTAATGGAGCAAATCTATGTGTATCAGATATTGAAAGGGATTTGGGAGTGCTTGTGGACAACCACCTAGGTAACAGTGCTCAAAGCCAAGCAGCAGCTGCAAAGGCAAATAAAATATTAGCATGTATTAAAAAGGGTATAGAAGCCAGGGAAGTAAATATAATTCTGCCACTATACAAATCTCTAGTACGCCCTCATTTGGAATACAGAGTACAATTTTGGGCACCACTTCATAAAAAGGACATTATAGAGCTGGAAAAGGTACAGAGGAGGGCAACAAAACTAAAAAGGGGAATGGAGAGGCTAAGTTATGAAGAAAGACTAACCAAATTAAACTTATTTTCTCTAGAAAAAAAGGCGTCTAAGAGGAGATATGATTACCTTATATAAATACATCCAGGGTCAGAATAAAGATTTGTCAAGGGAGCTTTTTGTGCCAAGAGGTTTTCAACTGACAAGAGGACATCCCTTGAGGTTAGAAGTAAAAAGATTCCACCTTAAAGAAAGAAAAGGGTTCTTCACAGTAAGGGTGGTTAATCTGTGGAATTCTCTACCAGAGGAGGTGGTGACAGCGGATTCGATAGATAACTTTAAAAAGGGACTGAATTTATTTCTAATTAAAAAGGGAATTCAGGGTTATCATGGATAATTGGAGGGGCAGTATTGAACCAGGGAGAGGTCCGGTCGCCGGTGTCTGGGATCGGGAGGGAATAGATTTTTTGACTAATTAATTAATAGTTAATCCGCATATTGCAGATCAGAGGAGATCTTAAAAGGTTAAACTTGATGGACTGAAAGTCTTTTTTCAACCTTAAATACTATGGCCCTCATTCAATTGCGATTTGGCCAATTGAAATGGGCTCTAAATAAGCACATAGCATATTTTTTTTAAAGATATTTTTAGTAAGTGAAAACCTTGCTTTTGGATTGATGCTTACTAACTAAAAACTTTTTCAAAAAATATGTTATGTGCTTATTTAGAGCCCTATTCAATTGGCCAAATTGCAATTGAATGAGGGCCTATGTAACTATGTAACTATGTAACTATGTAAGATTCCCTCAAAACAGGGTCTCTACCAGATGAGTGAAGAAAAGCTGATGTGATACCTATATTTAGAAAGGGAGCAAGAGCAAATCTGTGGAATTATTGACCAGTGAGCCTCACTTCTGTACTGGGGAAGCTTTTAGAAGGGCTAATAAGGGATAATATACAAGAATATGTGTATTTGAACAGGATTATATGTAGGAGTCAACATGGATTTATGAGGGATAGGTCATGTCAAACAAATCTTATTAATTTCTATGAGGAGGTTAGTAGGAACCTGGATCAAGGCAACTCAGTGGATGTAGCCTTTTTGGATTTTGCAAAGGCTTTTGATACAGTGCAACGTGGGAGACTATTGTGCAAACTAAGAGATACAGGGGTTGCAGTAAATATCTGCTCATGGATTGAGAGCTGGCTAAAAGACAGGAAGCAAAGGGTTGTTGTAAATGGAACATACTCAGATTGGACTAAAGTGGTAAGTGGGGTTCCTCAGGGTTCAGTATTAGGTCCTCTCCTTTTTAACATATTTATTAATGACTTAGAGGTAGGATTGGAGTGTGGTGTCTCCATTTTCGCTGATGACGCGAAGTTGTGCAAGGTAATTCAATTAGATAGTGATGTGCTTTCCCTCCAAAGGGATTTACATAAAATTGAGGAATGGGCATCTAAATGGCAGATGAGATTTAATACGAATAAATGTAAAGTTATGCATCTGGGAAGGAAAAATAGCCATGCGATTTATAATCTTAATGGAGCAAATCTAGGTATATCAGATATTGAAAGGGATTTGGGAGTGCTTGTGCACAACCACCTAGGTAACAATGCTCAAAGCCAAGCAGCAGCTGCAAAGGCAAATAAAATATTAGCATGTATTAAGAAGGGTATAGAAGCAAGGGAAGCACATATAATTCTGCCACTATACAAATCTCTAGTATTCCCTCATTTGGAATATGGAGTACAATTTTGGGCACCACTTCATAAAAAGGACATTTAAGCTGGAAAAGGTACAGAGGAGGGAAACAAAACTATGCAGAATGACTTTGCACTTTCCACTAACCAGGGGATGAGTCCACTTCACCTATGCAGAATAACTTTCCACTCTCCACTAACCAGGGGATGAGTCCACTTCACCTACGCATGAATGACTGCTCTCGCGCCATGGTAATCATAGACTGGTTGCAGACCTCAGGTTGATCAACTGCTGGAAATAGGTGGGACATGGCAGATTCACAGAAGGATTTGACCAGTCTAAGCAGGGAAGGGAATTCACCAATGAGACTGGGCAGCCACAAACGTATCCCATTGATCTGGTTAAGCAAAATTTTTATTAATGAGGTCCTGTGTTTGGAGCACTTTTCTCAGTTATTTACCCTGTCACCAGACAGGGCCAGGTACAGTCCATCACATTTGTCATGCAAAATAATTTGTTTTAATAAGGGGCATAGGTCAGGGCAAGAAATAGCAACGGTGTTGGAGAGCACTGAAATAAATATGAAATCTGAAGCTGACTAGTATAGGGTTGTGTGTAACCTTGATTCATAGCCCATGGCTCGTCCTGTCAGATTCCACTGCCTTGTACTCAAAATCTGTTAGAACTTAGCATAATTAGTCCTGCTTATGTCACTCTGCAGCTGCTAAGTATGCGCTGGCTGTATAGCATCACCGCTCCGCTAAAGAGAAACTGACACATGATAAAATATTTATTCAAACAATATAAATGTTGTGTTTTCTAATTATAAGAGCCGAATATCATTGCTCATGTGGACACCCACTGATTGCCTAATAATCCCTTTTATTTTGCATAATTAGAATCATTTTGATGCATTTCTTTTCTAGGAAAGTTTAGGTAGCAATTGTTTAGATAACACAACTAGGGATATTTATTGCTCTTTTTTTAAAATTCAATTCAGAGTACTGAAACGGGAGCAAAACTGCCTTGGGTTTCTAAATGATGGACCTCATTTAAAGGAATTCTTCAGTTTTAAAAAAAAATAAAATATCAGCTTGCAAATATACATTAAAGGTATATGTAAGTGAGCTGGATTATGAATTCATCTGATAGAGGAGAATTAGTAGTGTATGAAAAAAAATTTGCATGAAAAAATACCAAAATTAACATTTAAACAGTTACCCTAAAGTTTGCTGAATTTCTATCAATGTTGACACCCCCTGAAATTCCCAGCGAAAATTAGCATACATAATATATTGTATCTTTTTGGTCTGTGAATCGAGCTGCAGCTTTTCTTTAGATTTGTGTAATACCCAGAACAAGGTCTGTGTCCCTTCATTCACTGATTGTTTTATCTACATCCCAGGTGAAACTTCCCCCAGCGCCAGTGATTTTCCCCTGTAACCCCGCCGCCCCGCAGCCCCAGTGATTGACAGCATCACCTCCCCCATCCCCAGTGAATTGAACCTGTGATCTCTCCTAGCCCCAGTGAATTGCCCCAATACCTCTCCCAGCCCCAGTGAATTGCCCCTGTGATCTCTCTCAGCCTCAGTGAATTGCCCCATCCCCTCTCCCAGTCCCCAGTGAATTGCCCTATTACCTCCCCCAGTCCCAGTGAATTGCCTGTTGTGATCACTCCCAGCGCCAGTGAATGGCCCCATTACCTCCCCCAGTCTCAGTGAATTGCCCCTGAGTTCTCTCCCAGCGCAGTGAATTGCTTGTATTCCCTCACACACAGACACATGCACTCACACAGAGATACGTGCACAGAAAAATTTGCAGGTCATTGCAGGACCATAAATCAAGTTAGAATAGGAAGAAGAAGCTGAAATGTTTGGTTTCAGTACAATTATAATATTTTTTTTATTTATTAAGGAGAGGGTGTATGTCTAAAGAGCACTTTAATGTTGATGTAGGTCCTTTAAAGACCCAGTGTAGCGGTATCATCTAGCTGGCTGCATACAACATTACTGATTGGCTGCAAAGCTGAGCATGCTCACAGAGACAGGGTACATTTTTATAAAAATGAACCCTCTCAGGAGCCTAGCTCAATCCTGGGGGTGTAAACATCACCTGCAACAGTTTTTTTTAAACAGTTTTTTTTAATGCAAAGCTAAATAAAAACATAGTGCATGCAAATTATTGTAAATATACTCTACTAATTCCATTCTATCAGATGTTTTCATAACCCAGCTCACTTGCATATAGCTTTAATGTGTGTGTTACTTATTTTGACAATGGACATGTACACAACCCAATGCCTAGGATGCAGCAAGCCCCGACCTAGATAAAATCTGTCCTCCTTACTTTGTCCCATGCTTGCACCGTGGATGGGAGATGTGCCTAGGTTCAGTCTACACATACCAGGAGAACTAACATATGGGATGAGACCTAGACCTAGCTAAAATCTATCTCCCTTACTTTTTCCCTTGCTTGTACCCCATGTGGGCAATGTGCTTATGTCCACTCAAAACTTATTGGGTAAATTAAGATAAGGGATGAGACTTGATGGCACCACGGCCACAACTGGGAATACCCCCCCCCCCCCATCCTGGGCCTGGTGCAGTGGAATTAGTGGACAATAAAAGAGACTCAAAAGGGAGGGTGGTTTAAGTTGAGTATGTTGACATGTTGTATGTTTCCTGTTTAATGTCTGACCGGCCTTTTGTTCAGTCCCTTATAAAAATGCTCAGCCATTACCAATAAAAACTCTTCTGGTCAACGATTGCAAGCATGAAAATTGGACTTTGTTCAGGAAAGCTTTTTTATTGCATATTTATGCAATCTCTGTACTTTGCCTGTGGTCACTGAGGATAGTTACATACACCCGATACAAGGAGTTCCAGAGCATGCCGTCCTGCTGGTCCTATTTTGTGATACTGATATAAACAAGTTTAAATTAATTTATATACCTTACATTCCCTAAGCCAAAACTAACTTGCCTGCAACTGCCCCCTTTTTTAAACTGTGATACAGGCTGCCAGGTCTCGCTTTGTATAGAGTTTCATGGCTGTGGCAACAAAGATCTTGCAACTGGCTGTAATGCTTCAAGCTTGCTCACCTGTATACCTACAAGCATTTAGCCAGACATTGGCCCCTAGTTAATTGGGAAAAAATCAATTACATGTGTCCGTAATGGAACCGTAAAAGTTACCGATATTTTATTGGCTTCTTTTAGCTACCCGCAATCAATTTGCGAGTTACAGGCTCAAAATCACTGCGGTTGTCAAAAACGTAACTCCATCCTATCTCCTCCTTTTATGTTTCAAGCCCGCAAATGTTACCAGTGCTAAATATGCAAATGCCTTATTTAATTGTAACAATTCAACAAGCCCGCAATTGCCTTCAAACCAGTAAATGGCAAATGTAGCAAAAACTTTTACAAATACTAGATGGGACTCGCAAGGGGGTTAAACACTTGTTTGTAACACTGCAAAAGCAAATAAATACACACTACTGTACTTAAAAATATTAAATAATAAATTAATATTAAATTAATTGCACAGCAGTCTCAAGCTCGCAAATCTGCAATGAAATATTATTTTTTTCACGTTTTATTTCCGTGTTATATTGGTCCCAGGAATCAAGGATTTAATACATATCAGGCCACCCACATGGACTTGAACAGTTTCTTCATTCATATTTATTGATTTCTACATTTCTGGATTGCGAGTCTGACCGCATATCGGACTACTAAACACTAATTGATTGTAGTCTAAACTCCATGTTTTACTGATGTCATGATGACAGTCTCATTTACTATTAGCTCTGTCTAAATTGTAACTTACGGCTTGCTTAAGTGATCATAATCCTGCCCTGAAATGCTATATACGGGTTCATTGTTTACTTTTTTAGCATCCCTGTCCGTAATTGCGGGCTTGTTCAATTAAATACCTATGTAACTGTTGCAAATTTCTAACCCGCAGGTATACGGGCAAAGTAAAGGTAATTACGGGCATGGAATTAAATGGGGGTCAATGTTTGGTTGTCACAGCCGTTGCTTGAAACTCTATGCAAACTAAACATGGTAGCTTGCACAAGTGCTTAAAGAGAAACAACTGGACAGTCCCAACATGCTGAATGTGGTTAGGGAATGTGGTTTAGGCTAGATCCACTAAGCTTTGCTGTGAACGACTGAAATCAATTACTACCTTTCATGGATTTTCACATGAAGTTCCCTCACAATATTCACTACGCAGGGTGCACTGTTATTAAGGAATTTATATGTTAAAGTCAGGGTTTAAAATGTTTATTCCGGAGTCTATAGGAAGCCAGTAGAGTTAATGTCATTTTTATAGACAGAAGTAAGTTATGTAAAAACTGCTGTTAGTATTCCTGATTCCTATGTTATTTTGGAACGCCTTCTCTGAAACAAGGAACCAGTGACTCAGAGAATGGAGGACCATGCAAAAAATTTGCCCCAACAGTCAGCAGCCCTCACCTCTCAGCGTCCATTCCCAAAGCAGCACCCAACCCCTCTGAGCACCCATCTCACATAGCATCCATCCTATCTCCTTTGCTCCCACCCCCACAGAACTCTTGCCCCTGTACTTTGCTGTCACTTTACAGCCCTTGCTCTCTCATCTCTTCCCTGATATACATCCCCAGCATACTCCACATTTCCACTTCTTGGAGCTTCAGTAGAAATGCAGCACCAATTTTCAGCCAGGAGGGAGTGCAGCCACGAAGGCCCAGGGGGTCCAGGGGTGCCAGGGGGCCCTGGTGGCTTTGTCCGGGGTGTGGGGATGCAAAAAAATACAAAGCACCCCCAGGGGAGGGTTCTGGTGCACTGCACCACACCCCTCCTCTACCCCTGTAAGGATCATTATTTCCAGGACTGATAAACTTATGAAGTGAACTGCTAACAACAGTTTCTACACTGTTTCATAAATATAGCTTTTCAAATAATAGACTTATTTAATGCATATTTTATCTCGCTTTGCTAGGTAACTATATTTTAAAAATGTGTCAAAATTTGCAATTTAGTGAGTTATTTACAGTCAAAAAAGACAACTGATTTTGGCCAAAGTTGACCATTTATTGGAAGAAAAATCTTACGTTCCTAAATGCATCCACTTATCCTGCTTTTTTTACATTGTATTGATGCTTATCAGTATTTTAAGAGCTTTGTATCCGAGCTAAAATATTGCCCTCTGTCAGAAGCAATCAGATAAGAAATAGACTGCAGGTAACATTTCTCAGCTAAGATGAACTCATTTTTCAAGGCGGCGAAACGCATAGGGAGACAGATTTTCGAGAACATGCTGTTTTACACCACTTTTTTAGTTGGTTCTCAATAATTTATTATCCATTAATGCCTTTTCGCAAGCTTACTTATTCTCAGTGGGAAGAGTCAAGATGTATCTGAGAGCGTTTATTGTAAGATAACAATAACGGTTTAGTAAATCCTTTTATAGCACACATTTTTTTTCCTTTGGTAAATGCTCAGATTTTACACTTTTTTTTAATACATCTCCATATGGAACAGTGGATTTAAAGGGCACTGGCATGAACTTATAAGACTCTATAGAAATATATACATCTGCTGCCTTATTGTTTAGAATTCACAAGTTTGAAAAACTTCTCTTGAATTTAGATATATAAAAAATAATAAAACCTAATTTAATGCATGTTATATTCAACTGCAGCAGAAGCTGACATTTTGGTTTCTGATGATCAATTTGGTAAGCTAGAGGGAGACTTTGGATGCTGGTGTTTTTTTTCTGTCTGTATAATGGGCATAATGACTGGAAATTGAAGCATTTCTGCTGAAGCTCCAAGAGGTGGCAGTGGGGATGTGTATCAGGGAAGAGAGGTAAGAGAGCAATGGCTGGATGACACCAACATTTTTTTTGGCCTGCAATTCTCTAGCTCTGTCACTGGTCCCATGAGCCACCATCTCTATTCAAGAAGTCCATAGAACAATTAGGACTGAAAAAATATTAAGTAATACAATTAAGAAAATTAATAAAAATACATTAAACAGCAGTAAAACGTGCCTATATACTGGAAGTTGTGGTTTATAATTGCAAACACTATATTCCAATATAACTTAGTACATTATAATTGTTACAAACCAAGGAAAAAATAGTTTAAGTAGTCAGAGAAGACGAACAGAAATATTCAGGTGGTCCATTAAGACCCTGTTCAGCTCTCAAGTGGTCAATTCAAACAAAAGTTTGGTAACCATTAGCTAAGAACATTTATCACTAGTGCTTATCCATAAGGATATCTTGTCTCATAGGTGTGGGAAGTGGGGGGGGGGGGGGGGGACAACCCCTCCTCCCCAGATTTCTCATTGTGTTTATGTATGTGTACAGAAGTTGTCAAGAGTTATGTGTATCAAGTGAGCTGTACCCCACCCCCCCATAATTATTTCAGTTCCTACACCCCTTAATGGGTTGAAAGTTCCTTCTCCAGTGACCTCTCTGCTATGACCTGCCCATTTTTTGTGACCCTACATGGTATAGCTCACAGCTTCATCGATGTACACAAGCCCCTTCACAATGACAAGGAACCAATCCAGAAGAGGTCTAGAGACATTCAAATATTATGTTTTTATTACTGAAAGGACTACAGTAACTCCCTAACAACATGACCTAGATGTTTTAATTATGCAGTGATCACTAATACAATTAATATTCAATGAGAACCCGACACAAAAGATCCAATGTCACGAGAGAAATGATTGAGAAAATCATCTGACTTGTGAGAATGTGTGCAATTATGTTTTCCAGACAATTCTTGGCTCTTTCCCCTGTAACTTGCGGGCCTTGTGATACAAAACATAGTGCATGCAAATAAATGTAAATATACACTACTAATTCCCCTCTATCAGATGCATTCATAACCCAGCTCACTTGCATATACCTTTAATGTGTGTGTTACTTATTTTGACAATAGACATGTACACAACCCAGTGCCTAGGATGCAGCAAGCCCCGACCTAGATAAAATCTGTCCTCCTTACTTTGTCCCATGCTTGCACCGTGGATGGGAGATGTGCATAGGTGCAGTCTACACATACCAGGGGAATTAACAGAAGGGATGAGACTTGCTGGCACCATGGTCCCACCTGGGAATACCCCCCTTGACCTAGCTAAAATCTATCTCCCTTACTTTTTTCCCTTGCTTGCACCCACAGGGGAGGTGTGCTTATGTCCAGCCAAAACGTATTGGGTAAATTAAGATAAGGGATGAGACTTGATGGCACCATGGCCACAACTAGGAATACCCCCCTGATATTAGCATTCTGGGCCTGGTGCAGTGGTTAATTAGTGGACAATAAAAGAGTCTCAAAAGGGAGGGTGGTTTAAGTTGAGTATGTTGACGTGTTGTATGTTTCCTGTTTAATGTCTGACCAGCCTTTTGTTCAGTCCATTATAAAAATGCTCAGCCATCCCCAAAATAAACTCTTTTGGTCAACGATTGCAAGCATGAGAGTTGGACTTTGTTCATGAAAGCTTTTTTTTATTGCATATTTATGCAATCTCTGTACTGTGCCTGCAGTTACTGAGGATAGTCATACCAATCCGCTGTTTGCCAGACAATGCTTGGCTCTTCCCCCTGTAACTTTGGCGATCATCACAAGCCTCTCCCAACATCTACTTTGCCCCTCTCCCTTTCACCCCTCTCCCTCCTGTGCCTCCTTTCCCTTCGCGAGCCCTGCAATGAGGGCCTTTGGCGCTCATTGCAGATGCCGTCAGCGCTCATTGCAGCCTAAGTCACGCATGCTTTAACATTGTAACAGTGTAAATTTGCTGTCCCCTCAAAATTACTCAACACACAGCCATTAATGTGTAAACCGTTGACAACAAAAGTGAGTATATTCTAAGTGGAAATGTCCAAATTGGGCCCAAAGTCTCAATATTTTGTGTGGCCACCATTATTTTCCAGCACTGCCTTAACACTCATGGGCATGGAGTTCACCGGAGCTTCACAGGTTGCCACTGGAGTCCTCTTCCACTCCTCCATAATGACATCACGGAGCTGGTGGATGTTAGAGATCTTGGGCTCCCCCACCTTCCATTTGAGGATGCCCCACAGATGCTCAATAGGGTTTAGGTCTGGAGACATGCTTGGCCAGTCCATCACCTTTACCTTCAGCTTCTTTAGCAAGGCAGTGGTCATCTTGGAGGTGTGTTTGGGGTCGTTATCATGTTGGAATACTTCCCTGCGGCCCAGTCTCCAAAGGGAGGGGATCATGCTCTGCTTTGTTTTTGGGGTGGGGGATTTTCTTTTTGCTAGCTCATGCACTAGCTTCACCGCTCATGCACTAGCTTCACCGCTCATGCACTAGCTTCACCACTCATGCACTAGCTTCACCACTGCTATAGACCTATGTAAACTTATCATGAAATGCACTAAAGTGCAATGATCTCTACAACTCGAAAACAAAGCTCCCCAGAATAATGTATACATTTTAAATTTATTTTAGAAATTTGAATCGACCCAGAACCAAATAAAAAAAATAACATGTTTGACCAGCCTTTTTATTTACCAATGAATGGAGAAGATCGATGAACAGGTGCTCATGGAAAGTCTGTTACTTATGTTTTTTTTTTCAAACAATGAGAATAAAAGCACAAGGTTGTTACAGTTGGGATATCCACAAGACTCACTGCTTGTTTGTTTCCTGTTACACTTAAACGTAACTTTTCTGCTCTATAGATCAGGAGTGGAAGCTTTTTTCTGCCAAGGGCCATTTGTATATTTATAACATAATTCACGGACCATACAAAATGATCACCTTAAAAATTATCCTGCTGTATTTGGTCAAACATTTTATTAACTCACCCCTTGTCTCTCTCTCTCTCTCTCTCTCTTCTCTCTCTCTCTCTCTCTCTCTCTCCTGTGTCTCTCTCCTCTCTCTCTCTCTATCTATCTCTCATGTCTCACTCTCTCCTGTCTAGCTCTCTCTCCTGTGTGTCTCTCCTCTCTCTCTCTCTCTATCTATCTCTCATGTCTGACTCTCTCTCCTGTCTCTCTATCTCTCCTGTCTCTCTATCTCCTATCTTTCTCCTTTCTCTCTCTATCTCTCCTTTCTCTCTCTCTCCTGTCTCTCTCTCTTCTTTCTCTCTCTCCTATATTTCTCCTTTCTCGCTCTCTCCTGTCTCTCTCTCATGTGTCTCTCTCTCCTTTCTCTCTCTCTTCTTTCTCTCTCTCCTATATTTCTCTTTTCTCGCTCTCTCCTGTCTCTCTCTCATGTGTCTCTCTCTCCTTTCTCTCTCTCTTCTTTCTTTCTCTCCTAACGTTCTCCTTTCTCTCTCTCTCTCCTGTCTCCCTCCTATCTCCCTCCTCTGTGTGTGTGTCTCTCTCCCTCCCGACACTCTCTCTCTCTCTCCCATGCGCTCCTTCTGGCTGCCCATCGGTGGAGAGCCCATCCTCGCATCGCTTACCAATGTCTGACGCCTGCGCAGGGTCGGAAGGGCCAGACCAAATGATTTCTCTGGCCTTATGCGGCCCGCGGGCCGGCCTTTCTTCACCCCTACTACAGAGCATACAAAAATGTTGCACATTCTCTGACTATTTCTCCAATGGCAAACTTTCGAATTTACAAGATTTAGAAATGTCCATAAAACTTTTTTGCTAATCAGTAAAACGTAGACAGTTCGGGTCTGACCCTAAAAAGAGTCTAAAAAATACCGGTTTGATACAACTTCTCTTATCAGTAGAAAGATACCTGCACTTTTTGGCAGCAGACTGCAAGGTATACTGTGTTAGATATATAAATGTAGCCTAAAATCCCAATTGCTGCAAGAAATGTGCTTATCTTCCTTGGTGATATATCAGGCGGAGGTTTTGCGCTTGCCAGTCTGGATTACATCAAAGCCAAACATATCATGACAAAATCCAGGAAGATTAATGGAGTGTTCAGCCCATAGATGTGCCTCCAGAAAAGGTTTAAAGGGACAATGTTAAAGGGATTGTCTGAGTTTTATTTTTCCAGGCAACTAAAATGAATATATTAATATATATATATTTTTTTTTTTTTTAAAAGCAAACATTCTCTTTTTTTACCTATCCTTGTAAAATGACCCAATATAGAAATGAAAGAATCGTCTATGCATAGTTGTTGTTAAGTTGCTCAGTCAGGTCTGACTCGCCGTGACCATATGGACCACAGCACACCAGGCATTGTATGCCCTAGGAAATGGAGGACTTTACTGACATAAACATACATACAGCTATGCAGAAAACATAAACAATATATGACTCTCCATAAGCAATGACAGATTTCTCATTAGGTTAACTAGACAGCTGCCTAGGGGCGCTTCCCTGTGAAGAGCGCCTCATTTCACACTTCAAAATGTTCCTTGGCATAAAAAAGGGAAGCACTGAAGTTCACAAACTTTCCGCTAGGGGGGGGGGCTATCATCTGGAGCTAGAGAGTTACAAGATGGAGTTAGCTTCTGTGCCTAGGGGCGCTTCCCCCGAATGAGCGCCTCATTTCACATTCCAAAATGTTCCTTTGCATAAAAAAGGCAAGTACTGCAGTTCACAGACTTCCCGCTAGGGAGGCTAACGCCTGGAGATAAAGATTTACAAGAGGGAGGAAGCTGATGTGCCTAGGGGCGCTTGCACTGCCCATATGTATAGAGAATTAAATGTGCAAAAACAAATCTATGGTAAAATGTTGAAAATGGGGGTTAGACAAATCACCAGGAACCCCTGGCAATGAAAGGGTTAAACATAATAACATCATTGTTTGATGTTATTTATATTTAGGGAGATCAGTGACCAGACCTCGAAAATAGCCACAAATAAAAAAAAAAATAAACCCATTAAAATACGCTGCTGTCTTGACTTTGTTATGAAGCATTAAGACTATCACCCAAGGATTCGGTGTGCGCTATTGACAAAGATCACTAAATATTTTATATAGAAAAATACTGAAATTCCATTTAACAAACAAGTGGTTCTATAAAACAGGAAAGTGTCAATGTTGTTTAGTTGGACTAGACTGCACGAGGATGTTCGGAAAATGATGTCACACAAATGTATGTTCTAAGGTAGGACCATAATATTATTATTATTATTAATAATAACTTTTATGTGGATCTCGCCAACATATTCTGTAGCACTGTACAGGGAATAAATACAAGGAGAATACAGTATTAACAAATACAGAAAATGATTGGCCCTGTTTTGTGCTTAGAATCTTTGTAGAAAGTGCTTTTTTCCCCAAAGCACCCTACAAGACTGGAAACTTGCTACTTACATAGTATGCTCCTTGTCATTTGTTGGAGGTCTAGACTTGACAATCAACAAAACACTTTTTGAAAGTAAAAAAAAATAGCAACAGCATCTTCCAGTCTTTTTCCAAAGAAACGTCAAATTTGGGCAGGGTCATCAGACTGAGGGGTCACGGTCTTTCCTATAGAATGGGGACTGTAGAGGACGCAACTTATACAATCTGTATACATTAAAGGACCACTGTAATTCAAGGACAAAATACACTTGTTGGTCAGGTATATACCAAAGTAACAATATTGGCAGCTGTGTACGTCATGGAGAAAAAACTTTTTTTTGGAAGAATCAGGACCTTTGAAGAGTACAGGAATCCATTTTGTGTTTGTTACATCACATCATGAGAGTTAGAAGATGGGGTGGGTTTTTGTAGTTATCAGTGTGGGCAGGCAGAAGCCCAGAGCCTTTGTTTCATAACTGGATAAGATTGAAATTGACACCACACACAGCTCTTGAAAAATATAAGCAAACCTCTGTTCTTGAAATGGTTCCAGAAATCAAAATAAATGAATCCAACCTTTACATTTTAAAATTTTACAAGCAATTATATTTTACTGTGTGATTCCATTTTATTTAAAATTATAGATAAGTATAAATATATATAATATAGTATAATATAGTAAATGCAATTATTTATGTGATTTATGTTGGATGTCACCAAGTTTTGTTAGGAATCTAATCTTTTTTTTTTTTCTAGGAAGAGTTATACAGTAATGAGGGAGGAGAGAGAGAGGGAATGGGAGAGAGAATGGAAAGAAGAGAGATAGGGATGGGAAAGAGAGCGTCAGGAGGGTTTAGGGAGGTTATCTGAAACTGTGGTATTCCCAGTAGTAACATACATAAGTGAGAGCTGGACCATAAAGAAGTCTGAGCGCTGTAGAATTGACACCTTTGAATTGCGGTGTGGTGTAAACTGCTTATACTTTCCTGGACTGCAAGAAGATCCAATACATCAGTACTACAGGAAATGAAGACAAACTGTTCACTGGAAGGTTTGATCATGGAGCTCAAATATTATGTCCACATCATAAGAAGAGAGGTTTATATGTGGTCTATAGATCAATGTGTATACATTAAAGGGGCTCTGTCCCCCCAAAACCAAGTCATTTTTTAGGTTATTCTTAAAAGAAAACATGAAAAGGCTATATTTTGTGATATCCATTTCCTTATAAATTGAATGAATTCAGAGAAATTATATATTATTTGTGAATTTATATGCAAATATGTAGCTTATGCATATTAATTAGCTGTTTTGATCTGCTAATTATGATTACAGTCTGTTTGTCTGGCTCTGTAGTGGCCACAATAAAGACCTTAAATGTTATCTGGCAGTTAGACCCCTCTCCCACCTTTATCAAGAACTCTGAGCGGCACATTATCATACTGAGTCGAACATTAGCATACTGAGCTGCACATTAGCAAACTGAGCCGCACATTAGCATACTAAGACGCACATTATCATACTGAGGCACACATTATCATACTGAGCCACACATTAGTATACTGAGCTGCACATTAGCATATTGAGCCGCACATTAGGATGCTGAGCTGCACATTAGCATACTGAGCCACACATTACATACTGAGCTGCACATTAGCATACTGAGCTGCACATTAGTATACTGAGCCTCACATTAGCATACTGAGCCGCACATTAGCATACTGAGCTGCACATTAGTATACTGAGCTGCACATTATCATACTGAGCCACACATTAGTATACTGAGCTGCACATTAGCATACTGAACCGCACATAGCATACTGAACCGCACATAGCATAATGAGCCGCACATTAGCATACTGAGCTGCACATTATTATACTGAGCCTCACATTAGCATACTGAGCCACACATTAGCATACTGAGCCGCACATTCCCATACTGAGCTGCACATTAGTATACTGAGCTGCACATTAGTATACTGAGCTGCACATTAGCAAACTAAGCCGCACATTAGCACACTGAGACGCACATTTGTATACTAAGCTGCCCATTCCCATACTGAACCGCACATTAGCACACTGAGCCGCACATTAGCATACTAAGCCGCACATTATCATACTGAGATCCACATTAGCATACTGAGCCGCACATTAGCATACTGAGCCACACATTAGTATACTAAGCTGCCCATTAGCATACTGAGCTGAACATTAGCATACTGAGCTGCACATTAGCATACTGAGCTGCACATTAGTATACTGAGCTGCACATTAGCACACTGAGCCGCACATTAGCATACTAAATCGCACATTATCATACTGGCTGCACATTAGCATACTGAGTCACACATTAGCACACTGAGCCGCACATTATCATATTGAGCCGCACATTAGCATATTGAGCCGCACATTAGCATACTGGCTGCACATTAGTATACCGAGCCGCACATTAGTATACTGAGCTGCACATTAGCATAGTAAGCCGCACATTATCATACTGAGCTGTACATTAGCACACTGAGTCACACATTAGAATATTGAGATGCAAATTAACATACTGAGCTGCTTATTAGTATAGTGAGACGCACATTAGTATACTGAGTTGCACATTAACATACTGAGCCGCACATTAGCACACTGAGATGCACATTAGCATAGTAAGCCGCACATTATCATACTGAGCTACACATTAGCATACTGAGTCACACATTAGCATACTGAGCCACACATTAGCATACTGAGCTGCACATTATCATACTGAGCCGCACATTAGTATACTGATCTGTACATTAGTATACTGAGCTGAACATTAGCATACTGAGCTGCACATTAGCATACTGAGCCGCACATTACATACTAAGCCGCACATTATCATACTGAGATACACATTATCATACTGAGCTGCATATTATGATACTGAGCCACACATTAGCATACTAAGCTGCACATTATCATACTGAGCTGCACATTAACACACTGAGCCACACATTAGCATAGCATACTGAGCTGCACATTATCATACTGAGCTGCACATTAACACACTGAGCCGCACATTAGCGTACTGAGCCGCACATTATCATACTGAGCCGCACATTAGCATACTGAGCTGCACATTATCATATTGAGCTGCACATTAACACACTGAGCCACACATCAGCGTACTGAGCCGCACATTATCATACTGAGCCGCAAATTAGCAAACTGGCTACACATTAGCATATTGAGTAAAACATTAGCATACTGAGCTGCACATTAGCATTCTGAGCTGTACATTAGCATACTGTCACACATTGGCATACTGAGCTGCACATTAGCAGCACATTATCATACTGAGCTGCACATTAGCATATTGAGCCGCACATTAGTATACTGAGCAACACATTAGCATACTGAAGCGCACATTATCATACTGAGTCGCAAATTAGCATACTGGCTACACATTAGCATATTGAGTCAAACATTAGCATACTGAGCTGTACATTAGCATACTGAGCTGCACATCAGCATACTGTCACACATTAGCATACTGAGCTGCACATTAGCAGCACATTATCATACTGCGATGCACATTATCATACTGAGCCACACATTAGTATACTGAGCTGCACATTAGCATATTAAGCCGCACATTAGTATACTGAGCAACACATTAGCATGCTGAGCCACACATTAGCATACTGAGGCGCACAATATCATACTGAGATCTACATTATCATACTGAGCCACACATTAGTATACTGAGCTGCACATTAGCATATTGAGCCGCACATTAGTATACTGATCTGCACATTAGCATATTGAGCCGCACATTAGTATACTGAGCCGCACATTAGCATGCTGAGCTGCACATTAGCATACTGAGCCACACATTAGTATACTGAGCTGCACATTAGCATATTGAGCCGCACATTAGTATACTGCGCAACACATTAGCATACAGAGCCATACATTAGCATACTGCTCTGCACATTAGCATACTTCTCTGCACATTAGTATACTGAGCTGCACATTAGCATACTGAGCTGCACATTATCATACTGAGCTGCATATTATCATACTGAGCCACACATTAGCATACTGAGCTGCACATTAACACACTAAGCCACACATTAGCATAGCATACTGAGCTGCACATTAGCATACTGAGTAGCACATTAGCATACTGAGCTGCACATTAGCATACTGACCTGTACATTAGAATACTGAACCGCACATTAGCAAACAGAGCCATACATTAGCATGCTGAGCTGCACATTAGCATACTGAGCTGCACATTAGTATACTGAGCAACACATTAGCATGCTGAGCCACACATTAGCATACTGAGGCGCACAATATCATACTGAGATCTACATTATCATACTGAGCCACACATTAGTATACTGAGCTGCACATTAGCATATTGAGCAGCACATTAGTATACTGCGCAACACATTAGCATGCTGAGCCACACATTAGCATACTGAGGCGCACAATATCATACTGAGATCTACATTATCATACTGAGCCACACATTAGTATACTGATCTGCACATTAGCATATTGAGCCGCACATTAATATACTGATCTGCACATGAGCATACTGAGCTGCACATTATCATACTGAGCCGCACATTAACACACTGAGCCACACAATAGCATACTGAGCCACACATCAGCGTACTGAGCCGCACATTAGCATACTGAGCCGCACATTAGCATACTGAGCTGCACATTATCATATTGAGCTGCACATTAACACACTGAGCCACACATCAGCGTACTGAGCCGCACATTATCATACTGAGCCGCAAATTAGCAAACTGGCTACACATTAGCATATTGAGTAAAACATTAGCATACTGAGCTGCACACTAGCATTCTGAGCTGTACATTAGCATACTGTCACACATTGGCATACTGAGCTGCACATTAGCACACTGAGCCACACATTAGCATACTAAGCTGCACATTAGCATACTGACCTGCACATTAGCATACTGAGCCACACATTAGCATACTGAGTCGCAAATTAGCATACTGGCTACACATTAGCATATTGAGTCAAACATTAGCATACTGAACTGCACATTAGCATTCTGAGCTGTACATTAGCATACTGAGCTGCACATCAGCATACTGTCACACATTAGCATACTGAGCTGCACATTAGCAGCACATTATCATACTGAGATGCACATTATCATACTGAGCCACACATTAGTATACTGAGCTGCACATTAGCGTATTGAGCCGCACATTAGTATACTGAGCAACACATTAGCATACTGAGTAGCACATTAGCACACTGAGCCGCACATTAGCATACTGAGCTGCACATAAGCATACTGACCTGTACATTAGCATACTGAACCGCACATTACATACTGAGCCTCATATTAGCATACAGAGCCATACGTTAGCATACTGCTCTGCACATTAGCATACTGAGCTGCACATTAGCATACTGAGTAGCACATTAGCATACTGAGCCACACATTAGCAAACGGAGCCATACATTAGCATACTGCTCTGCACATTAGTATACTGAGCTGCACATTAGCATACTGAGCTGCACATTAGCATACTGAGTAGCACATTAGCATACTGAGTAGCACATTAGAACACTGAGCCGCACATTAGCATACTGAGCTGCACATTAGCATACTAACCTGCACATTAGCATACTGAGTTGCACATTAGCATACTAACCTGCACATTAGCATACTGCGCAGCACTTTATCACACTGAGCTGCATATTATCATACTGAGCAGCACATTAGCATACTGAACTGCACATTAGCATACTGAGTAGCACATTAGCATACCGAGCTGCACATTATCATACTGCGTCACATAAAAAAAATGTTAGTGCAAAGTATACCCATTGTTTATCGCTCTTTTAAATGAAATCAACTTCCTGTTGAGGTGACAGAGTCCCTTTATTCTTGCTCATTGTAGTGAATGGGTCATAATGTGCATTGTGTCACGTGTCCCTTTCTTTGCCACTTTTTAGAAGTGTGCATAAAGATAAAAATAACAATAAAAATTAATTTCTTGATGCTGCTTTTATGAGAGGTGTATGAACTTAGAAAATATGTATTACAGATATATTGCGGGGAAGCCAGACACTCACTTGCTCACTTGACACTCACTCCATATTGCATTATCTGTTACAGCCATGATGCTGCTACATGGAGGGGTGGATCCCTGCATTGGATTCCCCAGCAGCACTGGGACACAATGAGCCACCACGATAGGACTCTAGAAGATCTGTGATGTGCTATCTTTACTCATATAATATGAGTGGTATAAGGTAAAATAACCCTAATGTTCAGTTTGGAACCAGTGTCTTTTGGCATCTATCTATCTATCTAACTATCTATATCTATCTATCTATATATCTATCATTGTCTTTTGGAGTGGTTCTAAACTGTACAAAAATCTTTATTTGGTGCAAAACTAAAACCAAGTTTATGAATGATGACAAGGATGAAACATTTTAATGGGCCAAAATGGATACCCTTTCTGCGTGTCAAAACAAGCCATGTAAATCAAGTTTCTTTTATTTACAAGCTTGGAGAACACAGTAAATCTCACAGAAGGATATATTCAGTGGTCTGATCTCAATATTATTATATATTTATATAGAATTATATGCTTTTCCTTTTCCGAGTATAAAGTTACATACACGTATACACAGGATTGATACCAAGAAATACTAAGGACAAGAGGAAATGCCCCCCCCCCCCCCCAGTCTCTGACAATCATAGGAAAACAATTTTAAAAATGTATCTTCTTTTTAATGGAAAACTGAAAAGTAGATACAAAATAGATACTATACCCACTGTGCCATGCATGGATATGGGATATAAATGAACGTATGTAAAATAACATATTGTGGATACATAATAAAATACGTAATACTGGAGATATAAAATATATTTCCCTACAGATCCTTTTTATCAACTCATATAATTAAACCTAAACTGCCAATAAATCAAAACAATCTAATATGACATGAAGAAAAAACTGTAGAGTATGTTGATGAACACTGTTCTGATTAAAATGCAACATTTTATTTAAAATCATCACTAATATACCTGGAAAACATAATTTTGCCTATTTTTTTTTCAAGTAGTACATTTACCCAAACAGCCTCTAGATGGCTCTTAGTGATTACTTTATTCTGTAGCATTTTGCTAAAATGAAACACATACATATTAGAACAATATATTGGTAGCCTGGGATGGGGTAGCATTTTGCAAGTATTGTTATTTCAAATCCTAATGAAGTCAAGGTCCAGAATCTAGTTTGATGGAACCATGCGCAAATATTTTAATTTAGTTGCACTAAGAAGTCCAGATCAAGGAAACTTACATAGAAAAGACAATGTCGGAAAAGACCATTTATCTTTAATAATATGGAAGCTTCAGATTGAATAAAAAATAAACAGGTATTGTTAAATAATTGGATAAGGTTGACATCACACCCCTCCCCTCTCAGGGGAGGGGCTTTTGAGATACAAATATTGCTCTCCAGAAAAGTAAAGACCCCTCTCACACAGGCAATTTACACAAATGTATCATGGAAGCCTTTATGGTCCAGGAGAAGAATTTTCTAATTTTATTTATTAGATCTCCTATCTGGTGTACCCTATAAGCTATCTGAAATCCCTAGTATAAAGACCAAAAATATGTAAAATAATAAATCTGCAGACCACTTGAGATGCAAGTTTAAACAACAACCACAAATCCAGCAAAAAATGTATATCACTTTTAGACTGACAATAAATCCCTAAATAGGATACAAAACAAGTGCACAACTATCACCACTATTACCTATATGAATACCTAGACTAAATAACTACACAAATGTGAATCACAATAGTCTATTAATGGTGGCAAGGTAGCACTAAAGAGATTGTATACCTGAGAGTCTAAATGGACTGTTTTGTTAACTCTACAGCTTTTCCAAAGACTAATTAACACAAAGTAACAAAAACAATGGTGCAATTACACAATCTCACAAGGTAATGTAATCAGCAGCTTGAAGCTGAGCTTAAGATCACTAGAAGGCAAAGTTAAAATAATAACTCAGAGTTGTAGATTTCATTGGCAGACAAATATGACTCTCTCATATACATCACCTATAATAGTTGTCAAGGTGTGTAACGCTCCTGTGGCACATGCGCATTGAGGTGGGGGGGTTACACACTTTGTGCATAGCACGCAACGGATAGCGCATGCGCATGAGCAGTGTATGCGCATGGTGTGCTGCGAATGCCGCATGCTCAATATGCAGTGTGAGCCGTGCATGCGCATAATGTGCCGCGACCGGCACATGAGCAATGCGTGCCGCGACGGGGAAGGGAGAGACAGGGGAGAGGGTGGGAGAGAGACATGGGGTGCAAGAGTGACAGGGGAGAGGTGGGACACAGTGGGGGGAGAGAGACATGGGGTGAGAGAGAGAGAGAGACATGGGGAGAGACAGGGGAAAGGGTGGGAGAGAGACGGGAGAGGGGGTAAAGAGACACAAGAGAGGGGGTAAGAAACACAGGGGCAGGGGAAGAGTCACAGGGGAGGGAGAGGGGGATATAGACACAGGGGAGGGAGAGGGTAAAGAGACACAGGGGAGGGAGAGGGGGGACACAGGGGGGAGAGACATGGGGTGAGAGAGAGACATGGGGAGAGACAGGGGAAAGGGTAGGTGAGAGACAGGGGAGAGGGGGGAAAGAGACACAAGAGAGCATAAGAAACACAGGGGAGGGGGGAAAAATCACAGGGGAGGGAGGGGGAGATAGCGACACAGAGGAGGGAGAAGGTAAAGAGACACAGGGGAGGGAGAGGGGGGAAGAGACACAGGGGAGGGAGAGGAGGGGAGAGACACAGGGGAGCGAGAGGGGGGAAGTCAAAGGCGAGGGAGGGGGGAAGAGACACAGGTGAGTGAGGGGGGTAAGAGACACAGGGGAGGGAGAAGGGGAGAAATAGATAAAGGGGAGGGAGATGAGGAAAACAGACACAGGGGAGGGAGGGGGAAGAGACACTTCAAATATTATCCTTTCATTTTTGACGGGCAAGTTACTAGTATATATATATATATATATATATATATATATATATATATTATATATATAGAAAACTGTTAACCACACTTGCATTATACCCAGTGTTACAATAAAGTAAAGCAGCCATATTTATAGTATTCTGCATATATCCATAAACAAACATGGTACCACCAGTCCAAGGGTAATATTCCACACACGCCAGACTGGCATGGGGTGGGTCATGACATACACTCAAATATTTTTTATTGAAACTGTCAACAAGGTCTCAATGTATTATGAAAATGAAGGCATGGTCTGAAATCCATATTGTGTATAAATACACAGATGCTCATCACATATATAGTTGTCAGCAATACGGGTTGTTGTTAACGCTTGTAACGCATAGCGAGCCCGCCGCAATTGCTTGCGCTGGTGGAGATGAGCGCCGTACGACTTTCGGACTGCAAAGCGAGGGGCCACATTTGCGGAGGTGGAGGCTCTACGGCGCCTCACAACCGTGTACAAACAACAACACAAGCGGGACTTGCAAAAAAAAAAGCAGAAACACGCAATGACTAATTACGGACTTACACAAAAATATACCAGCCGCTGGACTTAGAAAACAAAACATTGCAGACTTACACAAAAACCATTACGACCCGCGGGACTTAGAAAAAATCCATTACGGACTTGCAAAAATACGACCTTAACGGAAAACCCGCGCACAGTGCCAAATATTAAAAAACACAAAAATACACACAAAAATAAAACACCCAGGACCTCTACAACCCAGCTTAAACCTCAAATTCGGTCCAATTTACAAAGTTTAGCCACTAGAAAATCTCCTAAGCAAGAGAAAAAATGGCCACCAAAAAAACGAAAACGAGGCTACACAACCCCTAAAGCCGCTAAATACCACAAAGCAAATACGGCTTTTACAGAAACTCTTACGACCTACAACATACACCATTAGCAAGGACGCTTCATCATACAAACCCGCCACATACACATTCGCCTCCATTTTACAGCACTACATTACACAATGCGGAAGTACCCAGCTCCACTAACGGCTTCCCCTCGCGCACGCAGCCTATTTACACTACACACTTCACACATTGCTGTCACTTACACCTCATCTCAACAACAGTGCAAACCTACATTGTATGCTGCAGGAACATGAAAAAAGATTGTCAGCTCTTCAGCACAATGCTTCCTGCATGTATTACTTACAAAAAGGTAAAGTATATTACTTTATTCATTTACTAATTATTTCATTAGCATCACAAAAAGACATATACACAAAAAAAAAAAAAAAACTCTATCGCAAGAAACTATAAAGACATTCACTTACCGCCTCACAACGAGCGCCAACCCTGCTCATAGCACACAAACTACACCAGGGGACAGCCTTGCAATAAGCGCAAAAAGCAGATCAGCGCCGACCTTACAATGACACCAAAAGCGCCTCTGATAAAAAAAAATACAACAACCAAGAGGCTCGAAATGAGCGCCGAGATCTCAGACCACCACAAAAAATAATGTCTGTGCCAAACACCATTCCTTGACTTACAATTCTATTGCCGTCATTTTTTGACGGGCAATTCACTGGTTGTAATATAATGGCATTCGGAAGGTAACTTAGAAAAAACACAATATATAACTAATAACTTATTTAAACAGAAATATTTAATAATGCAGTGTATGTACAGAAGAAAGGGGCAGGAGTCCTGATTCGGACCCTGATCTGCCTGTTGACATCCGCTGCACTATTATGTTTGGCCACTGTATGTCATATCTATGGTATGCTGTTTTGCAGAATTTAACTTCATAATGACAAGATGTTTTACATAGTAACACAAGAATTGAAGTTAGATCAATATTTTACCTATACTATCTATATATAACTTTTATTAAAAAAATATCCAGACCCTATTTAAAGATATATTTTTAATCTGCTGTCACAACCTCCTTTGAACCTCCCTTACTGTGAAGAACCTTTTCTTTCTTTAAGGTGAACCTCAATGGGTGATGTCTCGTTTATTGTAAACTTATGGCAAAAAATGTCTGACAAAACTTTATATTATAAGATATACAAAGTAAGTCTTACAGTATTTGTTTGTCTCTCCTCATAGCATGTGTGTGTGTTTGCTTGCTCAGTCTTATCTGACTCTCTGTGACCTTATAGACTGCAACACACCACTTGTTGATCCACTTGGTATTCATGGCAGACATACTGGAGTGGGTTGCTAGTTCCTTCTCCAGTGGGCCATACAGCTCCTAGTATTCCTAGGTGGCCTCCTATCCAAGTACTGACCAGGCCCAACCCTGTAGGCTTTCAGGGCAGGGTGACCTCTTGGTTCCCTGACTGGAAGCGAACCCAGGTTGCAATGGTGAAAGCACTGAATCCAAACCACTGGACCACCGGGGAAACCCCTCACACTTTCCTTTTTTGATGTGGTGCCCAGGTGAGGTTTTGCTACCGCTTTATGTTGTGGCAGAATTATACCAGGCTGCTGTGTTTTTATACTCCTCCAAATACATGCTAATTTGTATGTGCCTTTGCAACTGCTGCCTGGCATTGAGCACTGTTTTTAGACAGTTGTCTAAATTGTTTTCTATATCTAATACTCTAGATATGTTCCATTTATATTATAAATTGCATGCTTAATTTCCCTTCCAAAAAGCATACATTTACATTTCTCTGTATTAAACCTGACATTTAGCCGTCCTTTTTTTTATTTATACAAGTCCCTTTGCAAGGAAAGCACATTCTGGTCGGATTTAATTACTTTGCACTATTTAGAATTAAGAAAGTTAAAAATAAATAGTCATTACAGTTTAACTCTTATATGTTCAAATTTGATTTCATGCATCCTATTTGCTTTTTCCCCCAAACAGGATTAGTCACCTAGAAGGAACCTTAAATGCAGATAAGAGACCCATCAGTTTCTATTGCAAAGCTGCCACAACATTGTAGAACTCAATAGAAGGATTATATGAAAATACATCTCACAGTAGAATCCCCTTTAAACGTGGACTTCAGGCTATCAAGCTGTGCCCTAGAGGTCTAATATGAAAGCCTCTAAGAAAAATCAGCTAATATTCTCTAAAAATAACTTTACGCCCATACAGCCGCTTATAGCATTTTTGTCCTCAGTATCTCTTTCATTAGATATTTAGTCATTTATTTTGTTAATATAAATGTTTTACTAAGCTACCGTATATACTCGAGTATAAGCCGAGTTTTTCAGCCCTTTTTTGAAGGCAAAAAAGGGCCCCCTCGGCTTATACTCGAGTCACTCTCCCCCCGCCCGTGTCTCTCTAAACCCCCTGTGTGTCTCTAACCCCCCCGTGTGTCTCTAACCCCCCCCGTGTGTCTCTCTACCCCCCGTGTCTCTTTCCCTCCCCCTCCTCAACCTAAACCCCCCTCCTCAGCATAAACCCCCCTCAACCCCTCTCCTCCACCTAAACCCCCCTAAATACCTCCCCCCTCTCCCCTCACTTACCTGCTTGTGCTCCGGCCTCCGCTCCTTGATCCAGCGCGCACGTCACATGCGCGCCACGTCATTAGCATATACAGAGTGCCGGCACCCGGTATATGCTAATGACGCGGTGCGCGCGTGTGACGTCAGGAGCGGAGGCCGAAGCACAAGCCGGTAAGTGAGGGGGGAGGTATTTAGGGGGGGTTTAGGTTGAGGAGGGGGGTTGAGGGAGGTTGAGGGGGGAGGTTGAGGAGGTGGGTTGAGGTTGAGGAGGGGGGTTGAGGGGGGTTAAGGTTGAGGAGGGAGGTTGAGGGGGTTGAGGTTCAGAATGGGGGGTTGAGGATGAGGATGGGGGTTGAGGAGGGGGTTGAGGATGGGGGGTTGAGGAGGAAGGATGAGGAGGGGGTTGAGGATGAGGAGGGGGTTGAGAATGAGGAGGGAGGTTGAGGATGAGGAGGGGGTTGAGGAGGGGGTTGAGGATGAGGATGGGGGGATGAGGAGGGGGTTAAGAATGGGGGGTTGAGGAGGGAGGTTGAGGAAGGGGTTGAGGAGGGGGGTTGAGGATGAGGAGAAAGGAGGAGGGGTTGAGGAGGGGGGTTGAGGTTGAGGATGAGGGTTTGAGGAGAGAGGATGAGGATGGGGGGTTGAGGAGGGGGATTGAAGATGGGGGTTGAGGATGGGGGGTTGAGGAGAGAGGATGAGGATGGGGGGGTTGAGGAGGGGGATTGAGGATGGGGGGGTTGAGGATGAGGAGGGAGGTTGAGGAGGGGGTGGGAGGTTGAGGATGAGGAGGGAGGTTGAGGATGAGGAGGGAGGTTGAGGATGAGGAGTGGGGTTGAGGAGGGTGATAAGGGAGGGAGAAGAGACACAGGGAAGGGAGAGGTTGGAAGAGAAAAAAGGGAAGGGAGAGGGGAGAAGAGACACAGAGAGAGAGGGCACAAGAGGGCCACAGGGGGCAGCACATTTCCCACCCTCGGCTTATACTCGAGTCACTCATTTTACCCAGTATTTTGTGGTAAAATGGGTGCCTCGGCTTATACTCGGGTCGGCTTATACTCGAGTATATACGTCAACCTCCTCAATGCAATCATCATATAAAATGTAAAAAAATACTAAAAAAATACTTTTAACTCTGTAACCTCCCATTGTCTTTCAGTTCTCTCTCATGAGAGCTGCCATATTGAAGCAGAGCATGATCCCCTCCCTTTGGAGACTAGACCGCAGGGTAGCATTCTAACATGATAACGACCCCAAACACACCTCCAAGACCACCACTGCCTTGCTAAAGAAGCTGAAGGTAAAGGTGATGGACTGGCCAAGCATGTCACCAGACCTAAACCCTATTGAGCATCTGTGGGGCATCCTCAAACGGAAGGTGGGGGAGTGCAAGGTCTCTAACATCCCCCAGCGCTGTGATGTCATTATGGAGGAGTGTAAGAGGACTCCAGTGGCAACCTGTGAAGCTCTGGTGACCTCCATGCCCATGAGGTTTAAGGCAGTGCTGGAAAATAATGGTGACCACACAAAATATTGACACTTTGGGCCCAATCTGGACATTTTCTCACTTTTTGATTCACTTTTGTTGCCAACAGTTTAGACATTAATGGCTGTGTGTTGAGTTATTTTGAGGGGACAGCAAATTTACACTGTTATACAGGCTGTACACTTATTACTTTACATTGTAGCAGAGTGTCATTTCTTCATTGTTGTCACATGAAAAGAATATGTGAGGGGTGTACTCACTTTTGTGAGATATTGTACATGACATGCTGCTTCCATATGGTCACTGAGAGTTGGGCACGACTAAAGGACTGAATAACAACAAAAAATTAAAGCTCTTTAGTTTACAGGGATCTGCCCTCCTGTGACTGCAGCTGCAAGAAGCTGCCAGTAAAGAAAATGGAAGTCTGTGTTAAAGAATAACTGTAAAAATGTAAATTCTATGTTATTTGCCCATTATAGGGAGCGCTTATAAGCATCTTTTAATAAAATAAAGTACATAAAGTAAGTAGATACTCAGGGGTATTATATACCTAGTAACACACAGGAACCTGCCATATTATTGTAATATATTTTCTAAATAAAACTACTTTTGTAATGTTTAAAAAAATCCTCTTTTAAATGCTTACAAAATGTGTTGTGTTTCATGTCCCTTAAAGTGGCAGTACCCTCCTGACATTTATAATTACTGTATATGCCATATATGACAGCTGTTCTGTGCCCAAAGGAGGGCCCTGGTGTGCTACACCACACGGCCCTTGTTTGGAAGCCATCATCAAGCCAATTATGTAAAATGTAAATGGCGTCGCCCAGTCATGACCAACTCTTGGTGACCTCATGGACAACACACCACTTGATCCACTTGGTTTTCATGGCAGAGATACTGTGGGTTGCCAGTTTCTTCTCCAGTGGGCCACAGCATACAGCTCATGGTATTCCCAGGTGGTTCCCTGGCTGGATTGGAACCCTATGGTGAAAGCACCTGCATCCTAACCACTGGGCCACCAGGGAACCCCTAAGCCAATTATAGTCCTAGGCAATTAATGACCCCTGAGGAGGATTAATGCGTTACATCCATTTGAATATGAAACTAACCCCCTTTGCTGCAAATATATAGAAGCAGGCAGCTTGCATCAATAAATGTATACTCTCCTCTCACCATACATCATTCACCAAAGTATCAGGCATGCTTACAGGTTACAGAGAGATATCAGAATACACTTTTTTTCTAATTATAAACTAGCTTTATGTCTTTTTTCCCTGCCTAATAATACTGTTAGACTCAAACTTCCATGCATCATAGAAAAAAAATGACCCGATACTCATTTCACTGGACACTTCTACGATGGCCGAGGTAGAAGTTATAGAGCAAAATGCTATCTATATGATATATCTGTGTATCTATTTACTTTATTTTAATAAGTGCTATATAAGAAGTACTCTTCTCTGCCTAAAATAAAACAAATAGTCCCTGCATGGGCCAGCTCACAGCATTGTGTGAAGACATGCATCCAGGTTACAGAGATATCAGAATACACTTTTTTTTTTCTAATTATAAACTAGCTTTATGTCTTTTTTCCCTGCCTAGTAATACTGTTAGACTCAAACTTCCATGCATCATAGAAAATAAATGACCCGATACTCATTTTACTGGACGCTTCTACGGAGGCCGAGGTAAAAGTTATCCAGCAAAATGCTATCTATATGATATATCTGTGTATTTATTTACTTAATTTTAACAAGTGCTATATAAGAAGTATTCTTCTCTGCCTAAAATAAAACAAATAGTCCCTGCATGGGCCAGCTCACTGCATTGTGTGAAGACACAGTCTCAGTAGGGCTTAATGTGCAGTGTAATGTACTAGCCCATGAGGAACCATGTCTCAGCAGCATGTTGCTAATTGATGAAAGTATTAGACACAACACACCAAGTCCTATAGTTGCTTTGTCTTCATTAGTTGCAAAGGGCAGACCCTTTCAGGGACTATTTGTTTGATTTTAGGCAGTAAAAACAGTGCTTATAAGCACTTCCTAATAAAATAAATGTACATAAAAGTAAATAGATACATAGGTAGATTATATACTGACATCCAGAAACCTGCCATATCCCTTTAATGTTTTGTTACATTGTATGATCCTAGCCTATAATTTAATAGTATATATATTTATTTTATTTAAGTCTTTTGTTGCACAATCTTTTTTACACTGAAGGTTTTCGTGTCATGATAGCTCAATACGAGTTATTTCTATAGTCTCCTGAGCGTGGGGTGTAGACAGATGGGTGTCCTTGGGTCACAGATGTTTGGTTCGTACGTTGATGCCCAATATATTCCAGCTATCGAGACAGATGGTGAGCAGGAAAACATTTTAGAAAGTTTGGAAAGATATACCACCCAGGAGCCTGACAGGAGAGAGACAGAATTAGAAAATAATTTAATAGAATATTTTATTTGCTACAACAGACATTAGTACTGGGACGAACGCCATGTTAGTGTAGACAGGTTGGCAGCCGTCCCTAGATTTCCCCTTGTAACCATCATTTGTAATCCAAAAGCAAGGTCCGTGCAACATTGTATCATAGCAGATAAAGCAGAGAGTTCTACAGAGTTCTATAGAGTTCTAGGTCATAGTCATAAAACTGCAATTTACACGTTTCTATAATGCATGATAAGCTTGGGGGGATGGGGGTTGTTTAGCCTGCACAATGACAAATATACAGAACACCTAATTAACACAAGAAATAAGCTAACTAGCTTGAGAGTGTTGTTTGCATAATAATACAGCATCAAAAAACATATTATCTCATTAATAATTTATTTTAGAATTAAATGGCTAATACAATGTATATCTAGGAGTGGTAGAGTTAGTGAATGGCAGGCCTTGGTGTAAAAAAAAAATTGATGGGGGCACAAAAATGTTTTTTTGTTTTGTTTGTTGGGATCACCCCACATCTGGGCTATCCTACGTTGCCAACTCATTATATACATTAACAGTGGGATCTTACGTGTCTTGTTATAAGCTTCTTCAGGGCACATGGAAGGGGAGGAAGACATGGGAGAGGGGGGGGAAGACACAGGGGAGGGGAGATTGGGGGGGAGACAGAGGGGAGCAAGAGACACAGGGGAGGGGGAAGAATACACAGGGGTGGGGAGATGGGGGGGAAAGACAGAGGGGAGGAAGAGACACAGGGGAGGGGAGAAGAGAGGGAGAGACACAGGGGAGGGGAGAGGGGGGAAGAAACACAGGGGGGAGACACAGGGGTGGGGAGAGGGGGTGGAGACACAGGGGAGAGGGGGGGCATACACAGAGGAGGGGAGGTGGGAGGGGGAAGACAGAGGGGAGGAAGACACAGGGGAGGGGAGAGGGGGAAGAGACACAGGGGAGGAGAGAGGGGAAGAGGGGGGAAGAGACACAGGGGAGGGGAGGAAGAGAAATGGGAGAGGGAGAAGAGACACAGGGGATGGGAGAGGGGGAAGAGATACAGGGGAGGGGAGAGGGGGAAGAGTCATGGGGGTAAGAGACACGGGAGGGGAAGAGACACAGGGGAGGGACAGGGGGGTAGAAACACAGGGGAGGAGAGAGGGAGAAAAAGACACAGGGGAGGGGGAGAAAGAGACACAGGGGAGGGAAGGGGGAGGGAAGGGGGGGAGAGACACAAAGGATGGGGAGACACAGGGGAGGGAGGGGGGAGAGACACAGGGAGAGGGGGAAAGACACAGGGGAGGAGGATGGGCAATTTACTAGTAAACGTAGAAAAGTCACCGTGGTATCTTTTTAGTTATTTAAAGAATAACATATAGAAAAAATATAGAAAATACCCAGAGTGGTCCTGTAATGTAACATGGGAAAAAAGCTGTTTATGATACAATCTGACGCCGTGTAATTTGTTTGTTGACATTTGCGAGGCTTTAGACCAAAAATGTTGAATTTTTTTCCGAAGGGTTTATTTTAAACAATATGAACATCTCATTTCAGGATATATTAGCTGTGATTGCTATTTAGAAGTTAAAAATTGAGTTTTTCTCAGATCTAGCAAGCAATTATAGCCTCCGTGGCAGAGCTATTGTTTAGGGCTGTTTGTGATGCGCCGCGCCAGGTAATATACATTTAATAGATAATATGACAAGAGAGGAATGAAACGAGGAAGAATATGTCTTGGAGAATATGAGATCTCAGCTCAGGAGATAGAACAAGTATCCAAGCAACACCATTAAGGTTCTTCAGACCTCTAATATAGTGTGACAGAAATGCTTAAAAATTAATGTGCCGGTCAGGAGGAAAAAAAACACATTTCATTTTTCTCATTGTCAGAATTTTTATCCAGGTTGGTAAAATTGTCAAGAAAAATAAAACAAAAATAAATAAATAAGATTTGTGATCTTATAGCGAAGGTTTGTCACTGACGCAATGTAATTTACATTTGTATTGTACTGTATGTAGACGTAGACAAAGGCTTTCAGCAGGATCTGAGCCACAGTGATAACCGGCATTGTTATATATAGATCACATATACAAGTAATATCAAACACCGAGAAATGGATTAGATTCACCTAAAGTATTGTTCATTTTTTTAGAGTTTAGTAAATGTTTATTAAAGGGAGTACCATACATAAAAAATAGTACATTTGTGTTCACATTGGGACGTCTAAAAATAAGTTAAAAAATTATTTCCTGCTCAGAATTCCAATAAATATAGTTATTGCAGTGCACTCTGGGAAAATGGGTTGAGGCATGCAAATTAGTCCACAATGCAGTTTCACACATTAATCAAAAAACACTTTATACACGGCTCCTTTTAGCATTTGCCTGCTGTATAACATAGCGTAGGATGGATTTGAATGAGTTAGGAGACCTACCCACAGACAGCTGTTTCGATCTTAATGGATCTCATCAGTGTGGGGCTGGTGCTGGGAGGTTATTAACCATATCATCATTAATTTCTGGTGGGCATAATTATGCTATTTGAGGTCTTTTTGTGACACTGGAATAAAAACAAGAACTGTATACTTTTAAAGTATTTAGAAAACCAATATCCAATATCCAAACACCAATGTGTAAACCTCCAGTTGAACTGCTTGCCTGCACCGCTAAAAGGTCAAACACAAGTTTTATGTGTAGACGGGAGCAGATGTTCTACATTTGATATAAGTGTGTTAAATTGGTTTACCTGGGCAAGCTTATTCTGACCATTTAGGTACCCATCTTGGTATAGGACTAGCTGGCAGAGGAATAGTCATAGACAATTCTGAATTATGGGGCAAGTAGCAATCTGGATATTTGGGCCAAAGACTAAGAGTCAAAATTTACATGAACTTGGATGGTCATGGTCACAGGCAACAGGTCTAGACAGGCTGAATACTAGAGAATAGTCAGGGTCACAATCCAGAGCCAAATATAGAACATAGTGCTTTATAGTATAGGATAGAATCCCATTGTATTATCATGGATACAATTCCAGAAGAACAACAGTAGAATTGTATAGGTTTATACCGTATACATATAGGATATGATTCTATAGCATTGTATAGCATATCACAGTATTAGATAATATATGGCACCGTTCAATAAAAATATATAGCATGAGATAATTTGGACTATAATTTCTATATAACATAGCCTCATATTGCATAGGGTACCATTACGTCATGTTATATAGTAAATGATGGCATTCCCTGATCTTGTATAGCATAAGAAAGGATACTCAATAACATCCAATCACATTCTATGACATATATGACAGAGCATAAAAATAAAATATGATTAGAGAAAATCTATATTTTATGAGGACTTACATCTTGTTTTTGTTTTATTGCTTCATGGGAGTTTTTAACATATGTGGAGGGAAGGGATAGAAAGGAGGAAAGAGGGAGACGTCACAAGGATTTGTTAGATAATTAGTTCTGATGGAAATTGACGCAACCCCCCTTTCTCATCTGAGGGCCAGAAGCAGGCAGCTTGCATTAATAAGTGCAAGCATAGCTCTCAAGAATTGTTAGGCTCACACTGAAGTGTCAAGGATGCCTCCAGGGTCCAGAGGAGGTATCCATTTTTTTATTTTTTTTATTAAAAACTAATTTTATGGCTTTTTCCCAATTTAGCTCAAAGTTTACAAATATATATATATCTTTAATGATATAATGATACTTTATAATTACTGTATATGCTAGTATTTGGTTTCCATAGTATACAATTACATTCCATATTAGTATATGTAATTAAATAGTATTATGTAGTATAGTATAGCAGCCTGTATTATACGTTGTCATAATGGTATAAAACTCATAGCTTAGACACTTAAGCCCCAGGAATTTTCTGGCCCCTAAACAAATTTATCTTACAAGTGGATGACTTGGACTATTAACATAGCGCGCCATCTCAAGAAGTCATCTGTATTTTGCTTCTGACAAAAGCTGAGGGAATCAGTCATTTTATATTTGCACCTTTGACTTTTGACTGTCAAAAAGGAAGATTTGATGGACAGTGTTATTAATCCTCATTGTCACTGGCTCATGAAATCATCAGTCATGTGTCCGCGCCATTGTATGAAGTGTATTATTGCTTGGTTTTACAATTCCCATGCACATCCCTTCAATATGAACCGGAGAAAGGAAAGAGCACAATACCAAATGAATGTGTCCGATTGTTTATTGCAGGAAATATATTCTATCTAATGGAAAATGTTATTTAATATATCAGTAGAAATAGGATACACAATTGCTCTTCTGATGGCATCCTAAATGTTCATATACCACATCCCTCATGTTTTTTTAAGGATATGCCCCCATTGATTTTGCAGTTGGAATAAGAAATGAAGTAAATTACGGTAAGTAAATCTGTCTCAAGATAGATCATCTTTAATTAGTTTATTTTTATGAGCAAATACTACTTTTGTGTAAGAATAAAGAAAAAAAGATGAAAGAAAACACAACCCTGAAAGTTAAAATACCAGTTGGTATTTTAACAAAAAAAATATTTAGTGTAATGTCTGGATAATTATATTGTATGAATCTCACCAAGGCATGAATGACGTCAAGAAAATGAAGTCAACCCATATATTATATGCATACATACATGGCCGGATTACCCATTAGGCCAACTAGGCAGCCACCCTGGGCACTTCACTGTGAGGGGCACCTCTTTCTTAAAAAAATTTTGCTGGTAAAAATGGGTCAGTGCATACCTTGCATACTCACTCGCAGGGGCTCCTCCACTTCACTGCCTAGGGGGCTCCAAAAAAGGTACTGCATACATACGTTTAAAAAAAATAATTATATAATGGTACTCAGATGGACATAGGAAGAAGGTTTATCTGTGATGTCTTAATCAGTGATTCCCAACCTTATCCTCAACCACCCCCAGAATTGCCCTGATTTAGGTTTAACCCCATGTCAATATAGGTGAGGCAATAAGAGGCTGTTGAATATTAATTGCATCACTACATTTAAATCATGACCCGCCTGGGGTATTTAACAAGAATGTGGGGAAACACTGCTTGAGATTGTAAGATCTTCCAGCACGGACCTGATCTTTTATACGCAGTGGCGGCTGGTGAACTTTCAAGTTGGGGGGGCGCCAGGGCAAATCTTGGCTCCTCCCCTTTACACAAACCACACCCAATTTTAACTCCTCCCCCTGATGTCATAATGACCTTTATATGCATCACCTAATGACCTTATACTTGCCCCGTCCATTGAAATACATGATCAGCACTGCAGCAATGTCATGAAGCAAAGTAACAATGTGTTAAATTCATTGGTATGCAATATAAGTTGAAAAAACTCACAACAATCATTTAGTGTATGGTGAGCACAAAAGTGAGAAAAGCTCTCCACCGTACAAAGTACAGAAAACGAATAATACACTAAATGATTGTTGTGGAATACCCAATCCTACAAAATCTATTGCACAAACCAGAATCTACCTCATACGGATGATAGCCAAAAGCTTGAAACAGGCCTGTATATGAGTGATTCTTGGTTTGTGTAAAATCCAACCCGATGCTTTGCTTAAAAGCTGTTTAATACAGCGGGCATATGCTTTAAGGGAGCAATGTATAAAGTTGCTATTTTTGGATTAAAAGAGTGAGGTACATTGTATTCTCATTTGCATGTCCCCGCCTTTTAGACATGCAAATGGGCTTATTAATGTATTATTCGTTTTCTGTACTTTGTACGGTGGAGAGCTTTTCTCACTTTTGTGCTCACCATACACTAAATGATTGTTGTGGAATACCCAATCCTACAAAATCTATTGCACAAACCAGAATCTACCTCATACTGACGATAGCCATAAGCTTGAAACAGGCCTGTATATGAGTGATTCTTGATTTGTGTAAAATCCAACCCGATGCTTTGCTTAAAAGCTGTTTAATACAGCGGGCATATGCTTTAAGGGAGCAATGTATAAAGTTGCTATTTTTGGATTAAAAGAGTGAGGTACATTGTATTCTCATTTGCATGTCCCCGCCTTTTAGTCATGCAAATTGCTTATTAATGTATTATTTGTTTTCTGTACTTTGTATGGTGGAGAGCTTTTCTCACTTTTGTGTTCACCATACACTAAATGATTGTTGTGGAATACCCAATCCTACAAAATCTATTGCACAAACCAGAATCTACCTCATACTGATGATAGCCAAAAGCTTGAAACAGGCCTGTATATGAGTGATTCTTGGTTTGTGTAAAATCCAACCCGATGCTTTGCTTAAAAGCTGTTTAATACAGCGGGCATATGCTTTAAGGGAGCAATGTATAAAGTTGCTATTTTTGGATTAAAAGAGTGAGGTACATTGTATTCTCATTTGCATGTCCCCGCCTTTTAGACATGCAAATGGGCTTATTAATGTATTATTCGTTTTCTGTACTTTGTAATGTGGAGAGCTTTTCTCACTTTTGTGCTCACCATACACTAAATGATTGTTGAGGAATATATATATGTATATATATATATATACATACACATATATATATACACGTATAGATATAGATATAGATATAGTCAGGTCTATAAATATTGGGACATCAACATAATTCTCATCTTTTTGGCTCTATACACCACCACAATGGATTTGAAATGAAACGAACAAGATGTGCTTTAACTGCAGACTTTCAGCTTTAATTTGAGGGTATTTACATCCAAATCAGGTGAACGGTGTAGGAATTACAACAGTTTGTATATGTGCCTCCCACTTTTTAAGGGACCAAAAGTAATGGGTCAGATTAACAGTCATAAAACAAACTTTCACTTTTTAATACTTGGTTGCAAATCCTTTGCAGTCAATTACAGCTTGAAGTCTGGAACGCATAGACATCACCAGACGCTGGGTTTCATCCCTGGTGATGCTCTACCAGACCTCTATTGCAACTGTCTTCAGTTCCTGCTTGTTCTTGGGGCATTTTCTCTTCAGTTTTGTCTTCAGCAAGTGAAATGCATGCTCAATCGGATTCAGATCAGGTGATTGACTTGGCCATTGCATAACATTCCACTTCTTTCCCTTAAAAAACTCTTTGGTTGCTTTTGCAGTATGCTTCGGGTCATTGTCCATCTGCACTGTGAAGCGCTGTCCAATGAGTTCTGAAGCATTTGGCTGAATATGAGCAGATAATATTGCCCGAAACACTTCAGAATTCATCCTGCTGCTTTTGTCAGCAGTCACATCAACAATAAATACAAGAGAACCAGTTCCATTGGCAGCCATACATGCCCACGCCATGGCACTACCACCACCATGCTTCACTGATGAGGTGGTATGCTTTGGATCATGAGCAGTTCCTTTCCGTCTCCATACTCTTCTCTTCCCATCACTCTGGTACAAGTTGATCTTAGTCTCATCTGTCCATAGTATGTTGTTCCAGAACTGTTAAGGCTTTTTTAGGTGTTGTTTGGAAAACTCTAATCTGGCCTTCCTGTTTTTGAGGCTCACCAATGGTTTACATCTTGTGGTGAACCCTCTGTATTTACTCTGGTGAAGTCTTCTCTTGATTGTTGACTTTGACACACATACATCTACCTTCTGGAGAGTGTTCTTGATCTGGCCAATTGTTGTGAAGGGTCATCCACCACAGTTGTTTTCCGTGGTCTTCCTGGTCTTTTGGTGTTGCTGAGCTCACCGGTACGCTCTTTCTTTTTAAGTATGTTCCAAACAGTTGATTTGGCCACACCTAATGTTTTTGCTATCTCTCTGATGGGTTTGTTTTGTTTTTTCAGCCTAATGATGGCTTGCTTCACTGATAGTGACAGCTCTTTGGATCTCATATTGAGAGTTAACAGCAACAAATGCAAATAGCACACTTGAAATGAACACTGGAGCTTGTATCTGCTCTTTGTAAATGGGATAATGAGGGAATAACACACACCTGACCATGGAACAGCTGAAAAGCCAATTGTCCCATTACTTTTGGTCCCTTAAAAAGTGGGAGGCACATATACAAACTGTTGTAATTCCTACACCGTTCACCTGATTTGGATGTAAATACCCTCAAATTAAAGCTGAAAGTCTGCAGTTAAAGCACATCTTGTAAGTTTCATTTCAAATCCATTGTGGTGGTGTATAGAGCCAAAAAGTTTAGAATTGTGTCGATGTCCCAATATTTATGGACCTGACTGTATATACACATATACACGTATATATATACATATATATACATATACACACATATATACATACATATATATATATATATATATATATATATATATATATATATATAAAAATACATATATACATACATATATACATATATATATATATATATATATTTATATATATATATATACATAAATATATATATACATATACACATAAAACAATATACATAAAACATAAAAATATAACAATTTATATTTATTAATTTTTTTTATAAATACATAATTAATGAATAATATATATAAATATTATATTTATATATATATATATATATATATATATATAATGTTTTTTATAGTATATACGTATTTATCTCTTTTTTTAATAAATGTACTCATGCAAATAATTGATAAATTACATGTATATGTTTTTATTTAATTATTGTTCACATGTATTTTTATTACACATTATTTATTACTAGCGAATTGCCCGTCAAAAAATGACGGCAATGAAATTGTAAGGTAGCTAATGCTGTTTAGTGTGTAATAATGAAATATATAATACATTAATAAATGAATATACTTTACCTATTTTAAAGCATTGTGTGGAAGAGCTGTGAATGTGTTTTGATGTTGCTGCAGCATTAGTGGTGTGGATCTGCTGTGTAAGCGTGCTGAATGTGTGCAGTGTAAGACTGTGCGTGCGCGAGCCGAAACCGTTGTCGTGTACTTCCGCATTGGCGTTAAATGGCGAGTAATGTGTGTTATACGTTTGTATCGGAATATCCGTAGGTGTTTTGTGGTGTTTTGCGAGTTTCTTGTGGTGTTTTGCGAGTTTAGAGTGCTGTAGCCTCGTTTTCGTTTTGTTCGGCGGCCATTTTTTCTCTCGCTTCGTTTTTTTTTTAGTCTCTAAACTGTTTTATTTGAAGTAAAATCGAGGTGTAAGTTGTATTTTTGAGGTGCTGGGTGCTCCCTCTTGGTGTAGGTAAGTTTTTTATGTATGTGGTGTGTGTATGTATTGTGTTTTACATTTTGTAATGTTCGCGAGTTGCGTCCGAGTGTTGCGAGTCCGTAATGTGTGTGAACGTGTGTCGTATGTTGTTTGCGAGTGTCGTAATGTGTGTGTCGTACTGTTTGGGTTGCGACGTGAAGTTTGCGAGGGTCGCAGTTGCTGGCAAGGAGCGCCTTCGGCGCTCCATGCCAGCAACTGTGGCCCTCGCTTTGCGAGGTCCTCAGGTGCTGGCATGGAGCGCCTACGGCGCTCCATGCCAGCAACTGAGACCCTCGGGCAGTGCCCTCGCTTCGCGAGGGCCTCGGCTCGCTGCGCGAGCCGCGGCCCTCGCTACGCGAGGGCCGCAGCTCGCTACGCGAGTCGCGGCCCTCACTTCGCGCGGGCCGCGGGCTCGCTACGCGAGCCCGCAGCGTAAGCAACAACTCGTACGCTCACAACTATATATGTGATACATATTACAGTGCTATTTATGTGCTATACATGTTACCGGATATTATCCTGTAACATGCATAGCACATAAATAGACCTGTAATATGTATAATACATATTACAGGGTCACAAGTTCACACTAACCTTTTTTGCCCTTCCAGGCCTCCATACCTGCTTTTCTAATTTTTAAAAGACTTCGATTGGTTGAAATCAATGTCAATCAAAATTTTAGCCAATCAGAGTCCTTCAAAAATTAGAATAAAAGGAGGAGCGTGGGAAAAAATCAATTAGTAGCCGGGGGAGCTCCTTGAAGGAGGAGCTTCATTAGAAAGTTTTTTTTTTTTTTAGAGCGTCAGGTTTTTTAGGTGGAGGCCTATTGCAATGGGCCAGAAAGGATGGACAATGGCTTCAATCAAGATGAGGACAAGGGCTTCTATCAAAACTGGAGGACATGGGCTTCAATCAACATGGATTGGAATGCCCGACTATCCAGGGCAGAAGGCCCCCGCTGGGGGGGTCAATTTGAAAGGTAAGTATGTGCTGTTGTTTACTTAATTTTTTTCCCCTTACCTTATTTTTATTTTATCTGTAAAAGTGACAGGCAATGTATTCTTTTTTTTTTTTTTTTACTGAAATGGTAAAGATACATTGCCTGTTACTTTGAAAAATGGAATAAAAATAGGGGGGGGGAGGGGTGTTGTGTTGTGTTTTAAAATTGAGTTTTTGTGTTGTGTTGTGGTTTTAATTGGTTTTTAATTGTGTTTTTAATGTAAAGTAGTAAATGTTCATATATGTATAACAGTGTAAATTTGCTGCCCCCTCAAAATAACTCAACACGCAGCTATTAATGTCTAAACCGTTGGCAACAAAAGTGAGTTCACCCCTAAGTGGAAATGTCCAAATTGGGCCCAAAGTGTCAATATTTTGTGTGGCCACTATTATTTTCTAACACTGCCCTATTCTTTATGGGCATGAAGTTCAACAGAGCTTCACAGGTTGCCACTCCTCTTCCACTCCTCCATGATAACATCACGGAGCTGGTGGATGTTAGAGACCTTGCACTCCCCCACCTTCCCTTTGAGGATGCCCCCACAGATGCTTTGTGTTTATGGATTGTATGTAAAGAGTGAAAGAGATGGCAGGGTCCATCTGAACCCAAAGACAATGGCATTGCCAATAGTGAGAGATATGTGTGAAGTGAAGCTGTGGTTGAGGGTGGGAAGATTAGGAGCTCAGTCTTTGATATGCTGAGTTTGAGTTGATGGGTGGACATCCAGGAGGATATGCTAGAGAGGCAGTTGACCATTTGTGCTAGGACAAAGCAGAGTAGAACTGGTGCTGAGAGGTAGATTTGAGTTTCCTCTGCATATAGATGATATTGAAATCCAAAATATTTTATTAGAGCTCCAAGAATTTTTGTGGAGGAGATGCTTGACAACTAATCATGGCCATAATTAGAGGCGAGCAGAGTCACTTTTGTGAGAAAATCTGTGTAGGATTCCTTGTTATGCATCGCTTCCATGGAAGCCTGGAAGCTTGTAGGAGCGACGGGACAAAGTCGCACAAAATTACCTCTAATTAGTGATATTAAATAAAATAGTAATTAGCAGAAGTAGAATAGATTAAGGTATTGTACATGTAAATGTGTTAGTTACTGAGACTAGATTAAGAGATATTAAAGAGATATTGTACCTCTTTGAGGTCTCACTTTAAATAAGCACTGTAGATATAGATTAAGAGAGGTTTGCTTTACCTAGAAAAAGTATTAGAGGTGTACCTTACCTTTTAAAAGGCGTGCAAGGTTTACCTTACCTAGAAAAGGCGGATATGTCTCGACTGATTCCGGAGCAGAGCTGTTTGACGAAGGAAAAGAAGGTAGACCTGCTATCTACCTTCGCAATGGCGCTGATGTGAAAAAGTGGCAGTTGGGATAGAATCGCTAAGGAAATTGGGCCCATGTGTGTGTGAGAAACTGAGTGTGAGTACTGAGTACTGTGTGCAGTGTAGTGTGAGAAATTGAGACAGAAAAGGAGGTGTTTAGATTTACAGTGGTTTTGGAAGTGTGTGGGCTGGATTGGGAGCTGTGTGTGAGTGTGAGTGTGAATTGACTGTCCAAAAAACTGTAAATTATCTTATCTTTCTTTGTAAAATGAGCATGCTGTTTTTATTTTTTGTTTAATTGCTAAAAAAAAGTATAGTTTTTTGCATCCTGCTTAAATTTGTGCATGTCCCTTTAAACCTTTAAGCAAGCAGAAAATTGCAGCTGCAACCCCCTACTCCTAGCAAGAATCCTGTGCCATAGCAGTACAAAAGCGAAACTACATTTTTTTTCTCTATGATTAACTGTTCCGTCTAGTGTGTGTGTGTGTTTTAGTTGAAAAGAAGAGAGCTCATTAAACTATTCTTTGTTGAAATTAGACTTTTGATAAAGCCGATACTTCTAGTTTCAAAAGGATCATATTTTTTGTAACGGAAGCATTTTGTTTTTTTCTAGTTTTATTCTTTTTTGCACAAGAGTATTTGTGCTTAAAAATTTTATATTTTTTTGGAAGGTTAGAAAAAATTTTTTAGGCGAGGTTAGCACGTAATTGAATATTTGTGGAAAGGTTTTTCAGGTGCGGAGGTAAAGGTAGAAAAGGGAGGGGGTTTGAAAAGAAAGGGTAAAATCCTTTGTATGAAGATTGCTCCTTAGACCGGGTTTTGCAAGTAATCTGGAAGGAAATTGTACATGTGGAACTGATCCAAAATGGGATCATAACAGTTTGTTTATGAATGAAGTGTAAAGAGTAAATAAGGAAAGAGAATGAGGAAAAAAAAAAAAAAATATATATATTTTGGTTGCTTTTATTTGCTGACCTTGATAGGTCCAGATTTGTAATCTTCAAAGAGATATACATATACATATTTTACAGCAGAAAGTTCTGGATTCTAGTTTTTGTAATGCATCACACATTATAATTGTCAAATTACGAGACGTTGTCATGCTTTGCGTGGTGCGAACGACTTAGGTCGCTAGTTACATTATAAAATGGATAGACTATTTTTAACTTCTGCATTTGGGAAGTTGTCTTGCTGCAAACTTATGTACTGTATACCTAAACACACATAAATATTCATGTTAAAGTTACAATATTAGTGTGGGAATAGCATTAGGACTTTTAGTAAGCTTTGTGTATTGTTATATATGTTCTACTATGATTTTAAATGCAGCTGGTAAAAAAAAATGTAAACATTTTGAGGATATCCAGTTTCTAAAGATTGTGTTGTAATACAATTTGTTTTTAACTAGTGCATATGTAATTTTATGATTTACTGATATTTTTCTGCATTATAACGTCTTTGCCAAGTTCCGTTAGTCCCTCCCCTCTGTATCTTTAAGGCTGCAGAGCGGAGAAATGAGAAGCAGTCCCGATAAGGATGAAATAATGTATTATAATGAGTTACTTATGTTTTTATAGACACAGAGTAATTATTAACCTGCCCACCTAATATGACGTATTGTGTTGTTATTTACTGCTAGTAATAGGAGTGACCTACACTGGTCTGCCTCTGGTGTTTTGCACCTTCTGTACTAGCATTAACTCAACCCCTCTTGCAGGTGTAATAATCGCAATCCAGCAACATACAAAATAATAAAAATGAATAGCGATATTGTTTTAGTCCATGTGGGTGCCCTGCTATGTATTAACTCATTGATTCCCAAGATTGATATGACACCCAAATGAAACATAATTTTTTTTTATTGCAGATTTAAAACTGTTGTGTAATTAATTCTATTGTTTCATCACTTTCCCCGTCTTTTAAAGTGCAGTATTGATTTTTTATTTGCATTTACAGTGCTACGAACAGGTGTTTAACGCCCTTGCGGGTCCTATCTGGTACTCATAGGATTTTCTTGTACATTTCCCATTTACGGGTGTGAAAACATTTGCAGGCTTGAGGAATTTCAGCAATTGAATAGCAATTCACAATTTTAGGTTTTGTAACTTTTGCAGGCTTGAAAGATCAAAGGCTTCGATGGGGTGTGAGTTTGAATTTTGACAACCACAGGGATTTTCAGCCTGTAACCCATAGATCGTTTTGGCTCCCTAAAAGACGCCAACTGAATAGCAATTTAGTTTATGTGATCCATTACGAGTTCCAATAACTTACAATTGCTCAATTGAATAGGGGCCTAAATGTTCTATCTTCAAGGTAGGATGTGAACCATGAGAGAGCAGTGTCATGGATGTCAAAAGAGCAGAGTATTTGGATATGCAGGGGGTGGTAAACTGTGTCAAAGGCAGAAGAGAGGTCCAGGAAAAATAGAGAAGTGACCATTTGACTCGGTGGTGAGCAAGTCATTAGTGACCTTAGTGAAAGGTGTCTCTGATGATGGTTGGGGCCAGAAGCCAGATTGTAAGGGGTCATGGAGGGAGTTAGAGTAAATTAATTGGATAAGAAGATTGTAAGCAAGTCACTCAAGCAGTTTTGAAGCAATGGGAAGTAGAGAGATAGGGCGATAGTTAGATGGAGAAGCTGATTCAGATTCAGTTTCTTAAGAATGGGTGTAATTATGGCATCTTGTAAATAAGAAGGAAACTTGCCAGTGTGAAGGGAAAGGTTGAAAATATGTGTGAGGGCAGTATAAGTGTGGTAGAGAATGGGGTCATGTGGAGAAGTTGTAAGGCGAGAGGATGAAAGTAGACTAAAGACCTTATCCTCAGTTACAGGGTCAAAAGAGTCCATGATGGATGTGGGAATTAGGAAGGGTAAAGACTGGGTGTTGTTGTTTTTAAGAGGAGGGTGTGTTAGGGCTATGCTGATAGAAGAGCTTGAATCAGATGTTTTCAATTTTATTCTGAAAGCAGGTGGCAAAGTCTTCAGCTGTGAGACAGGAAAGGGCGGGAGGTGGGGAAGGGCTGAGAAGATTGTTGAATGTGGCAGTCAAATGTTTGCGGTTGATGGATAGATTTGATATTAACGATGAGAAGTAGTGTTTGACAAAATTAAGGGCAGAGTGCAAAATAAACTTGTAATAGTGGAAGTCGACAGAGGTGCAAGTTTTCCACCATTGACATTCGGCAGTGCTGGAGCAACTCTAAATGTAGCATGTTTGTATGTCATAGTTGAGAGTTAGGGCATTTGCCTGTAGTTATAGGGCAGGGTGTCAAGGGTGAAAAATAGAGTCTTGTTGTATTGTGAGGTGGCCGTGTTAGGGCAGGTGAGAGAGGGGACAGAAATTTGGTTGTAGCACAGTGGAAATGGGTAAAGGGTCGAGTTCTTGCAGATTTCTTTGAGTTTTGTGGGCAAGAAGTGGAGAAGGGCAGTGCGTAGCGGGTGTGGTGAGGTTGCAGGTATGGATGTGGTGGTCACTGGTCAATAAGAGGGAGTGGGGTGATGACAAGGTTGGAGGTTGAGCAGAAATTGGTAATAATAGGGTCAAGAGAGTATGCATCATGGGGAGTTGGGGATTTTGCACATTGTGAGAGGCCAAGGGAAAAGGTGAGTAAAAGTAGTTTTGTGGCGGTTGGAGAGGTGGGTCTGTTAGTGGCAATGTTGAATTCATAAAGAATGGGTAAAGGTACATTGGAGGAGATAACAGCTACTCACAGAGAGATGTGTTAGAAGAGGTGGATAGTGTGAACTTCAAAAGAAGAAAAAATTAAGGGAAGAGAAAGTAGTATGCCCACACCCCCACCTTGCTTGTTCCCAGATCTAGGAGTCTGAGCCCACCATATAACAGTGCAGCAGCGGAGATGGAGTCAGATGGAGTGAGCCAGGTTTCAGTGATAGCCAGTAGATTGAGGGAGTTAGCAATAAATAGGTCATGAATGAAAGTAAGTTTGGTGTAAACAGACCTTGCATTCCAGAGGACAAAGGAGAAGGTCAAAGTATATGTTTTTTTTTACATGTAATTATTATTGAGTTATGGGTGTTTTGAGTGTTTGATGCTCTGAGGGCTGTACGTAGCTGGTCGTAGGTGGAAATAAGTGAGGGGATATATCTTCAGCAGCCATTTAGTAGAAGGAGAGAGAGTGAAACAAGATGGGAGTGGGACTTACAGAAACATTTCTGCTTTTGAGCCTTAGAAGAGGGAGGAAGGAGAAAAGCTTGTGAGAGCAAAGAAAAGAAGAGGAGAGTATGGAAGTGGTTCCAGTATCAAGAAGAGCGCTCAGAAGTGTAATGGAGGCTGTAAGAGAAAACTAGAATGGATAGCAAAATGTTATTCACAGATAAGAAGCAATAAAACCAAGGATTGGGGCTTGGAATGCAGGCAACGTAATGGGGAGGTTTCAGAATAAAGCATAGGTACAGATTTACCTAGTGAATTTTTCAATCTCCTAAAAAATTATATCAGAGAAACATCCATACAAATATTTGATAATATGTTTTATGAATCACTCAACACACTCTACGGACCACAGTCCTCTGGGAGTTTCCCCCCCATAGTTCAGACCGCACTACCTTCTGAAGGCACAGATTCTCCAGAGATGGGCTGAACACTTTGAAGCAGTTCTCAACCACGCCACAGTCATTAACGATGAGGCCATCAACAGGATGCCCCAGGTTGCTGCCAATGACTACATGGATTTTCCACAAGGAGAGGAAAATGAGTTAATGCTATATATATATATATATATATATATATATATATATATATATATAAAAAGAGAAAGAAAGAGACAGAGAGTGTGTTAACTTTATTTAAGTGAAATAAGCATCCAGTAACCATTTTATAGAAAGAATCACATTTTCTGATGTGTTAGTAAGCATGAGTGCGCTGCTACAGGAACCTAAAGCAATAAGGTTGACATAAATATGACAACCCAGCTGGGAGAAAACCTTTTTTAGATACACTTGACAATCACCAGGATGAGTGCACAGCATACAATAAAAAATATATGTGTTCAAAAATATAATAGCATTTTGTAGTGGCAGTGACAGTGATAAACTGTAATTCTATGACCTGATCTCCACCGGTTGTCTCTATACAGATGTTCTCTAGAATTTACTGTGTGTCTGTCTAAATTCTTGTATATGATTATTTGTCATTCACTTGATTAGATTTGTGACAGGTTCTTGATGTCGCTAGCATGCTATATAATAATGATAATATTATTAAACACAAGAAGGAGAAAGAAACATGTTTTATGGGCCAAAAAATATATATTTTTTATATCTCATGAGATTTTTTGAAATAAAAGACTGTTCCTATTGGTGATAATAAGTAACTGTTATATTATTCAAGAAATAATATTACTTCAGACACTGAGGAGAACTTATAGGTGACTCAATCTGCAGGTGGCTTATAGGAAGTGGTCTAGTGAGGTAGGGATGGAGAAATGCACAAAGTACTTCACACCAGGCCTGAGATCCAGTAGGATAAGACTATTCATGGTTGGTGCCATGGTCAGTCCTGGCAGCCGGTATCAAGGTAAAAACAGACGTTCAGGAGCAGACGATGGTAATCTAAATAACAAGTAGAGCTCAGAGCTGGTAACAGATTAGGGTCACCCAAAGAAAAAGCAAAGTAACGTAAATAGAGAAGTATCACTAATTTAATATACCCATGAACATAGCCCTTACTTGGACAAAGATTCCAGTGGCTCGTGCCCACACTTTGGTTACTCTGCCATGACGTACCCTGTCCAATCAGAATGGCGCACCACTACAGTTTGACGCATAGTGTGCAACTAATAGTGGATAATAGGGGCAGATCTTTTTGTCTTGATACCCCAAATGGGTAATAAAGTATGTGTCCTAGTTGGATATGTGTCTTTCTGTTACTATGCTTTATTAAATTACTCCTGTATTGCCATGTTGTGACGTTTTTGGTGCTTTATCATTGGAATATGTGATTCACTCTTCCTTGAGTCCAATGTATTGATTACTTATTATCTCCTTTGGCTCATAGTGTCGGATGGCCAGATGTCCCTGTTGAGACTGTACCCTGATCAAATTTGGCCCTTGAAAATATCCCAAGATGGAATGTCAGGCAGATAGAGGTCTCATTAGAAAATAACCAATGGTAATTGATCCTAAATGATGTGAAGATTTAACAATATGCTAATATGTATATGGACTGGCTGTTGCATATACTCTATTCTTATATTCTATGACCAATTTGCTCTGAGCACAATCCTTTGTATACAGTATTTAGTCTACAAGGTATATGTATTGAGTGTTTCTGTGTGCACTTAAAGTGACTCCTAGTGGGCAAAATGAACATAAGTGGGCGTGACCTGCCCCTGGAGTGGAAAGGACTGTGAGGGGAATGTGGGTGGAGTGCCTAGTTGAAGTGGGGGTGGCACTTCACTGGCCAGTATTCCACAGTCACCACAGAATCAGGTCAAATCCTTCTCCACTCTGTGCAGTCTGAATTTGTTTTTGTCTTCCCCCATCCTGTTTTTCTGTTTGTTTTTCCTCCCACCCTTCTCTGTTGATTGGATGCAAGTTTTGAGTGTTGTAGTATGTTTGAGAATTGTGTCACCATGGCTATGGGCGTTTTGCTGCTGGATGATGGTTGGAAACAGGATGTCAAGGGGTCATGGTTCAGTCATGGTTTCATTGCCCCTTTGGGGCATACCAGGCGTGTTGGAGATTGGGCTGGCAAGGTATATCAACCCTCATTAGGACATGGCTGTTCAACTCATAGCCGGCAGTAAAACGTGTGTTGCTAGAACCAACTGGTCTTTTGTTATGTCTTTAAGTTGACAAATTATGATATTATTGTTCATGTTAATTAAAGTGTTGACTGTGCCCTCCTAAAACCATATGTTTTTAGTGGATAAGTAATGATCAATATGGACTGTGGCATGATCAAGGCAATGATGGTCCGACTTGACGATGGAATGTATTGGTTCTATATTACACTATATTACAATGTGCATTGATTAGTTCTTGTTGACCATAGCAATATGCAAAGTCCTAATCACATATAATAGTTGTCATCTTGCAAGTTTGTCCGTCATGCCATGTTAAAAGTTACGGCGTTTCTCATTGTGCGCCTTACGATGAGCGCCGCAGGTGCTCATCGCAAGGCTCGTACGACTTTGCTGCAATAAGAGCCGAAGGCTTGCACCACTTTGCTGCAATGAGCGCATGACTTTGACAGCATGACTTTGTTATTTTGACGAGGACGCTCCACCGATGGAGGATGGACACAGATTGAGGACGCCCATGGAGAGGCTCGCAAATGCCGCCGCGAGGCACACAAGACTTGGAAAACATTACGACTTTAATGGCTGAAAAAAGTTCACGCACGTAACTCTGAAAACCAACAAAAAACGCCAATTAATTAAACAAATTAACTTACAAACAGCACAGGGAGAGACCCAGGGACCTGTGAGTGAGGTTGCATGCTCATTTTCGTCTTTTTTTGCCGTTTTTCAGAGATCGGCTGAGCAAGGAAAAAAAAAGGAGGCCGAAAAACGTAAATTTTCTCAAACAGGATCAAAACGAGGCTGAAGCTAGAAACACTTAGCAGAACAACATGAGGCACGCAGGACTTAAAAATAAAAGCAACGGCACTCATAGCGAGCCAGAGGAGAAAGACACAGGAGAGGGAGAGGGAGGAGAGGGTGGAAAGAGACACAGGGCTGAAAGACGGAGGAAAAGAGACACAGGGGAGGGAAATAAGGAAAAACAAAAGACACAGGGCAGAGAGAGGAGGGAGAGAGGGGGAAACAGACACATGGAAGGTAGAGGGGGAAACAAACAGAGAGAGAGAAAGAGAGTGGGGCGAGGTTTGCAATGAGCGCCGAAGGTGCTCATTGCGAACCTCGTGATGAGCGACAAAGGCGATCATCGCTGGCCTTGCAATGAGCGGCAAAGGCGCTCAGTGCTCAGCAGGAAAATGGCGGGTTGCATGACATCTGCCCTTCGGCGCTCATCATGAGGCCCGTAAACTACACAGGTGGAGAGGCTCGCGATGAGCGCCGAAGGTGCTCAGAGGGGCCAGAACCTCGCATTGTGTGGCAAACAGCATTGCCAGGGTTAAAATTGTATTGCCGTCATTTTTGACGGGCAAGTCGCTAGTTAAATTTAATATTTGAAACATTCTGTGCCGTTTTCCTTCTCCAGCAAGTTCTCAGCATAAACCATACAGCTTTTCAGATATTACTGATGTAATCACTGATGGTTCATGACAACACCATCTTCTCTAGATCAGTGAGGGGTTTAACCTCTTTTAAATGAGGAGTCTTAAGAGATATAGTGACATTTTAAGGAACCTCAGCACTATATAATGGTTATTTAATTTAAAATGTTGTAATTTAAATGTTTTCAATAAAAATTATTCAAATAACCTGAATATTTTGAGGACGACCTTAATGATACTTAGGAGAACCTTGGACACATAGAAAATGTGCTTGGAAAATGTTACTTGATAATTGTTTTCAAAACTGAGTAATACAACATATTTAAAGGTATATGTCAGCTTGTGGGATTTCCTGTGTGTCAGTGTCATATTGGGCATCTCACATCATATCATATTATTGGTGAATTCTGTATATTTGTGATTCAAAGTACATTTGAGATTTCTTGTGTGAGCTCCACCCCTGAGGAACCTATATAGGCAGAGCGACCTAGCCAATGAGCTGTGTGGAGCTGTGACCTAGCAAATCAGCTGTCAGTATCACAGCTGCAGATTTGTTTCAGCCATTGACAGGGAAACAGATACATTGTTGTACCTGTCTCTGGTTGGCCACAACTTATTATGAATTTTATGCTAATTTAGCTTGCATTTTCAAGGCCATTCCTTCTTAAAATCAACTGAAAACATTTTGCAAACTTTAGGGTAAATTTATTGATGTTTATTTTGGGTTTTTTTTGGTGTACAAACTGTTTTTATACACTGCTGATTCTCCACTATCAGATGCATTCATAATCCATGAGACTTCCATATACTTTTAAGGTTATGAGATACATATACCCACCCCAAAAAATATTATAATAATGTAATATTTTTTCTAGGGTTCCCTGGTGGTCCAATGGTTAGGATTTGAGTTCTTTCACCGATGTAACCTGGGTTTGATTCCAGTCACACCACCCTGAAGCTATGCATGGTTGGGCCTGGTCAGTACTTTAATGGGAGACCACCTAGGAACACTAGGAGCTGTATGCGTTGATCCACTAGAGAAGTAACTGGCAACCCACTCCAGTATTTCTGCCATGAAGACCAAGTGGATCAGCATGGTGTGTTGCAGTCCATGAGGTCACAGAGAGTTAGACACGACTGAACAATGCAAATATTTTTAGCCCCTTCTGTATTGCTGCCTTGTCTTGGTGAAGGGGCTTATGTACCCTAATAAAACTGAGAGCTATACCATGTAGAGTCACCCAAGATGGGCAAGCTGAGAGGTCAGACAAATCATGTTCTGTTAGAGAAGGCATCCCACTCCTGTATCTTTACCAAGAAAACCATTTGTGTCTGGAGGGCTGGTGTCCATAGGGTGACGGATAGTTGGATACGACTGAATGACACAACAACAACAAATATTTTTGGTATGAAAGTATAAATACCAACTTCACGCTGGAATCAGTATTTATTACTCCTATGTTCCTATATCTCTGGGAACTAATGATACATTCACCACCAGTTTCCACAACATTGGAGACATGTGACCTACGAGCTACAGCAAAAACAGATGAATGTTAATCACTCCTGTTCCTTAGTGTTCATCTTTCAACCCCCTTTGAGTTTGATACACGGATCCACATCAAACTCATAAAACGCCATCACAATTCCCTTTCATATGGAGCTCTTTGTTCAGGCGTTCCCAGAGCGTTCAACGACTCACATAAAAATGGAACATTACTTTTAGCATTTAAAATATTACCAAGTCGAAAAGATTGCATCCGTTAATTAGAAAGTTATTCTCCTGTAGGGAATTTCTGCCAGTAATTGTAGGTGAATAAATTACAAATCATTTTGTCATTTAAATTGCTTACCAATAAAGTCAAACTTTGCGTAATGTGCATAAAATCATTATTTGTTCTAAAACATTTTATTGTTAATTGTTTTAGTGTTTGTTAAAAACTTTTAATATATTCATAACATGGAAGAATAACAGGAATGTGCCTTATTTTGGTCTAATGGCCTTGGGGCTGAAAAATGATGATGGTTCGGCTCTTTTAATCTTGTAAAGAGAAAAGCTTCAGGTTATTAATTAATTGCGTTTATAAAACTGTTGAGCATGAAAAAAATATACCGAGATCTAGCAATGAGGACTCGTTTCATTGATTTTCAAACATTAGGAATTATAACGTCTTACATATTTCTGTCATGTATTTCAAGGAAGGTTGATTGTATCATTTATAATATGATTGTGCTATTTCATACATGTATACAGGAGAATACCTCAGTGGTGCCTGATGCTATCTAATATCCTTATTAGGCCATAAATGAGGCTGAGCGCTGTAGAATTGACGCCATTGAATTGATGTGTTGGAGACAACTGCTTAGAGTCCCTTAGAGTATAAGAAGATCCAATCAATCAGTACTACAGGAAATTAAGACAAAATGTTCACTGGGAGGTGAGATCATGAAACGGAGGCTCAGATAATGTGTCCATATCATGAGAAGTCAGGATTCCCTAGAGAAGACTCTGATAATGGGAAAGATTGAAGGCACACAAAGATGGATGATGGATAGATGAGATCATTGAAGAGATGAACTTGAGCTTGATGGAGGTAAGTAAGGGGTTGGCTGACAGATGTGCCTGGTGTGTCACAGAGAGTCAGACATGACTGAATGACTAAACAACAACAACAACATAATTGGTCTTAAATAAATTACTTTTAATGTTGCTATTATTAGGCAGACATTGCTTTTCAAGATATAGGTACACTGATTATCTTGCATCCACTGTTCTAACCACTTGCTGGATTAAATGATTTGCTCTGGGAAATGGGGTAATCAGGCAAGCCACCCGAGCACAATGATGCAGAAGCCGCCCAGAAGACCCTTTCTGAAGAGACCCAACCTGCAGAGGAGTTTCCAGATCAAGGAAAAACAGAAAAGGGTGCAAATGCCACATCCACATGAGGGCAACCCCAACAGCCACTGCAGGAAGTTGTCCAGAATAAAGGAGGTGCCGGACTATCTGATACCGGATAATCGGTGTTAACCTATATTAGTACACTACAGTCTCTATGGTACGAAGATAAGCTTACCTTGTCACAAGAGAGCAGTTTTGTTTGCATTATCTTTTTCACTTAGTGTTTGATCCTATTAGGCTTGGTAGAAACACATGCAAAGGTTCGAAAGTATCCTCCTTCTGATATCCAGCCTCGAAGGAGCCGGGGGAATGGTCACCTAGAATTAGACGAGGAATGGGCACCTACCAAGGAGCCAGGGAATGGGCACCTAGAAGAAGCCGAGGAATGGGCGCCTACAAGGAGCCAGGGAATGGGCACCTAGAAGGAGCCGAGGAATAAGCGCCTAGAAGGAGCCAGGGAAAGGGCGCCTAGAAGGAACTAGGAAATGGGCACCTAGAAGGAGCCGAGGAATGGGCGCCTAGAAGGAGCCAGGGAATGGGCGCCTAGAAGGAGCCAGGGAATGGGCACCTAGAATGAGCCAGGGAATGGGCGTTAGAAGGAACCGGGGAATGGGCACCTAAAAGGAGCCAGGGAATGGGCACTTAGAAGGAGTGGAGGAATGGGTGCCTAGAAGGAGCCGGGAATGGGCGCCTAGAAGGAGCCGGGGAATGGGCGCCTAGAAGGAGGCTGGGAATGGGTCCCTAAAAGGAGACTGGGAATAAGTGGCTAGAAGGAGCTGAGAAATGTGCACATAAGTATTTAGAGACTTAGAGACTGAAAGTGAGAGAGAGAGAGCAAAATAGCTAGGCAATGGACAGAGAGAGATGGTCGGGAATTTGGCAGACACCATTGTTTGATAAATAGACAAGGGAAGAAGGTAGGGAAGAAAATGAATCATGGCAAAGGGAAATATCAATTCTCTACAGATAAAAACCCAAAGGATTGTCTAGCCTGCCCATTCTATCTAGCTAAAAGACTGGCTTAGTTTAGCCTAAGGAAATTTCTTAACTATGTTTGACTCTACTACTTTTATTGGAAAGGTGCTAAAAGGCTAAATAAGTCTCAAAAACAATTGTAGACCACCTCTTAATGGGTGGCCCATAGGTTACAGATGTAAAAAATGATAGCACTCATGAGAGTGAACTGGAAGGAAGGAGGAGAATCTAATCTGAAATTCTGGCATTCAGTGGGCTTCTTAGAACAGGAAACAGTGGAGTAGAATCTGATACCTTTAATTCCAAGCAAAGGGAAATGGCTACCATGTCATGATGAAGGGGATTGTGTACCTCAGTGAAGCTGTGAGCTATACCATGTTGGGTCACCCAAGATGGACAGGTCATAGCAGAGTTGTCAGACAAATCGCGATTCACTGGAGAAGGAACTGGCAACCCACTCCAGTATCTTTGCCAAAAAAACCATATGGATAGACACAACCAGAGGTATAACGATAGATGTGACTGGCGTGCTGCTGTCCATCGGGTCACAGAGAGTGGGAAAGACTGAACAACTTAACACCAATAGATAACACGCTTAAAATACTAAACTTTCATGCTAAATTATGTAGTACTTTCACTCAAAATTGTTAACAACCTATGAAAATGATATTTATTTGTATACTTTTATTTGTGTAATAACTGGGCCCTTTGCTGAGTCACATTTAGTTGAAAACAATGATACTTTGATTGGCTCTTTCTGTTCCCGCTGTTACTAGAGTAATAGAGATGTATCCATTCATTTGCAAAACTGACACATTTTCTCAATTGTCTGCCATTTAAATACAGCTAAAATGATCATGGGTTTAAGCCATAAGTGTTGATCTCTCTTCTGGTGCTAATTTTAAGTGCGAGTCACAGTTAATGTGCAATTTAGTATCACTCCTGTCTGTAGGACATCTGGTAAAAGCGGAGCAGCGGAGCAAATGATGTGACCAGATGAGAGGATACGGGGCTGGTGTGCGGTGATTAAGGACCCATCCATTGGCCTACACTGTGACATTTTATATATGTCATTAAAATGACTGCGGATGGCTTAGTCAAAGTAAAATTACTGTATCCTATGTGAAAAATTAGCATTTTTACCAAATTCTACAAAATCAGACTTAAACGGAAATTGGATGTTTTCTGGATATTACTAGGTATATATTATGCTTATGTATTTATTTACTTTTATATACTTTATTTTATTAAGAATTGCTTATAAGCTCTGCTTTCTGCCTAAAATCAAACATATAATCCCTGCTTAGGTCTGCCCTCTGATGCTCATGAATATATACACTCTGTAGTACCGACAGTGCGTTGTCACATACTAACCAATCAGTTATCATGTCTCAGTACAATATATATATATATATATATATATATATATATATATATATATATATACATATATATATATATCCTTGATTTTGCCCCTGACTGGCTAGTATTCAGTCCAACGGAGTTTGTATCTGTATGAGCTGCAGAGGGCAGACCCATACAGGCACTTTTTGTTTGATTTTAGGCAGTAAAAATAAAGCTTATATATACTTCTTAATAAAATAAAATACATAAAAGTAAATAGATAATATATAGTTAGTAACACCCAGCATCTCTATATGCCTTTAAAGTACCAATATAGTTTTGGAAAAACTAAACATATTCTTAATGTAAAAACGTTTAATTAATCAATAATCTTTCCTAGGTGCATAACATCAAATGATGAATAATGAAAAAAAAACAAAACTAATAGGAAATGTTATTTGCAATCAATTTACTGTAAGTAGAAAACACGCTGTCATTAAAAACAACAATATCTAATTAAATCCCATTTATAAAGTACAGAATCATATCTGACCATGACAAGTTAAGCCGTAGTGAGCATAAATCCAAAATAAATATGGTACGTTTATTTTAGGTTACCAATCCCATAATACTAGTACAGGAAAATGTACAGTATATGGCGAATATCAGAGTATACACATTTGTACAGTGTAAATATTATTGGTTTTAGATACGATACAGATTAGCAACAAAGTAATCCTCATATCTGTTGGAATAATCATGGGATTACCTCTATAAGGTAATAATACATTAAAAACAAATAGCATAAAAAAACTAATGACAAAGGGGACCCCAGTTTGGATTGTAACACAGTTAAATTAACATCTCTGAATAGTCCTATATTACAGGCACAGGCTGTAACAACACTTCAATGTGTCTGCAAAATACTACATGGATGGTTACCTGTGAAGAGCCTGTGAGAAAGCTGCAGCTGCATCGAAACGTCCGTCAGGCATGGAAGCAGATCACAGCAAATGGATTTTGCAAGAACAAAGTATCCTTTATATATGATGTTCCTATATAGCTATGAGGTTCCCTAAAGGGCAACCATCCATGTTGTCTTTTGTGGACTCTATACTTTACAGATAGCATTTAATTAGATAATATACATTTTTCAACTTGAATGCTCCTGTTGTAGCTTTTAATTACAGTTTATGTTATTATGATGTAAAAAAAATAAAAAAAATAACAGCCATGTAAGCCAGGAGGATAAACACAATTTTAGAGAAAATTTAAGCCAGGAGACACTGCTTGTTCCTGTATTGTGAGTACTCTGCTATTTAGTTATATTGTTAAATGGTGATTCAGAGTGGCATTGTTTAAATACAACTGATGAGAGATATTATCTGAATCCAAACCCGACTCATTCCTCTCCAAGGTTAAACACCTCCAATACAATGCTGATGCATGAAAACACACAGCATGTCACTGTCTGCTTGCAGCAAAGTGAGACTCTCTCTTTGGAGGTGATTTTAGATCACAGCTGTAAAACATGGCATCATATAAAAGAGAACAAGAAGTAAAAGGGAGGGCCAGAAGGTTCTGTTATTCTGGAGACTACTTACAAATAAGTAATGTATCAATATTATATGAACATTAATTTAGGGGATGAAATTAAAGGCATATCTAAGTTTCCTGACTTATGAAGCATCTGATAGAGGATAATTAGTAGTGTATGCAAACATTTATTTGAATAATTTATGATTTTGTTTCTCTCACACAGAATTTTGAACCTAACAAAAAATGTACCTTTAAACCAACTAGTTAAAACATTTATAAAAAAACAAAAACATATTTTGTCTAAGCAATCCCTTTAAAAAATAATAGAAAGTAAACCCAACATAACGGTTTTGCCATCTCATATGCAACTAAACATACTGCATTATTTTAATTATTATTTGTAATTATTGGAATTTAGAGCAAATATTGATCCCTGATAATGTGTATTTTAAACTAACATTCGAGTCTTTTAGTATGAATTGGAGAGTTCCAAACCATCCGAAAAATAAAGCTACACCTTTAATTGACAAAAATTCACTGAAACATTGCCAGTGGTACTTAAAGCATTACTTTTATTAAATGTAATTAAAACAAAATTGTTATTTAAAAAAATATGTTAAATAAATAACCTTAATTGAGGCGTTCATTTTACTGCTAATGAACTGCTTGCTTCATCATTTAATATTGTCTCTTAGTTTTTGTCATTATTATTATTATTTTAACTATTTAGTTAATACTTTTTGCATTTAATTGGGATCAGTAAATAAAGTAGAAGTGTATTATTTTCCATACAGTTGTACATACATGGAGCCTCATTCAACTGAGGCTTTGGGAGATCAGGGCCCGGAAATGGAGCTTTTATTAAAAGGGAAAGTGATGTTAGGACTTAGAATTAATAGCACAACATTCTCAAGCTCGCAAATCACCCCCCAAAAATACTTTATTTCATGTTTAATTTTCGTGTCATATCGATCCCGGCGATCAATGTGTTAATACATATAATGGAACTCGCATGTGATAGAATAGTATATTTACAGCTTTAGCAATATTGCAGTATGTCTGGAATCCGATCATAACTCGTAATTCAAGCCCATAGGACTTCAATGAAAAATGGAGGTTGGATTTCAAAGTCACGATCGGACCCAAATCCCATTGGCTGTTTGTAACCGGGAGTTCCAGCCTTGCGTCAACGATCATGTTCAAGCCCACAAAGGCTAATTTTGATAGCATGGGTTGCGATGTGCGCTATGGGGCCGGGACTTGCGGCCCTGGCCAATTGAATAGCACATTAGCTTGCGGCCGTTGCAAGCTTGCAGCAGGCCCGCAGACGTAAGTCCTACTCCGATCGAGTTGCAAGCACCGAATTGAATGAGGTTCATGGTAACTTAGAGCAATTGTTGATAATTAAATGAAGTCTTAGATTATGCCCAGGTAAAGTTAGGTATTTATATATTTTATTTTAACCCCTTCCCTGCTGTGATTGTGCAAGAAATTCTGTTGCAAGTCTCAGTAGGGGTTCAGCCGATGCAACAGGTGGTTGAATTTTCATGTAGGGTTTAGGTTCACACGAGTGCCTGCCCAGCTTTACTGGAACACAAGTGGTTAGGCTAGACATTGTTATGGGAGCCAGGCATGTTAGGTAAAAACAACATTGAACGCAGAACATGTCACATGTTTGGATTACATTTAAGGGTTTGATACGGAGAGAGTGTAATAGTTTATATGAATGTTTGACTCACAAGATATCTTACGGGACGCAAAAGAAAATAACCAAGGTCTCCTTTCCATGGTTCCCCTAAGAAAATAACTAAGATATCCATTCCCATAAGAAAATAACCAAGGCCTCCATTCCATGGCTCCCATAAGAAAATAACTGAGGTCTCCAATTCATGGCTTACATAAAAAGAGAACCAAGGCCTCCATTCCATGGCTTTTATAAAAACAACATACAAGGCCTCCATTACATGGCTCCCATAAGAAAATATCCAAGGCCTCCATTACATGGCTCCCATGAGAAAATAACCAAGATCTCCTTTCCATGGCTCCTCTAAGAAAATAACCAAGGTCTCCTTTCAATGGCTCCCATAAGAAAATAACTAAGGTCTCCATTCCATGTCTCCTATAAGAAAAGAACTGAGGTCTCCAATTCATGGCTTACATAAGAAGATAACCAAGGTCTCCAATCCATGGCTCAACATTCAAGGCCTCCATTATATGGCACCCATAAGAAAAGAACCAAACACCCATTTCATGGCTTTTGAAAAGCTATTCTATGGCTCCTTAAACTTTACTGAAAGCTCAGTTGTTACAAGAACCAAAGAAGTGTGTTAAGTCCCAGACAACAGAAGTAACTGAGTCTTTTTCCAAAGGGACATCAAATTTGGGCAGAGTCAACAGCAATGGAAGAAGGTCCCTGGTGGGTCACAGTCTTTACAGGAGAATGCAATCTATACTATCTGTATAAATTAGAGGACTACTCTAGATCAAGATAAAAGACACATGTTTGTCAGTTACTGTATGTACCAAAATAATATTAGCAGCTGCGTAACATATGAGCATAAAGCCATTTTTGGGAAAAAGTGATTTTTTTGCAAATTAGTCCACTATACCTTTTCAATCTTTAATCCAATTTCACTTTTAACGGTACCGTGGCCCTTTAATAGATTGAAACATTTCAATCTAACAATTGTATAATTTCACCCAATCTATTATAACTGTTCTAATAAAAAAAAAGGAATAAAAAAAAAAGAAAAACCAAATCATTAATTGGCCACTTTGCTACTCGCCCTGTCCCTCGACACATTGCGTGATAATGTCATATTTCAGAAGTCACACAGTTCTGTCAGTTTTATTCCGATCAAGCAGGCAGTGAGAGCAAACCTATTCATGGATGGTGTTATCTACCCTTCATGAATTATGCAGCTTAAACAAACTTACATGATCTGAAGCACTCGAGTAGAAGCCTTTTAGCTGGAAGCAAGTCACTGGGGGGCTCCGCTACAGATCTCCAGTGGTGGTTTAAAATAGAGCAGTGAAGCAGTCTCCCCCCCCCCCCCATACCCCCATACTCATTCAATGGCATATTCACTGCTTCACTGATTTGCTGCACTTGTAGTGGGACCCTTTAAATCCCAATAGGAGCCCTCGTCTTGCAGGCACGGCAGGTGATCATCCCTCTGCTTCAGTTTGTATTCTAGTTATGGCAAGGTCAAAATATGCTAAGGACTTGATTTATTGTTGCTAGTATACTTCTAAGAATATAACGTTACACACATATATATATATATATATATATATATATATATATATATATATATATATAAAACAACCATTTACTTTATGGTGAGCAAAAGAGTAAGAGAAGCTCTCCCCGCTGGGAAACCTAAGCAGTAAATATTTGTTTTACTTATCTTTAGACTTTCAGAAGGACTTATAAATGTACTATTCCTTTTACTTTGTCTCTCACTCTCTATATATAAATATATAAAGGCTTCTGTCATTTTTTTTTACCCATTATAAAGTAAATGATTGTTGTGATGAGCTACCTCCCCACAAAATCTACTACACAAGCTAGGAACCGGCCCTACGCTAATGGGAGACAGTAACTTTGAAACAGCTGTATGTTGGTGGGATTCCTAGCTTGTGTATAATCCATCCTGAGATTTGCTCAAAGCTGTGAAACACAGCAGGCATATGTTCAAGGGAAACCATGCATAAAATGAGCAAAGCCTTTGTGGGCACATTTGCATGTCCCTGCCCAGGTTCCCAGTATGCAGTGCAAGAAATGTATTTCTCAGAATTCTGGGCAGGAAACAAGTTTTTTTTAACTTGTTTCAGACATTCAAATGTGAACACAAATGTACTATTTTTATGCTATATATATATATATATATATATATATATATATATATATATATATATGTCATTACCTACTTTTCATTGGGCTTGAAAATAAAATTAGCTACAAATGTCAGAAACCTCCAGTCAATATATTGGCTCAACAGTGGGTGCAGAAGTCCTGTGAATGTTGTGGACAAGGTGTCTGGGCAAGGGGGTCAGGGGTTTGCCCCAAGTGGGGAACCATAGATCCAGGGTAGACAAACTTATGCCACAGGGAGAGGGACTTCTTCTAATTGGGGAACCCAGTGGAGGTTAGTGGGCATGTTTTCAGGCTCATGGTTCCCTGTATGTGGGGAGGGGATATCCCTGGCGTCACCACTTTTGGTGACTGTTCATAGGGAGGATGGAGGTTGTGTGTACCCATTCCTTAGGCAACATCCTCTCATGTCGGGATACCTTTATTCAGTCAGAGAGGAGGATGCTGAGGGGGGTGGCTCCGTAGAGTATTCACTTTTGGTGACTGACCAGGACCTGCATAATATTTTTAAAAATTGTGGCCCCCTATCTCAATGGCAAAGCATTTGGCACCAATTGACTCATGTCTAATGAAACAACTTTAATGGCTCAATCAGCTCTGTGAATCTCCCCATAGAAGTCTATGGGGCCCTTTTTACCACCTAAGGTCATAGCCTGGGACTGGGAGTGAACTGGGTATCTCGGTTGGCTACTGGAAGTGATACTACACTCAAAATATTTTGATTGGCCTTATGCAATCTATACACCCTGAAACACACGATACACATAAAGTATCTGTCAAAAAATAGTGAAACTGACCCTAAGCTCTCTGGGCTTGGGTGAATTAATGGAAATGGTCCTTGGGGGTCCAGGTTATGAAACCATTAGAGAATATATACTGTACATGTTAACATTCACATTTTGGTCCTAAATAATAATAATATGATATAGTCCTTTATTAAGAATGTCTTTGTGGCTATTACTATAGCCTTAGTCCATATGGTCAATGTGGCTAGAGTACATAGAGGTCTGGTTGCTGGGTCCAGAGGCCCAGTAGTTCCAGGGTTCATGGCAATATATATATATATATTTATCACTGACCAAAAATCTAACTATTGTGTCTGCTCAATACAAGTAGTTATCACTGTATCATATTAAAACATAATAAAACAAATGACACCATTATCATGTCAAATTAAATTTTGTTTTGCTCTGCAGCAAAAACTTAAATAATAGCAAAGATTTCAGTTTTGCAGCAAAAACATTTTTTTTTACTTTATTTCGAAGTGGCCTCAATTTTAGCATTACCTTTGGCAAAATCCATAATGCACTGTGTGGGGGCTAATTTATGATAATACAATATTGCTTTCTTTGTCTGAATATGCTTTACTCATAAACAATTGCTATTTCATTAAATTTAATGTATCCCCACTTCATTTTTATATTCTCTCTATCATAGCTTGCACATTTAATAGTACATTCAAAGTGTTTATGGGTAAATTGTTTATTATTGAAATTCGCACAATATTTCTCCATAATGGGCCATTAAGCCAGTGAAGAGGTGGCAGCAGAACTTGCCATGTAAATTAAGTTTTGTAAATGGCCACATTTGCAAAGGAACTAAATATAACATGTGCAGTTCTGCCAGAAGGATCTCAGTACCCCTCCCTATACTCTAATCACAGTTTAACAGACTGCTAATTATAATAATGTTTTTCCCTGGTGGTCCAGTGGTTAGGATCTGGTGCTTTCACTGTTGCAACCTTGGTTTGTTTCCAGACAGGGAACCATAAGGTCACACCACTCTGAAGCCAACAGGTTTGGGCCTGCTCAGTTCTTGGATAGGAGACCACCTAGGAATACCAGGAGCTGTATGGTGTGGCCCACTGAAGTAACTGGTAACCCACTCTAGTATCTCTGCCATGAAAACCAAGTGGATCAGCATGGTGTGTTATGGTCCATGAGGTCACGGAGAGTCAGTCATGACTGACGGATGAAAACAACAATTATATTATAAAGGACTAATTGAGTTCCATATTTTCACAACCCATTTTTTGAATAACTTTTTTGCCCTTATGAGACAATTGGCAATGTTTCAATGGGGTGTTTTTTTTTTTTCCGCTGGATCAATTAACAATCAACAATTAATTATTACAACGATCATGGACAATGTTGGAGTTAGTGAATAGGGGGCCCCATGCAAAATAATTTGTGGCCCCATTACAACTTCTATAAACACCTTTAGGGTTCAATAAAATTACCAAAAATATGTTGACGGTTAGATAACCCCAAAGGTGATGAACACCTGCCAACTCCCCCTATTAAATCAACAGTATCTCTTTATTGCCATTAGAAGAAAATACAAGAAAAAAAAAGAGTTCTGTTAAGAAATACCAGAAATAATAATAAAAAATAAGTGATAAAAGCATAAATAAATAATATTAAAAAATAAATAAAAAAGTAAGACAAATTAAAAATATAAAAAATAATAATAAAATTTAAAGAAAAACATAAAAAAATAAAGAAATAAAGAAAGAAAAAATGGAGACCAATAAAACATTTCAAAATCAATCATGCGTTGCAAATAAAAAGACATAAAAAAAAAAATACATAAATAAATAAAAATAGGAGACCAATTAAAAAATATGAAAAGTAATAATAAAATATAAATTAATTTAAAAAATACATATATATATATATATATATATATACAAAAAAAGACCAATAAAAAAATACTAGATACTAGAAATAATAATAATGAAAATAAATATAAAAAAAATAATAAACAAAACTAAGACCAATTTAAAAAAAAATAATAACATAAAAAGCTGCCCCAGCAGTAACTCCACCACTGATTAGAGGAGTTCTAAAAAGATTAACAGCCTTATTAAATTGCAATTCGGCAAATTCTAAAGGGCTCTATATAAGCACATAGCATATTTTTTTGACAGAAGTTTTTAGTTCGTGAACTTCTATCCAAAAGCAAGGTCTTCACTAACTAAAAACTTCTGTAAAAAAAAAAATGCTATGTGCTTATATAGAGCCCTTTAGAATTTACCGAATTGCAATTTAATAAGGCTGTAAGCTTGGTTGATTAAAAATGATTACCATGTTACTATGTTACACTGGCCAAATATTTTTAAGTAAAACATGCACACTTTCATTGATTATTCATAATATAGATGATTTTGACATAAATAAAAAAAACAAGCACAAAATGTACATTTTGTAATATGTAATTGTTAGTTATTGTGTTTTTGAATATATATATATATATATATATATGTATATATATATATATATATATATAATCCATTCTCTGCTATGCAGTAAAGTTGTGAAATATGTATAATACTGCATGCATATGCCTAAAAGGACCCATGTATAGAGTGGTATTTTAATTTAAGAGTGAGAATACATTGTGGGCTCATTTGCATGTCCTCACTCAGATTCTCGGAGTACAGTGCAATAACTTTTTTTCTAGGAAACCTGAGCAGGGAATAAGAAAATAAGATTTTTAACAAAAATGTAGACACGTGTACTATCAATTTTATACATAAATATATATACACACACATCGTCCAGAACCCTTCATAACCGGTTTGAGATAAGTAAAGATATAACTATCTATATAGAGTTGTGTTCAAAAGTTTGCATACCCTGGCAGAAATTGTGAAATGTTGGCATTTACCTTATCGGTCCGAATATAAGCCGCACCTTTTTTCCAATTTTTGAGTTTGCGAGTTACGGGTGCGGCTTATATTCGCGACCATAAAAAAAATCACTGCCGATTTGCGAGCTTGCGAGTTACATGTGCGGCTTCTATTCGAGAAATTAAAATTACTGCCGATTTGCACGATTGCGAGTTAAGGGTGCCGATTTGCGTGCTTGAGACTGCGGTATTGTAGCAAATGAATAGCGATTTACGGTTTTAGTGATTCTAACATCCTGTAAGGCCTGTAACCTGCAAAAAAAGCTACAGTACTAATTAGAAAGCCTGTTTCTTGCAATGGCTGATCACTTGGAGAGAGTCTTTTTCTCTCCAATTTTAAGGGTGCGGCTTATATTTGAGTACTATCTTTTTTCTATTTTTTCCCCTTGAATTTTACAGGTGCGGCTTATATGTGGGTGCGGCTTATATTCGGACCAATACAGTATTTTGAAAATATGACCAATCATGCAAAAAAATGTATTTTATTAAAGGATAGTGAACATATGAAACCATTTATTATCACATAGTTGTTTGGCTTATTTTTAAATCATAATTGTAACAGAAATCACCTAAATGATGCTGATCAAAAGTTTATATACCCTTGAATGTTTGGCCTTGTTATAGACACACAAGGTGACACACACAGGTAAAATGGCAACTAAAGGTTAGTTTCCCACACCTGTGGCTTTTTAAATTGCAATTAGTCTCTGTGTATAAATAGTCAATGAGTTTGTTAGCTCTCACATGGATGCACTGAGCAGACTAGATACTGAGCCATAGGGTGCAGAAAAGAACTGTGAAAAGACCTGCGTAATAAGGTAATAGAACTTTATGAAGATGGAAAAGGATATAAAAAGATATCCAAAGCCTTGAAAATGCCAGTCGGAACTGTTCAATCACCTATTAAAAAGTGGAACCAAAAAAGATTTCAGCCACAACTGCCAGAAGAATTGTTCTGAATAGAAAGAGAAACCCACAGGTAACCTCAGGAGAAATACAGGCTGCTCTGGAAAAAGATGGCATGGTTGTTTCAAGGAGCACAATACGACGATACTTGAATAAAAATGAGCTGCATGGCCGAGTTGCCAGAAAGAAGCCAGTACTGCGCCAATGCAACAAAAAAGTCCGGTTACAATATGCCCGACAACACCTTGGCATGCCTCACAGCTTCTGGCACACTGTAATTTGGAGTGGCAAGACCAAAATAGAGCTTTATGGTCACAACCATAAGCGCTATGTTTGGAGAGAGGTCAATAAGGCCTATAGTGAAAAAAATACCATCCCCACTGTGAAGCATGGGGGTGGCTCACTGATGTTTAGGGGGGGGAGAGCTCTAAAAACACAGGGAATCTTGTGAAAATTGATGGCAAGATGAATGAAGCATGTTATCAGAAAATACTGGCAGACAATTTGCATACTTCTGCACGAAGGCTGCGCATGGGAAACTCTTGGACTTTCCAGCATGACAATGACCCTAAGCAGAAGGCCAAGTGGACCCTCCAGTGGCTACAGCAGAAAAAGGTGAAGGTTTTGGAGTGGCATCACGTCTCCTGACCTTAATATCATCGAGCCACTCTAGGGACCAAAGACTTTGCATGACTTGGAGGCATTTTGCCAAGACGAATGGGCAGCTATACCACCTGCAAGAATTAGGAGCCTCATAGACAACTATTACAAAAGACTGCATGCTATCATTGATGCTAAAGGGGGCAATACACAGTATTAAGAACTAAGGGTATGCAAACTTTTGATCAGTGGCATTTGGGTGATTTCTGTTATCATTATGATTTAAAAAGGAGCCAAACAAATATGAGATGATGAATGGCTTCATATGATCACTATCCTTCAATAAAATACATTTTTTGCATGATCAGTCATATTTTCAAAATAAATGCAAGAAAAAAAATACACATTCTTTATATATATATATATATATATATATATATATATATATATATATACATCATCCAGAACCCTTGATAACCTGTTATAGATAGGTAAAGATATATATATTTCTTCAGAACATATATACAAGATACCACTGACTTTCTCAACAAACTCTCTTTACAGCAACATCCCACACAAAGATGGCACTGAGGCATGGTTTAAGTTTCTTTCAACACACATGCAAAACAAAAAATATGGCCCTGATATTATTGCTAAACTAATAGAATATATCCTTACCCACAATTATTTCACTTTTAACCAAGATACTTACCTACAGATGATGGGGACTGCCATGGTTACCAAAATGGCTCCACAATACGCCACAATACGCCAATCTATGTATGGCCAATCTAGAAGAAACATTCTTATTCATTTACAAACTACTACCATTAGATGATCTGTTCATCTTATGGACAGAAGGAGAAAGCAAACTCAGTGACTTTCATAGTTCATTCAACGTAAAATTGATTTCTCTAAAGAGCAGGTAAACTTTCTAGACCCAGACGAGTATCCCTTGCTCACTGTGCCTTAGGGAGTTTAGCTACACCTGACTGACGAGGCCAAATGAAGGCTGAAATGTCGGGGTTTGCTGTTTCTCCTGTTCAGGGTAGAATTTCCTGGTATTTCGCAGCTGGGTCACTCTAGTGAGTGGGACCAGACTGATTTACTACAGGATATTTCTCCCTGTGACGGGAACAAGTGAGCTAAAAGAGGTTGCTCTCAGAGTTGGTTATCATGTCCATAGAACTAACCTATTAAGGTTAGTTCGTTCTCTGATTGAGCACCTCTTACTTAGTTTTTTTGTTTAAACTTTCAAGACACTACTACTGTATATCCATCACCAATGGCACTCTCCACTCATCTGTATATAGGAAACTCACAGACAGATGCAGCTACCTACACAGCTCCAGGTTCCATCCCTCCCACACCAAACAAGCCATCATCCATAGTCAAGCTATTAGATACCATCCCATTTGCTCAAACACTGGAGACCGTGCCAACATTTTTAAAACATGCAGCATTATTAAATTGCGATTTGGTAAATTTAAAAGGACTCTATTTAAGCACACAGAATATTTTTTTTACATAATTTTTTAGTTAGTGAACTTCTATCCAAAAGCAAGGTCCTCACTAACTAAAAACTTCTGTAAAAATAATATGCTATGTGCTTATATAGAGCCCTTTTAAATTTACCGAATCACAATTGAATAAGGCTGATGGTCTGAATCTTTCAAATAAAAATACCCTGTGAACACCTATTAAATTACAACAAAATAAACTACTTCACATATACCTCTAGTGGCCACACGCATTCTAATTTTAGAGAAAATACGGAAAATAATCAAAGTTTTTACAATCATTACTAACCTGAAGATGCCCAATTAAAACATATATCCCCCTAACCTCCCATCCTTGTATTTAAAAAAACACCAAACCTGAAACAAAAACTTGTCAGAAGAAAATTGGCCAATGATCAAATGAACATAAAAAATGGAACTAAACTTTGTAACAAAAGTGTCTGCAAGTTATGTACATTGCAAGTTATGCACATTTGTAATGATGATACAGCCACACATAACAACAAGACCTATAACATCTAAGAATCATCTACATGCACATCTTCTAATGCGGTTTATATGATAAAATGTACTTTATGCGACACAGGCTGTTACATTGAAGAAACCAGCCAAAAAATGCATTTAAGGATGAATTTACACAGACATTCAACAAGAAAGCATAATGAAGACAGTTTTTGTCCCCCAGTTGGACACCATTTTAGCCAGAATGATCACTCCATCCAAAATTTACAAAACAAAATACTCAGAGGAACATTTAAAAACATCCAAGAGAGAAAAGCATTTGAAATAAAGATGATCACATTCTTCAAAACTAAAAATACAGGACCTAATATGGACTTGTTTTTTTATCTATATATATAATCTATCTATCTATCTATCTATCTATCTATCTATTTATCTATCTATCTATCTATCTATCTATCTATCTATACTTTTTCTCAGCAAGGTACTTTTGCTAACTAGTAAAGATCCAATTCATGTAGTCTCCTCCGTGTTTCACTAGGAAATGTAACACCTCGGAGTCCCCTTAATTGTGACTTTACTTGATAATTATTATTGAGTGAAAATGTAAAAAAAATAGCACGTAAAAGAAAAAAGCCTGGAGACGTGACCCTGTAAACTCTGCTGTAATCTCTGCTCTGATCAAAATATTCCCTGATGTACTCAGTCAGCATCTCTAGCACATCTGACTGGCACGCGAGCTTGCCCCGTATGGAGCAGACGGCAGTGATCTGTCAGACACCCGGGGCCGGACGCTTTTCCTTTTAAATTATTACTACACCAGCGATGACCTCCGATGACCGTTTTCACTGTCCTTTCCGGTTCCGTAACTTTCCCCATTTTCTGATCTTCAAGCCGGGACATTAAATCTATAAAAATCTCTGCCAAGCAAAACAAAAAGCCAAATAAAAAGGATAAACTTTTTTTATTTTTTTTGTTGGTATTTGTGAATTTCTACTCTGTTTGGTTATCTGACCTGATGCTGCAAAATGTCTTCAAAAAGTTAGTTCAGCAAAGAAAATATTTCACTGAGGTAGTAAAGAAAAAACAGGGGCATGTTGGGTATTCACTAAATAAGTTTTATACAAAGTATCCAGTTTTGTTATCTGGTATATTGAAGGACATGGAATGTTCGTGGATGTTGTTGTTGTTGTTGTTCTGTTCTTCAGTCATGTCCAACTCTCAGTGACCATATGGACGCAGCACGCCAGGTACATCTGTCTATGTTTCTGGTTGTGCTCATCCATATGGTACTCATGGCAAATATACTGGAGTGGGTTGCCAGTTCTTTCTCTAGTGGACTGCTATTTGTCTGACCTCTCTGGAATCACCTGCCCATCTTGGTATAGCTCACAGCTTCATTGAAGTACACAAGCCCTTTCACCACGACATGGTAGTGATGTTACTAGGTATATAATTTCCCTGCATATCTATTTAATTTTATCTACTTTATTTTATTAAGAAGTGTTTATAAGCTCTGTTTTACTTCCCACTGCAACATATGCAGACACAGACTCACTCCAACCTCCCAGGCCAATTAGTGACCATCTTGAGAGATGGTAACTAATTGGTTAGTATAAGAGTAACTGTGGTGTAAAGATATGGCGGAAACCAACGATTTTGTTACAAGAGATCAGTAACTGTGCACTAATTTACTAACTGCTATTAAATTGGCCTCTTACAGCTACCCGCTAACAATCTGCGGGTTACATGTGGAATAAACCTACGGGCTGTCGAAATTTGAACTCCATGGCTGCAAATCCTTTGATCTGTCAAACACGTAACTGTTGCGTTCAAAAATCGGTATTAAATTGCTACAAATCCACTGGCGTTCAAACCCGTATCCTGCAAATGGAGCCAAAAAGCCAAGGGGTACTAGAGAAGACCCGCAAGGGGTTTAAAGTCCTATCCATAGCACTGTAAATGCAAATATAAACACACTACTGTATTTTCAATGAAAGGGAAAGTAATGTTAGGTATTAATATTCATAGCACAACATTCTCAAGCTCGCATATTTGCAATATAAAATACTTTTATTTCTGTTTAAATAATGTTATATCGACCCCAGCAGTCAATGTGTTAATACATATACTGGAAATCGCATGGACTAGAATATCATATTCACTGATTTATTAATATTGCATTATTTCTGGAATGTGGGTCCGATCGTAACCTGTAACTGAAACACGTAAGGCTTTGAAATCTAACCTCCGTTTTTCAATGATGTAATGATGACAATCTCATTTGCCATTGGCTCCGTCTAAACCCGTAACGGGTTTGACTAATTGATCATGTTCACGGCCGCACATCCAACGTTCACAAAAAGGGTTTACGGGTTTGCATCTACGGCCCGTAACTCGCGGCATGGTTCAATTTAATAGCTTTCAATAATTTCAAGCCCGCAGCCTTTGCGGGTGTGCCGATGCCGCTACGGGCTTCAAATTTAATGAGGCTGTAAGTGATGCTAAACTCACAGAGGGTATCTTTGTTGGCCAACAGATAGGGAAGCCACCTATCTATGATGAAATTGAAACTAAACAAAACCCACAAGAGCTGCTTGGAGATCCATTTTATCTATGATTTGTGGGTTTCTCAGTAACCATAAGGAAGCAAACTATCTTCAGCTATTATAGGAATTCTTGGAGAACTACAAAAACTTGCAATGTAGGATGTCAATGAAGATGCACGTCCTAAATTCTCACCATTAATTTTTCCTGAGACCTCGGGAGTAATCAGTGATCTGGAGGGGGAAAGGTTTCGCCGAGACTTCAGGACCATGGAAGAAAGGAAGATGGGATTCAGATCTTGCTGGGAACTACGGCTGGATCCTAGCTATGAAGGGTTACTATGGCTGGATCTCAGGTATGATGAGGCACTATGGCTGGATGTCAACGATAATGGAGGACTATAGCTGGATCCTAGCTATGATCTAGGACTATGGCTCAATCCCAGCTCTATGGGGGACTATGGCTGGATCCCAGGTATGAGGGAGGACTATGTCAGGATCCCAGCTAATATGGGGGACTATGGCTGGATCCTAGCTATGATGGAGTACTATGGCTAGATCCCAGCAATGATGGTAGACTGTGGCTGGATCCCACAAAACCAAATAGTTTTATTATTTTATTTATTTATAAAATATTGTTTTGTACAGGACTTGAGAATTATTTAAGACCCCTATGGCACCTCTAAGAATAATCATAAGGGTCCCTACAGCCCCCCATAATGAACTAGTCAATAATGCTGGGGGTCCATAAGCACCCAATGGAACCTAACATTAGCCCCCTTCTTCATGAAATCTTACACTGGGCCCCTCATCCAGTTTATTCACATCTTGTAGTGTATCAGCTTTTACTATTATTAGCATGGTGTGATTAAGCCACATTACATATATACCTCTATCTATATCTCTACCTATAATGCTTAGCTTATATGGCATCTATAATCCAAAACATCTTGTTGTGCATTTAAAATATCATGTTTTATATATATTGCAAATTATATTAAGTGAAGAAAGTTAACATTAGAGCAGAAAATGCACTGTGTTTGAACTCCCTTTATATTATGAGCGAGTTAAGAGGAACTGTAATCAAGAACTCTGGGGTGCGTTTCTGCCAAAGTTCATGAGGCCTAGGCCAAGGGCTGCACATTTTCAGGGGCAGTAGGCTGGCTGAGGATACAGTGCTGTACATTGAAATATGTTTGTTTATGTGTAGTAGCCTGTAAGTGGGTCCTTTCCTGATTATGAGTACTCAAGCACACCTCCCATACAGGCAGCTGCAGTGGCGGTGAACATCAGCTAGATGTCGCTGTCAAGAAATTGCTGCCGATGTCATAGCTTTAGGATTAGGGTTAAGGATAGGGTAAGGCTAAGGGTAAGGGTAATGGTTTAAGCTTCAAAATTGTGTACAATCTCAGTAGCGCTTGCAAACTGTGTACCATTTCAGCAGCAGTCCTTGCTGCAACTGCTGGAGCCACTTATGGAGTACTCATAACAAGAAAGATTCCTGTTAGTGTACTTAACACTTTCCTTTGTGTATATATATATATATATATATATATATATACACCTTTCCTGTTATCTGCCCACCAGAGACTTTGTTGAATTTGTTCTTGTTCTTAGAGCTAGGGTTTAGATTTAAGGTTAGGTTTTAGGATTAGGGTAGTGGATTAGGCTAGTGGCACCCCACTATATTATTACAAAATCTTACGGGGGTTCAATTACAAGTTACGATTGGACCCACATTCCAGTTAGAATGCTATATTAATAAAAAGCCGTAAATATGATATTCTAATACATGCGAGTTACAGTATATGTATTAACCCATTGATTGCTGGGATTTATATAACATGGAATATATACATGACATATTTTATTTTTTGGGGCTGATTTGCGAGCTTGAGAATGTTGTGCTATTAATTCTAAGACCTAAAATTACTTTCCCTGTTAAGAGAAGTACAGTAGTGTGTGTATATATGCATATAAAGTGCTACGGGTTGGACTTTACCCCCCTTGCGGGTCCTCTCTTTCACTTGTTGGCATTTGTGCTCCATTTGCGTGTTACTGGGTTGAAGGCAAGTTAATTTTTTTGCAATTTAATAGCATGATTGTAATTGTAGCATTTACGAGTTTGAGAGAACAAAGGATTTGTGGCCGCAAAGTTCCACGTCCTGTAGTCTTTCTTTGCTCCGTGTGGTATTACATTACTAGGATGAGGTCATAGCTATTAATTACCCACCTCCAGCCCAGTAGCCTGGATGGCTAATAGATCAATCCCTTCCTACTCCTGGCAGATCTCTATCACTCCACAGGGAATAATCATTGAAATTTGCACAGGGAAAGACAGTCTGAACTGGTATGTGTCCCTTTAAATTAGTGACAAGTCCGGACATCACCTGATTCTGGTCTGTAACACACTCTCTATTGAACCCAACATGTCAACCAACTTTTACTATGAAATAATGATAGAAGTTACATTTCTTCAATAAACCAAAACAAACAGTAGAAACCTACAAAGTCCCAATGTCCATATGGTTGTGACAGCTCAGAAATTCCAGTTTTGGTGGGGCTCAGGAGGGTTCTACCCTAGCCACAAGAGTGGGTCATGACAGTTGCTCCTTCCTTTCAGATGCAGCATCCAGGCTGTGATCCACGCTGGATGATTGCCAGACTGCTGCTACACTCAGTATGTCCATATGTCCTGCAGCCCTATTAAATTCAAAGCCCATAGCGGCATCGTCACACCCGCAAAGGCTGTGGGATTGAAATTTAGATGTGTTACCAAGCTATTAAATTGAACCATGCCACGAGTTACGGGCCATAGATGCAAACCCATAAACCATTCTTGCACACATTGCATGTGCGCCTGTGAACATGATCAATTAGTCAAACCTGTAGTTACAGGTTTAGATTGAGCCAATGGCAAATGAGATTGACATGATTACGTCACTGAAAAATGGAGGCTAGATTTCAAAGTATTACGGGTTTCAATTACGAGTTTCAATCGAACCCACATTCCAGAAATAATGCAATATTGATAAATCAGTAAATATTGTATTCAAGTCCATGCGAGTTCCATTAAATGTACAGTACTAACACATTGGGATCGATATAACACAGAAATTAGACAGAAATAAAAGTATTTTATATTGCAGATTTTCAAGCTTGAGAATGTTGTGCTATTAATCTTAATACCTAACATCACTTTCCCTTTAATTGAAAATGCAGTAGTGTGTGTATTTGCTACGGATAGGACTCTCTAGTACCCATTGGATTTTGGGCTACATTTGCGGATTACGGGTTTAACGCCAGTGGATTCGTAGCAATTCAATAGCGATTTGCAAATGTAAGAGTTACGGGGTTGACAGATCAAAGGATTTGCAGCCGCAGAGTTCAAATTTGGATGTCCCATAGGGTTTTTCCACCTGTAACCCGCAGATAATTAGGGGGTTGCTTTACGGGGCCAATTTAATAGCCGTAAGCCTTGCAGACTATGTTGCGGGCATGTTGAGGGAATTTAATAGGGCTGTTGGTGTAGTACAATATAGTCCAGCAACCTCCATAGTCCCCAGTAAAACTGGCTGCTGGGTGGGGCAGCTCCAGTGAGGACCCACAGTGACACTAATTCTGCTCACTGCAGTGGATGCCAGGCAATGAGGATTTGGTGAAAGTAGGGCCACAGTATGCCCTCAGTAGTAACCCAGCAGGGTTAAATTATCCAGGCTAGCAGGAATCCTAAAGGGCCAGTTGCCTGAAAGGCTGTTTTTGGTGGGGCTCAGGGGAGATCCACACTAACCACAAAAGTGAGTCATGACAGTTATGTTGTATACTTAGTAACATCCAGGAGGATTCCCTGGTGGTCCAGTGGTTAGGATCTGGTGCTTTCAATGCTGCAACCTGGGTTTGATTGCAGTCAGGTAACCAAGAGTTTACACCACCCTGAATCCATGCAATGTTGGTCCTGGTCAGTACTTGGATAGGAGGCCACCTATGAATACCAGGAGCTGTATGCTGTGGCCCACTGGAACATGAACTGGCAAACCACCATGAAAACCAAGTGGATCAGCATGTTGTGTTACGGTCCATGAGGTCATGGAGAGTCGGACATGACTGAACAAGACAAACAACAAACATCCAGGAACCTTCCATATCACTTTGAATGATTGACAAATACTACTCCTCCAAATTCGTTTTGATTTCAAAGAAAGCGATACATATAATTAATTGATAACATTGTTTTTTGCATCTAACTAATTTGAATTTAACTCAACTAGATAAGGATTTTGGTCATAAAATATTTAATTTAAGGTCCAGCGTATTGCACTTTTATTTATCGGTGTGCAGCTCTGTGATTTTGTTTCTGAATTAATCTGCTTTAAAGTTAATTGTAATTGAACTGAATTATTAATGACAGTTAATAGTAATTTGCTGTGATGTCAGTTGAGAATTAACAAATGATAAATGACCATTTTCTCCTGACACTATCGTCTAGCGCAGCGCTATGATGTCAGCCGAGTATTAGAGCGCGGTGTGACAGGTAATCTGCCTACTAATTAGATATATACATGAAAAAACTACAAAATCGGGCAAACAGAAAAAACTTTCAAAGAGACAAAAATCTTAAACGATTTGTCACCTGATGTTGTTTAGTGGGCAAATAATACAATAATAATTCAGATTGTAAGTATTTAAAGGAATTTCCGGTTCTGATACTAAAATAATCGACTTAAGAGTCAACGTGTTTCTTCTCTTCAAACTTCTTCAGGGATAGGTTTAGATTGTGATCAGCCAATCAACATCTTTACAGTTAAGTAGAAAGAAGAATCAATGCAAAAAAAACAACAACAAAAAAATTCAACCTGTAATATATTGTATTTTCTATGCATTTAGGGTGACCTTTTTTTCTTACTTTCTCATTCTTGAAGTAGCAGGTGATTTTGGATGCAGAGGTAACTTCTATATACACAATGGAAAAAGTGTCAATATAAACTGCCAGTACTTTCAATAGGACTAATTGAAAACTGATCAGTTAACATAGATGCAAGGAAATGAACCCAGCAATAAAGAACTATTGTGACATTTTTAAAGCCTTTGTATTTTGATTTCTAAACTACTTTGCCCATTTTTAAAATAAATTATAAAAAAAAAACTATGGGGCCACATTGGTGCTAAGACTGTATAGCAGGCAATCTGGCATATATATATATATATATATATATATATATATATATATATATATATATATATATATATATATGTATATATATGTGTGTGTATTTGTGTAAATACATAAATAAATATATATACACACATGTATATGTGTGTGCATGTATTTGTTGTTGTTCCGTCAGTCAGTCGTGCCCCGACTCACCGTGACCCTATGGGTCGGTCAGCCGTGCCCGACTCTCCATGAACCTATGGACCACAGCGCCCCAGGCACATCTTGTGTCTGATTGTGCTAATCCATAAGATTTTCTTGGCAAAGATACTGTGGTGAAGTGCCAGTTCCTTCTCCAGTGGACCTTTGTCTGACCTCTCTGCTATGATATGCCCATCTTTGGTGACCCTACATGGTAAAACTCACGGCTTCATTGAGGTGCACAAGCCCCTTCAGCATCACAAGATAGCGATCCAGAAGGGTGTGTGAATATATATATATATATATATATATATATATATATATATATATATGTGTGTATATATATATATATGTGTGTATGTATATGTGTAGTATGTATATATGTGTGTGTATATATGTGTGCATATATATATATATATATATACATATATTTATTTATATATATATATATATATATATGTGTGTGTGTATGTATATATATATATATATATATATATATATATATATATATGTGTGTGTGTATATATGTGTGTATATATATATATATATATATATATATATATATATACATATATTTATTTATATATATATATATATATATATATATATGTGTGTGTATGTATATATGTATATATATATATATATATATATATATATATATATATATATGTGTGTGTGTGTTTAGATATATTTACTTAAGATATGCTTTTCTCAAACAATTCCTTTGCTACAATGTTTATGTACCTAATATCTCTCCAAGGAATGTTCGATACATTAAAAAATATAAAATGACACTTGCAGAAGATCTGTGTATCCTGGATAATTACTTTTAGACCCAAGATAGCAAATGCAAATTAGACATTATTAGACTAATTAATATTTTTTTTACATTTTCAAGCACCATATTCATGTCAAGAAAATGAAATCTACTAATAAACATAACACTGAAAACGATACAATTTGGTCAACTACCTGGAGAATTTGCACTAATAGCTTATAATTTAGTTTCCAGCAAGGTGCCAAGTATATTACACTGACATCACAGGAAATTACTTAATTACTTAGGAACATGCTAATTACTGTGTTCAACAAAACTACAGTCTTCATTTTATGACACAGCGTGTTTTGGCAAATTTCAAGAAATGACAGGTTTTTTTTTTTACATCCCACTTATGATATTACAACCCAGAGGCCCATGTTCACTAAATAGCGATCTTGTTCTTTCAATACGTTACTCGCCAATTGCTAGGCACTTACTAACGATTCATACTGGGGGTGTATTTGTGTGCAAAATAATATCAGTGATGCCCCTCAAATGTATTCATCAAATAGTAACAGTGGGGCAGATTCACTAAGTAGAGACACAAAGAACTGTGATAGATCAGTGCATTGGAGCAGCCCCTTTAACATGTTGGAATAGGAACCTAATTTTGTTGCACCAGATTATTTATTGCCTTATTGTACTGAACTGTCAAGTCCGAACTAGCTATTAAAAAGTAAAAATATTACACTGAAATTTATGAAATAAAAAGTAATTTGCTTCTGGGGAGGAAAGCTATAGCAAGCTTGGACAAGCTATTAAAATACACATATTTTAGAACTATGGAATTCCCAGTAGTAACATACAGATGTGAGAACTGGAGCATTAAGAAGTCTTAGCTCCCTGGAATTGATACTTTTCAGTTGTGGTGTTGGAGAAGACTGCTCAAAGTCCCTTGGACTGTGAGAAGATCCAGTCAATCAGTACTACAGGAAATGAAGACAAACTGGTCACTGGAAGGTTTGATCATGAGGCTGAAGCTAAAATTGTTGTGTCCATATCATGAGAAGACTCTGATGCTGGGAAAGATTGAGGGCACAGGAAGAAGGGGACGGCAGAGGCGGAGATGGATAGATGCGGTCATTGAAGTAATGAATATGAGCTTGAGGGAGCTTAGAGCATCAATGACCGAGAGATCTGGTTGGCTGAACTACAGAACAACAACAAAAAAGAGAATAATTAGATAGAGGGAAAAAGTCGTAAAGCTAGTTTTGGAAGCATCCATAATATTTTGGAAAAGGCTGTGTTTCTGAGAGGGCTGCTTACATTTCTTGATCAATAAGATCCAAATATAAAATAAATCCCACTCACCGTTCCCACTGATAGATAATAAAATACCACTGTGGCTAAAACCAAAATGTCATGAAACCAGATAAAATGGAATATTCTATATTAAAAAATAAGATTTTCTCTCTCTATCACATACAATAGTTGTCAAACTGCGAGATAAAGGGAGGGACACAGTTCTGGCCGCAAAAGCGAACCCTCGCGAAGCCTCCTTACTCTGTGTCTCTCTTCCCCTCCTCCTCTCCCTCCCCTGTGTTTCTCTTCCCCTTCTTTTCTCCCTTATTGCCTGCGAGCCAACATTACTAACCGTGGGACTTAAAAAATAAAATACCCGAGGTCGCAAAACAACGCACTAACCCTCGCAACAGCGCAATCCCAAAAACACGAAAAACACACTGATAAACACAAAAATAAAAAATAAAACACTCACCCACAGCATGGCTAAGCGGGAAAAAACAATGGCAGCCGAAAAAAAATGAAAACGAGGCTCCACGATCCAGGACCGTGCAAAACACTGCCAGCCGCATACAACTTTGACTAACCCACTGATATAAGCTCGGAACCCCACAAATAACGCCTTGCTGTGGGGGTCTGATCGGACCACCGGTGTGTGCCCACATTAACCCCAATCCCAGGAGTCGCCACATATTAACCTTGTGCTGAGGGTCCCCATGGGGAAACCCCGGCATTGTCCCGACATTAACTACTGGGTCATGATCGTGTCCCCCACTGCATTTAAAAGGTGTCAAGTCCCTGCCGCGGGTCCTTAAAGGGCCTGCAGCACAAAAACAGTTAAGGCCGGCAGCCGGGTTACTTTAAGTACCCCCACCGCTCCTAAAATGAATCCCCCAATGCAGGAGGTTCCCACATTACCCCATATTAACACTTGCAGTGGGGGTCCCCGATCTCATGCAATCAAAATTTGAATTTCCCACCTTGAGGGTCCTTAAAGGACCGTAAAGGTTTTTAAAGGACCCGCAATAAAAAAAAAATAACCCTATCACTCATGGGGCTCTATACAGAGCCCCATGAGCTCCTACATAACTCTGTCACTCATGGGGACAATACAGACCCTATAATCCCTTAATTTACCCTGGAACTCATGGGGTCAATACACACCCCTATAATTCCTTAATTAACCTTGTTACTCATGGTGGTCAATACAGACTCCCATAAACCCTTAATTAACCCTGTCACTAATGGGGGTCAATACAGACCCCCATAAGTCACTAATTAACCCCATCAGTCCAATGGGGGTCTATATAGACCCCTATAGAACATTAATTAACCCATGTAAATACACTATAAGTGCCATGAGGGTCATCCAGGACCCTCACAACACAAAGTATAAGCACTACACTATTAACCCTAACTATACCCCATTTATCAAACCCTGGCCCTATTTAATGCTAACACTATACATTTAAACCTAACAGTACCTATCTAACCCTAACTGGGCCTTTTATTCCTAACTAGCCCTATTTAACCCCATCTAAGCCTATTTAACCCAGTTTCTTCTGGGGTCTATACAGACCCTCATAAGCCTCTATTTAACACCATCAGTCCCATAAGGGTATATAAAGACCCTCATGGGGCAGTTGGAACCCTAACATTAACCCCATAAGTGCCATGGGGGTTCTCAAGAACAAACACTACAAGTACAAACACTACACTGCACTATACCCCCTAATAAACCATTGAATCTAAACTAAACCCCCTATACACCTCTACACTAACCTATTAATACCTACACTACCTATCTACACTACCCCCTAATAAACCCCCTCACAGAAAATAAAAAAACCTACATTACAGAAAAAAAGCTACATTAGAAAAAATTAAAAAAGCTACATTACAAAAAATTTAAAAAGCTACATTACACCCCCCCCCGCACTACAGAAAATAAAAAAAAATGACACACCTGAAAAGGAAATACATGCAAAATATGTACATTACAAAACAATAAAAAAATACAATACCCCCTATCTAGAATACATACATACCCTCTATCTAAAATACATACATACCCCCAATCTAAAATACATACATACCCCACTATCTAAAATACAATACCGCTCTATCTAAAATACATACAGTACATACCCCCTATCTAAAATACATACCCCCGATCTAACATACAATAAATCCTATCTACATACACAAACCCTAAATCTAACCTAAAATAAAAAAATTAAGACCACTTAACTTTGCAGATGTCCCTTCAGATCACAACCCTAGGAATAAAAAAAAATTAGTACAACACAGTACATAGTAAAAATAAACATTCTAAATATTCTAAATATTTTACTCACCTCTCCAGCATGTCTCCGTCCTTCTTATTTTCTTCTCTGGTGTGGCCCCTGTTAAAAATAAACAATAGATTAGTACAACATATACATACACACAAAATAAAATAAATAAACATAATATACATTGAACTTACCTTGGCGCAATGTCCCCTTGCTCCTCCTCTTCTGCACCGGCTGGGCCCTTCAAGAACCCGCTATCTAAAAAAAAAAAAAAAAAATATTGGAGCTCCGCACTCGCGGAGCTCCCCGACGCTAATAAGGTGTATCCGAAAGAAAATTGGCAATGGTGCCTTCTGATTGGCTGAAAATGCTGTCAATCAAATTTCAGCCAACCAGAAGGCGCTAATGTGTGAGCCAATTTAGAATAGGATACACCCTCATATCCCATTTTTATTGCCTAATGCACCTGTCAATAATTTTTAAATCAATCAGAAGGCTCTATTGCCTTCAGGTAATCACAATGGGATACACCCCCATGGGGTGATTGGCTGGAGGCATCTGTGCATTTTGATTGGCTGCAGTCTAATTGACAGTGATAACAGCCATTCAAAAGGCACAGATGCCTTCAGCCAATCACCCCGTGGGGGTGTATCCCATTGTGATTGGCTAAAGGGAATACCGCCTTCTTATTGGCTGTTGTCACTGCAGCCAATCACAATGGGCAGATGCCTCCAGCCAATCACCCCGTGGGGGTGTGTCCCATTGTGAATGGCTGAAGGCAATAGAGCCTTGGTTTAAAAAAAGATTGACAGGTGCATTATCCAATCAGAATGGGATATGGGGGTGTATCCCATTCTGATTGGCTCACACATTGGTGCCTTCTGATTGGCTGAAATTTGTTTGACAGCGTTTTTCAGCCAATCAGAAGGTGCCATTGACAATTTTCTTGCGGAAAAGGCTCTAAGGGCCTCATTAGCATCGGAGTGCGGAGCTCCGTTAGTTTTTTTTTTTTTTAAGCGGATACTTGAAGTGCCCAGCCGGGGCAGAAGAGCAGGAGCACGGGGACATCGCACCGAGGTAAGTTGAATGTATATTATGTTTATATGTTGTACTAATCTACTGTTTATTTTTCACAGGGGCCGCGCCGGAGAAGAAATTAAGAAGGAGAGGGACATGCTGGAAAGGTGAGTTGAATATTTAGAATGTTTACTTTTTGTATGTACTGCGTTGTACTATTTTTTTTTTTTTCTTAGGGTGGCGATCAGAAGGGACTCTGCAAAGGTAAGTGGTCTTATTTATTTGATTTAGGGTTTGCATATGCAGATATGATTTATTGTATGTTATATAGGGGGTTTAAAAGTATTTTAGATAGAGCGGTATTGTATTTTAGCTAGAGGGGTATGCATGTATTTTAGATAGGGGGTATTGTATTTTAGATAAGGGGTATGTATGTATTTTAGATAGGGGGTATTGTATTTTAGATAGGGTGTATGTATGTATTTTACATACGGTGTATTGTATTTTACATAGGGAATATGTATGTATTTTAGATAGGGGGTATTGTAATTTATTTGTATTGTATTGTATTGCATTGTAATGTATAATGTATATATTTTGTATGTATTTCCTTTACAGGTGTGTAATATTATTTTATTTTCTGTAGTGGGGCGGGGGGGTTGTAATGTACCTTTTTTTACTTTTTGTAATGTAGTTTTTTTTGTAATGTAGATTTTTTTATTTTCTGTAATGTAGCTTTTTTATTTTCTGTGACTTAGGTTTTATTATTTTTTGTGAGTTAGGTTTTATTTTTCCTGTAATAAGTGGGGTGGGGGGTTTATTAGTGGGTAGGTAGGTAGTGTAGGTAGTGTATGTGTTAATAGGATAGTGTAGAGGGGGGTTAGTTTAGATGTAATGGTTTATTTGGGGGGTATAGTGCAGTGTAGTGTTTGCACTTAGTGTCATGAGGGTCCTGGAGGACCCTCATGGCACTTATGTGGTTAATGATATGCTTCTAACTGTTCCATGAGGGTCTTTATATACCCTTATCGGACTAATGGGGTTAAATAGAGGATTATGAGGGTCTGTATAGACACCCATAAGAGACCGGGTTAAATAGTGTAGTGCTTACACTTTGTGTCATGAGGGTCCTGGATGACCCTCATGGCACTTATAGTGTTATTACATGGCTTCATTATATAGTTGAGGCACACAATACACTCACATTGTGTGACAAACAGCATTTCAACACTTTTTTATTGCCCCGTCATTATTGACGAGCAAGTCGCTAGTATAGTTATATTCAAGAATTACACAGCTGCTAATGTTGTCACTCTGCTACATACTTCCCAAACCTGGACAATTTTCTTGAACTGCAGCGTTCCTTTAATTAATTAATCAGGTTTCTTTCATATACTGTTTTTAAGTGAACATTTAAACTCTCTTCTGAGGCAAAAGATGTAGAAATGATACTTCTCTTAACATAATTTACTATCTTCCAGAGGTAAAAAAAAGAGAAGATGTTTGATGGACTAGACTAGATTGTGACTTACAAATGAACTGCTGGTTTAAAGCCTCATTAATCACAGCTGAAATCCCTAAGTCCCAGACTTTCTAATTAATCTTCCTCTTCTCATATCCAGTCAAAAGTGGCATTATTTTTAACTCTTGTAGCTTCGTTTGAGTCTATATTAATATTCTTGGTTGCTGGACTGTGAATATTTACAGTAATATACATGTATTACAATATATTAATTGTAGAATTTTATGAAATAACATTGTATATATATATATATATATATATATATATATGTTTTTGTAAGCTACATGCTATGCTGTAATGTATTGCTCTTTATTTTACTCTGCTGTGTCTTTCTTTATTATGAATACGTTTGTCCAATAAAAAAGGTATCACTATTCACTGCAATACTCTGATTATTATTATTATCCTTTATTTATTATTATCCTTTATTTATAACGCGCCAACATATTCCGCAGCGCAATACAGGGGTTAGGTACAAGTATAAACAATACCCCACAATGAAAATAATGGAAGACCCTGTTATTGAGCTTTCAATCTGATTATTCAACTACATATATATATATATATATATATATATATATATATATATATATATTTATATATATTTATTTATATATATTTATTTATATATATTTAAATATATTAAATATTAAAATATTATATTTTTAAAGGATTCAAATGGATACAAAAGGTTCCTGGATTTTACTAGCTATATAACGTTGCTGTTTATCTACTTTCTTTTATGTACTTTATTTTATTAAAAATAGCTTACAAGCTCTGTTGTTACTGCCTAAAATCAAACAAATAGTCCCTATATAGATCTGCCCACTGCATCTAATGAAACTTTAAAAATAGTAATAGAACAATAATAAAACAAAATACATAAACAATAATAATATTCTATCTTCCACCAGAGCACTACTTAAGTTATAGACAATCCCCTCACTACCTAGCTCCAATCCAGCTACACCTGGATGAAACAAAAACAAATGCAAGTGCAATAGTGTGATCAAAAATCACTAGCCTGTATCCTTCAGGAGTTCAGGTCTTCACTCTGTTGCAGAACCATCATCAGCTCCAAGCTGAGGCCTCTATGTCTATGTTTTATTCCAGCTTCAGACAAAACACCTCTATGTGTGTCTCTTTTCATTAGCCCAAATAAACTCTGTCTTCAGCTTCAAGCAAACTGTGCAGAAAGTTATCTTGTAGCCTCACACAGACTGCAGGCCATAAGTACAGAGACTTCAGCATACCGTTTCCAGCTTGACTTTATTCAGCTGTACTCAGGTGAAGATAATCAACTGCTTCAGGAATGTTAACTCTTTCAGAGCTCCTGGGAGAAAACAGCTTTGAAGGTCTGTGGCTCACACAAATGTCTTGTAGCACTCTGTCACATACACACACACACACATTTGTGTTCACATTTGAATATCTAAAAATAAGTTAAAAATGTATTTCCTGTTTGCAAATGAGTCCACAATGCATTGTTACTCTTTAATGTAATACCCCTTTTATACATGGCTCCTTTTAACATTTGCTCACTGTATTACACAGCTTTAAATCAGAGCATAGGATAGATTATGCAGGAGTAAAGCGACCTACCCACAGACAGCTGTTTTGATCTTTATGGATCTCATGAGTGTGGGGCTGGTGCCTAAATCATGCTCTTTTGTTTTATAATTATTTTAAGAGTATACAGCCCTCAAACTATTTATTTACCACACATCTAAGAAAGATGCATAATTATTTGAACTTGTAGGCACATTCTCTCTAGTACTAAATGGACCATAAATGACAAGCTCCCTCCAAATATTTATATTTGTTTTTACTGTAATAATTAATCCCCTTTTTTTTAATCCCGTTTGAGTTTAGAATTTCTAATGAACCAAAAAACACGGACTGTGTTGGCATTTGAGTGCAATGCAAAAAGTAGAAATCTCTACATGGCCAGTACCTAGAAATGTATGAAAATTAACTAAAACATTGATTGTGATTTTTTATTTTATTTTGTTTTTCAGTGCTCTGATGGTGTAGATAAGGATTGGTGGATTCCATGTCCCATTTAATAAGAAAATAATGGTAATCAATAAAAATATCCAATTTAATTGTCATATTCATAATATATAGAGCAATTTCTGGAGAATATAATTATTGTATGAACCAACAATAAAACTGAAATATTACTAATATATAGTATGAAATATGCCTGTAATTTATATCCGATTCTGCATAGTGATTATCAGAGATACTCTGGATCTGCATCTGTGCGGCACATTGTGCTGTGAAAGGCATAAAATTGCTTTTTTGAAACATTTTGGCCCAAAACACCTTCATTCTGGCTGCAAGTTGTGTGCCAGGGGTGTTTGAGATAGGCTGATGTGAACTGGCCTGTATGTTGGCACTGCCAGCGCCTGTCATTTACATGGAGAAATGTGACAGCGTGACCAATATGTACTTGACCTGCTTCACAATGAAGCCAGACGTAGTAAACTCTATTAAAGGGATATGGAAGATTTCTGAATTTCACTAGACATATAATATATATGGGTATTTATTTACTGTTTAATTTATTTACTAAGAAGTGCTTATAAAATGTAAAATGACATGAGAAGCAGGAACAATCAAAAATGCTAATTTTAGAAATAAAATAATTTTGATTCCCTTGCTGGACCCTGGAGACTTCCATGACATTTTAGTGAAGGTTGTGAGTGAGGGGTGTTTACATTTCTGGAGTTAGTGATGCAAGATTGGGGTAGGTGTCAAATTCAAAGAGAACATCTTAATGGGCCTCTGTGATGCTCTAACAAGAGGGGCTAGTTGTATTGTTAGTGAATAGACTGATGAGGTATGGTATGATGAGTTGCGATAGACTGACCTATCATAGCCACTCTTAGTGAATCTAGCCTCAGAGCTAGTCAATGGAGGGCCCATTAGAAATAAACAAAATCCCCCCCCCCCCCCCCATATAGGTACTGTAGCTACTCCACCACACCAGCCCCCCTCCCCCTGCCTTAATATGGGGAATTAATTTGTGGTTCTGCCCGTGTTTCTTCTATAATGTGCAGGGAATCCGGAATGAAGTCACATGTGTGTGATGTCATCAGGATTCCCTGCCCTATCATAAAGTAGAGCAGAGGACGGTTAGCACTACCTGGTGAACCACCAATGAATTTCACCCGGATACCCCCTAAGAAACTCAAATTAAGTCAGGGGGGCTGGCTTGTATGAGAGACCCGGTGGGGTCCACTACACTAAAGCAGATTCTTTAGTGCTGTTGTTGTTTAGTCTTTCAGTCGTGTCCAACACTGTAAGCCTATGGACCGCAGCATACCAGGCACATCTGTCAGCCATTGCCCCCATGAGCTCCCTCAGGCTCATGTTCATTGCTTCAATTACCTCATCTATCTCTGTCTCTGTCGTCCCTTTCTTTGTGTGCCGTCAATCTTTCCCAGCATCAGAGTCTTCTCTATGGAATCCTGTCTTCTGATGATATGGCCAAAATATTCGAGCTTCAGCCTCAAGATCAAACCCTCCAGTGAACAGTTTGTCTTCATTTTCATGTAGTGTTGATTGACTGGATCTTCTTGCAATCCAAGGGACTCAGTAGTTTTCTCCAACACCACAAGTCAAAGGTGTCAATTCTCCGGCGCTCAGACTTCTTTATGGTCCAGCTCTCACATCCGTATGTTACTACTGGAAATACCATAGTTCTGACTATGAGGACCTTTGTTGATAATATAATTTCTTTATGATAGCTTGTCCAGACTTGCTATAGCTTTCCTCCCCAGAAGTAAACATCTTTTAATTTCATGCCCGAACTTACGTTTTCTCAGATTCACTTAAATTCAAAAGGGCCACAGAGCAGATCATATGTATAAAATCACTACCACACCCTCGTTAAGGAGCTTACAAATAGCATAGGGAATATTAGATATCTATTCCATGAGCAATAGTGATAGTAATACTGAGGGCTTCCAGACCACTTAGTAAGGTGTTTACAATTATCAGGTCTCATATAATAGCTCAACTCGTTATGTATATTAGTTTATAATGGCTTTTTAATGAGCAGAAGGCTTATATAATAACTTGACTTGTTGACTATGGTCATTTATCTTCTTTTTTTTTTAATGTGCAGAATGTGTTTTTTGGGTTTCCCTATGTGTTTAAAAAAATAGGAAATTCACATTATATATAAACTAAGGTGGATCAATATATGACTGTTACTAAAATAACATATGAGACAAGTAAGTAAGTGAAGGAGTAGCTTTATCATGGCTACACAAAACCAGCAGTGACACCAATGTGAATACAGCTGTGAAATCAAAACCATGTTAGTTTGCTTCATTTGTTCTGTGTTCACTTACGGAAAAAGTGTTTCAAATCTGGCACTGAAGTTTGACATAGTTATACTCTTTACTTATACAGGATTGTAGAATGCAATTCTAAGCATTTAAGGGCATGTTATTTTTTTTAGTTAAATTGGCTTTGTTCTTGTTCAGTCCTTTAGTTGTGTCCAACTCTCTGTGACCATATGGATGCAGCACTCAGGCACATCTGTCTGTGTTTTGATGGTTGTGCTTATGCTCTTGGTTTTTATGGCAAAGATACTGGGGTGGGTTCCAGTTTCTTCTCCAGTGGACTTTGATTTATCTGACCTCTCTGCTATGACCTGCCCAATCAGGGTGACCCTATATGGTATAGCTCACAGCTTCATTGAAGTACACAAGCACCCTCACCATGACATGGTAGATATCCAGAAGGTGTTTAATTTTTTTAAATACTTGATTAAAATATAAAAAAATATATATTATAATATATGTAATATGTTGGCGTGTTACAAATAAAGTATAATAATAATATGTATTATATTATATTACATATTATAAATATTATATTAATATTTCTTTTTTTTTTATACTTGATTAAAATAAGAAAATATATATTATATAAAAAGAAAGTGCATTGCAAAAGTATTCACCCCCCTTGACTTATTACCTATTTTGTTACATTACAGCCTTAAGTTCAATGTTTTGTTAATCTGAATTTTATGTGATGGATCAGAACACAATAGTCTAAGTTGATGAAGTGAAATGAGAAAAATATATACATAAAACTATTTTTTAGAAATAGAAAACAGAAAATTGGCATGTGCGTATGTATTCACCCCCTTTGTTATGAAGCCCATAAAAAGCTCTGGTGCAACCAATTACCTTCAGACGTCACATAATTAGTGAAATGATGTCCACCTGTGTACAATCTAAGTGTCAGATGATCTGTCATTACATATACACACCTTTTTTGAAGGGCCCAAGAGGCTGCAACACCTAAGCAAGAGGCACCACTAACCAAACACTGCCATGAAGACCAAGGAACTCCACAAACAAGTAAGGGACAATGTTGTTGAGAAGTACAAGTCAGGGTTAGGTTATAAAAAAATATGAGTGGCCAGAAGAAAGCCATTACTTTCAGCAAAAAGCAAAATGGCATGTTTTGAGTTTGCGAAAAGGCATGTGGGAGACTCCCAAAATGTATGGAGGAAGGTGCTCTGGCGTGATGAGACTAAAATTGAACTTTTCGGCCATCAAACAAAACGCGATGTCTGGCGCAAACTCAACACATCACATCACCAAAAGAACACCATCCCGGGACTGGGAAACTGGTCAGAGTTGAGGGAAAGATGGATGGTGCTAAATACAGGGATATTCTTGGGCAAAACCTGTACCACTCTGCGTGATTTGAGGCTAGGACGGAGGTTCACCTTCCAGCAGGACAATGACCCCAAACACACTGCTAAAGCAACACTTGAGTGGTTTAAGGGGAAACATGTAAATGTGTTGGAATGGCCTAGTCAAAGCCCAGACCTCAATCCAATAGAAAATCTGTGCTCAGACTTAAAGATTGCTGTTCACAAGTGCAAACCATCCAACTTGAAGGAGCTGGAGCAGTTTTGCGAGGAGGAACGGGCAAGAATCCCCATGGTAAGATGTGGCAAGCTCATAGAGACTTATCCAAATAGACTTGGAGCTGTGATTGCCACAAAAGGTGGCTCTACAAAGTATGGACTTTAGGGGGGCGAATAGTTATGCACATTGACTTTTTCTGTTATTTGTCCTATTTGTTATTTGCTTCACAATAAAAAAATAAAAAATAAAAAAAACATATTCAAAGTTGTGGGCATGTTCTGTAAATTAAATGATGCAAATCCTCAAACAATCCATGTTAATTCCAGGTTGTGAGGCAACCAAACACGAAAAATGTCAAGGGAGTGCGTACTTTTGCAAGGCACTGTATATAATATTAAAAACATTTTATTATTATTTCTTTTTTTAATAGTTGATTAAAATAAAAAATATACAGTATATATATTATATTATAATATTATAAATATTTTATTATTATTTATTTTTTAATACTTGTTTAAAATAATATATATCATATATTGTATTATAATATATATTCTATTCTATTATTTCTTTTTTTGATATTTGATTAAAATAAAAAATATATTTACGCAGGTGGCCTACGTACTTAATATTAAACTAAATAGAAATATATTTGAATCACCCTTTAAGTGGCCACTATAGTTATATATTTAAGATACATTCTTTTGAAGAACCTCCTATTTAAATGAAATGTATTTCATATGCAATAATGCTGTAGTGGAACATTCCATTAAATACAGTGGAAGCATCTATCTGCAGAATGGAAATGTGGCAGCTAAAACTTATACTGTTTTCAATGGGACTACTATTAAGCTCATTAGTTTACAAGGCCAGAAAATAAAATGAAACAACACAAAAATAAAATAATTGCACATAGATGTTATGCTTTTTTTTAAACATTTTTCCTATGTTCAAATATTAGATAAATCCAAGAAAATGTTAAACATATTGAAATTTACGATATATTTGTAATGTAGTATATTTCAGATACAAAATTCAACTACAGAACAAGAGTGACCTCTGGTGGTCTAATTGTCATATTACAGATAATAATTTGAATTATTGAGTAGAGCTTTAGTGACAGAAAATCATTAGCTCATTATTTCACTGTAATGAACACGCGTTTCGCTACATTCTGTTTGCGTGTTTTCACAAACATTAGGAGAAATTAATTAATTGAAAAGCTGATTGCACCGTACAAAACACTGAGGAGAAACTGCTTCAATAATGTGTTGTGATGTTTAATGGAAAAATAAACCGCTTAGGTATACGCTAATAAATTATAACAATGATTTAGAAATAGACACAATAAAAAGTAATTATATGGTTGTGAATATTTTTATTTTCACCAGGAATTTATAAATATTGAGACATGAAAGTTAAAATATGATATAATAAAAATGCATTTTGGGTGAAAAATGGGAATGTGATATTAAAAAAAGATACATTGAAAAAAAGAAAATAGGACAGAAGAGAGAGGGATAGATGGGAAGATAAGTATCCCTGGATTCACTAAGCTTCTGGGAAATGCTTTATTGAAGACTTTGATAAAAAATAAATTTGCATAGAAAACAGCCCATAAAGCATTCAGGGAAAACATATTATTATTATTATTATTATTATTATTATTATTATTATTATTATTAATAGTATTCATTTATATAATAAAATAATAGGAATAATAATAATTTGTATTAATAAAATTATTATTATTGTTGTTATTATTATTACTAGTATAATTGTTGATGTTAAAAATAAATAATAATAATTATAATAATAGTATTATATTAGCATTATTAATAATAATAATAATAATCATAATAATAATAAATATATATTTATGATTGTTATTTAATAATAACAACAACAATAGCAATGATATTAATATTAATAATAATAGTTTTTTATTATTATTATTATTAATAAAATAATTATTTGTTAAATAATAATAATAATTGTTATTACTATTAACATAATAAAAATATTATTAAAACAATAATAATAATTATTATTATTACTACTGTCATTATCATTATTATTAATGTTAAAAATAAAACAATATTAATAATAATAATAAGAATGAATTATTTATTAACATTAATAATAGTATTATGGTTATATAATAATAATAATAATAACAATAATAATAATGATAATAATAATAATAATAATAACAATAATTATTATTATTATTAGTATTATTATTATTAAAGGTATAATTTCATTTTACAGAGCGTGAAAATCATATACACATACTGTTAGTAATTTTCCTCTACAGTAAATCATGCAATATGCAAAGCTGTCATTTTTTTTATAACTTCTAATGACAAATATTACTATTTGTAGATGGATTTTGAATGATTTTTCTACCTTACTATAATTGGGACCTCTTCTGTGACTCTTTAAAGGACTACTGTAGTTCAAGAAAAATGTACTAGTTTGTATGAAACAAGCTAATGACAGCAGTGGCTATATATGTCACAGGCATGCATTTTTTTAACTACTTTTATGAATAAAGGAATTTATTTTATTTTACATCACTTCCCGAGAGATGGATCATGGGGATTTGTTTCTGTTAGTTGAAGGACTGATGTGGGAGGAGGATACAGTAATCTTTGTTAGATAATTGGTTTTGACAAAAATTGACACCATACCCCTAGAAAGCGGCTTTTAGACAAATTTCTGGCCTAGAAAACAAAAAATGTTTTCTAATGTTGACGTTCCTTAAAGGGACTCTTTAGGCCAATATGAGAAACCCTGTTGGTTTAGTGTTTTTGCATCTTCTATCATTGATCATGTCACTGCCTGCTTGCAGTCTAACAGCATGACACTGGTAGTGTGAATCTCCTCATAAAGGTGCAGTGTTACCACTCATAGTTGTTCTAGGTGTGTAAGATGGCATCCTGCAGAAGAGTAAACAGGAAGAAAGGAGAACTTCCAGAAGCCGAAAAACTCTCACTCTGGTTTTCATAAAAATAAGTGAAATATGAATTGTATATAAACATTTATTGAGAGGTTAAATTAACTTCGTTAAAAAAATATCCCCCCTTCTGGATTGCTTCCTTGTCATGGTGAAGGTGCTTGCATACCTCAATGAAGCTATGAGCTATACCATGTAGGGTCACTTAAGATGGGCAGATCATAGAAGAGAGGTTAGACAAATCTGGAGAAGGAACTGCACAACCCACTCCAGTATCTTCGCCATGAAACGCTATGGATTGGTACAACCAGAAACCAGACAGATGTACCTGGCATGCTGTGGTCCATATGGTCACTGAGTGTCGGACACGACTGAATGACTGAAATTTTTTTTTATACAAAATAGAAAAGTATGTCCAATGAGTTCCTTTAATTTTTCATGTTTTTAACATGTTAATGGTGTTGCGTCATTGACATTTTTATTTTGTTTTGCAACTTTGTATCATGTTTAAAATGATGCACCACATTACTTGCCAGTGTGGTAATAAATTCCAGACTAAATTCCACTGGGTGTTTAACCCTTTGCGCCTGATGTTAAATGATGTTAAAAAATCCTCTAAATATTCAACAGAATACTAGGAAAGGCAAAGTCAGGTGATACATTTACTGCCCACGTCTTAGTTCACAAGCTCTTGTAAAATGTAAATAAGTCATTTAACCGGCAACAAAACTTTGTCTTCTTGACCAGGGAATGTTCTCCGTATCCACCATACAAAACACTGGCCATAGTGCATGAGATGACAAAAGGTTACTGCTTGTGCTGATAAAACTACACAATAATATTCAAATTCTAACTAACTGAACAAAATGAAACAAACCTTCCCCAATATTTAAAGATTAAGGGAGAGTGGAGCTGTGCTACAGGAAGTTTACAGTATAAAGTGATACCTTTTTTGGACACACATTTTAGTTAGTGTGCCGAGTTTTCGAGGGATACACCTTTCTTTATCAAGACAAAAAGGGGAATCTTCAGATTTAACTGATGGATCCAAATGCTTCAATCCTGTAGATATAAACGACTACAGTATATAAATATGGGGAGGTGGAGGATAGCAAAAGGACCAATTAGTATAGTATTTAAACAATATTTATTATATGCTTAAGAAAAAATATACTTTTCAACAGTGGCAAAACAGTGGTATCAACAAAACAACATAACAAACTTCTACGTGTTTCGTCCAGACAAAACTTCTTCAGGGATACAAAAGGAGCCTGTTACGTTATTTTGCTGATATCCTCAATTTAAAAATGTTTTGTAATTATTATTTTTTGTTAATAGTAATGAATAGTGATTTCATACTGTAGTAGTGGGCTTGTTTACTCTCCTGCGATAAATAAATATATATATATATATATATATATATATATATATATATATATATATATATATATGTACAGTTCCTTGCAAAAGTATTCACCCCCTTGGCATTTTTCGTGTTTTGTTGCCTCACAACCTGGAATTAACATGGATTGTTTGAGGATCATTTAATTTACAGAACATGCCCACAACTTTGAAGATTTTATTTTTATTGTGAAGCAACCAACAAATAGGACAAAATAACAGAAAAAGTCAATGTGCATAACTATTCACCCCCCTAAAGTCAATACTTTGTAGAGCCACCTTTTGAGGCAATTACAGCTCCAAATCGCTTTGGATAAGTCTCTCTGAGCTGGCCACATCTTACCACTGGGATTTTTCCCCATTCCTCCTTGCAAAACTGCTCCAGCTCCTTCAAGTTGGACGGTTTGCGCTTGTGAACAGCAATCTTTAAATCTGACCACTAGAGATGTCGCGGACAGTTCGCCCGCGGACTATTCGCAGCGATTTTGGCATGTTCGCATCGGACGGCATACACATGCGCTTTTGAGTTTGCCCCCTATTCTTTATCATTGAGGAAACTTTGACCCTGCACCTCACAGTCAGCAGACACATTCCAGCCAATCAGCTGCATACACTCCCTTCCAGGGCCTTCCATCTGAAGGACAGCATACATTTTAGAATCATTCTGAACCTGCATTCGTTGTGAGAGGACAGATAGTGTAGCTGCTGGAGATTTAATAGGTAAATAGATAGCCAGGCTGTGTATTTAGCTTCCACTACAGACTTGAAGGACTCATCTGATATCTGCTGCAAGGACAGCAACCCAAAAAGCCCTTTTTAGGGCTAGAACATCATTTATTTTATTTTATAATTTTTTTCTGTGTAATCTAATTGCATATGTCTGCCTGCCAGAGTGTGTGTGTGACAGGCTAACACCTAACAGCTTATATTGTGCTCAGTGAAATAAAACAACACTTTTTTGACTGTAATAGATTGAATAGCAATTGCCTACCTACAGGCGTGTGTGTGAAGCCTATTGCATCTACTCTGCCAACTTTTGCCAGTGCACAGTGATACGACATATTTGGTGCAACCGTAGTGTACAGTGAAATAAAACAACACTTTTTTGACCGTAATAGATTGAATAGCAATTGCCTGCCTACAGGTGTGTGTGTGAAGCCTATTGCATTTACTCTGCCAACTTTTGCCAGTGCACAGTGATACGTCATATCTGGTGCAACCGTAGTGTACAGTGACATAAAACAACACTTTTTGGACTGTAATCGATTGAATATCAGTTGCCTGCCAACAGGAGTGTGTGTGAAGCCTATTGCATCTACTCTGCCAACTTTTGCCAGTGCACAGTGACACTCATATCTGGTGGCACCTTAGATTGCACACGCAGTGCCCCAAATTTGAAGTAGGAGGTCCGACCAAGCATCTTTTTCCATCTCCCGGTTCCAAAAATCAATGCCATATACACGTCCCCTAATAGTGGACGTAACAGGGATTAAACAGATAGGAATAGTACTACTTAACAGTACACACCTTATAATAACGCAGACAGAGGCAACGCAGAGAGAGGAGTCTGAAGAAGAGGAGTCAGAGGAGGAAGGTGGCTTTGAGGAGGTGAAAGACCAAACACAGCAGGCATCCCAGGAGGCTTATTGTCACCTTTCGGGGACCCTTGGTGGCTGGGTAGAGGAAGAGACCTTCAATGACATCAGTGAGGACAAGGAACGGGACATGGCTAGCTTGGTATCCAACCTTGTGCAAATGGGGAGTTTGCGGTTGTGCAAAGGGACTGTTTGCGTTTGTTTGCGGTGCATTAAACGGGGAGATTGGTCTGTTACTGTGAAGCGGGTGTAACCCTTACACTACCTGATCGATACAACATCATACCTGATGTTTTAAAGCATGTTATTCCAAGCAATTTAGGAATGAAAGGTTAGATTTATGCCCTTTATGGCAGACTCTTAATCAACTATGACATTTTCCGTGGGAGTTTTGCCATGGATCCCCCTCCGGCATGCCACAGTCCAGGTGTTAGTCCCCTTGAAACAACTTTCCCATTACTATTGTTGCCAGAAAGAGTCCCTGTGGGTTTTGAAATTCGCCTGCCCATTGAAGTCTATGGCAGTTTGCCGGGTTCGCCCGTTTGCTAACATTTGATTGAAGTTCGCGTCCGATGTTCGCGAACCGAAAATTTGATGTTCGCGACATCACTACTGACCACAGGTTTTTTATTGGATTGAGGTCTGGACATTCCAACACTTTTTCATGTTTCCCCTTAAACCACTCAAGTGTTGCTTTAGCAGTGTGTTTGGGGTCATTATCCTGCTGGAAGGTGAACCTCCGTCCTAGCCTCAAATCACACACAGAGTGGTATAGGGTTTGCTCAAGAATATCCCTGTATTTAGCACCATCCATCTTTCCCTCAACTCTGACCAGTTTCCCAGTCCCGGATGCTGATCTTTGGGTGATGTGATGTGTTGGGTTTGCGCCAGACATAGCGTTTTCTTTGATGGCTGAAAAGTTCAGTTTTACTCTCATCAGACCAGAGCACCTTCCTCCATACATTTTGGGAGTCTCCACATGCCTTTTTGCAAACTCAAAATGTGCCATTTTGTTTTTTGCTGAAAGTAATTGCTTTCTTCTGGCCACTCTGCCATAAAGCCCAACTCTATGGAGCGTACGGCTTATTGTCGTCCTATGTACAAATACTCCAGTCTCTGCTGTGGAGCTCTGCAGCTCCTCTTGGGTTACCTTAGGTCTCTGTGCTGACTTTCTCATTAATGCCCTCCTTCTCCGGTCCGTGAGTTTTGATGGGCAGCCGTCTCTTGGCAGGTTTGCTGTTGTGCCATGTTCTTTCCATTTGGTCAACATTGCCCCTTACTTGTTTGGAGAGTTCCCTGGTCTTCATGGCAGTGTTTGGTTAGTGGTGCCTCTTGCTTAGGTGTTGCAGCCTCTTGGGCCCTTCAAAAAAGGTGTGTATATGTAATGACAGAACATGTGACACTTAGATTGCACACAGGTGGACATCATTTCACTAGTTATGTGACTCCTGAAAGTAATTGGTTGGACCAGAGCTTTTTATAGGCTTCATAACAAAGGGGGCGAATACATACGCACATGCCAATTTTCTGTTTTCTATTTCTAAAAAATAATTTTTCTGTATATATTTTTCTCATTTCACTTCACCAACTTAGACTACTGTGTTCTGATCCATCACATAAAATTCAGATTAACAAGACATTAAACTTAAGGCTGTAATGTAACAAAATAGGCAAAAAGTCAAGGGGGTGAATACTTTTGCAAAGCACTGTATGTATGTGCATAATCCATCCTGGGCTTTGCTTAAAGCTGTGTAATATAGCAGGTATATGCTTAAAAAGAGACATGTTTGAAATGGTATTTGATTTGAAGAGTGAACCCTTTGTGGGCACATTTTCATGTCCCTGCCGAGGTTCCCAGAATGCAGTGCAATAACTGTATTTCTTGGATTTCTGAGCAGGAAACACAATTTTTTAACTGATTTTATATGTTCAAATGTGTGCACAAATGTACTATTTATTTTATATATATATATATATATATATATATATATATATATAAATATATATTAAATTACATATATAGTTGTCAGTGTGTGTAACTTTTGTGATGTTGGTTACGCTTTGTGAGCACGATTGCTGCCCATCGACCACGTGGGACTTTGAGCCGAAGGCGCTCATTGCACTGTGAGCCTCGTTAAGCTAGGCGAGCAGTTGAGGCACACAGGACTTAGCGAGGCGAGCAGGTAAGGCATGCAGGACTTACGACCTGTATGACTTAGGACCGAAACCCGTACATGCACTGTGCGCCTCGCAAAATTACGACTTTAACAGCCGAACCCTGAAATTGAATAGACATGAAAAAAACAACAAATAGTCCTCAAATTAACTTACACACTCACACACAGCACAGGGGAGAGGCAGGGAGCCTTGTGAGTGAGGTTGCAAGCTAATTTGATGCATATTTGCCGTTTATTCACAATTGAAAATCGCCTAAGCAAAAAAAAAAAGGCTGCCGAAAAAACGCAACTTGACGAAAACGAGACTGTAAAAAATAGCCCTAAGCAGTAACACTTACAGAAAGCCAGTAACACTTAATCAAAGCCACTAACATTTAACACAAGCCAGTAACACAACCCAAGCCACTAACATTTAACCCAGGCAGTAACACTCAAGCGCATGGCCTATAAACTACACAGGGGGAGAGGCTTGCAATGAGCACTGAAGGCGCTCATTGCGAGCCACGCAATGAGCGCCGAAGGTGCTCAGCACGGAGTTCGCGATGAGCGTAGAAGGTACAGCATTCCCAGCCTTAACATTTTATTCCTGTCATTTTTGATGTGCAAGTAGCTAGTATATATATATATACACCCTTCTGAATTGCTTGTTGTGGTGATGGGGCTTGTATATCTCAATGAAGCTGTGAGCTATGACCCTACATGGTGTCACCCAAGATGAGCAGGTCATAGCAGAGAGGTCAGACAAATCACGGTCCACTGGAAAAGAAGCTACAGTATCTTTGCCAATCAAACCATATGGATGAGCTCAACCAGAAACACAGAAATATGTGCCTGGCGTGCTGTGCCCATATGGTCATCAAGAGTTGGACACAACTGAATGACTGAACAGCAACAACATGTATATATGTGTTTGTGTGAGTAATGAGAGTATTGCTGTATCCCTTTTGTTATTGTATGTTAAAATGAATATATATAAACACATAGTCTGGGGACTTGAGGATTCTTGAAGCTATCGCTAAGTATTCATATTGTTCCTAAGCAGGGGAGTAACTTAACTACATAATGACTGTAAGCATCTTTATAAGCAACTATCATTGACTGAACTCCTTGTCCTATAACCTGATCTAACGGATCCAAAAAAAAAGGTGCTAGTGTAGTTGCTGACATTTATTTGGGGCATGATTTGTACCTCCTGTGTTCTAAAAAATTACTTCTTCAACATCACCCTTTAGTAGATATGGCTCATTAGCTTTTGGGCGATAAAGCCACTGCGGTTTGGGGACCTCTGGATTGTGCTTGTGAAATGCACAAAAAGACGTGCACTAGATGGCACCAGAATTAACCAAAAGCAACAGATATATCAGTAAATGTATATAATGCTAATCCATTAACATGGGAATAGTGATATTATAGCACATTTATCTGTTACCGCTAAGCATCCATACATATTACACACTGACACATTGCCTGTAAAATAAGCCAAGATGTGTCCGCCACATTATTGCACCCAATCGCATGCTAAAGTTTGCAAAATAGAATTTTTGCTCTGGAGTCTTTTTTTAAAGAGCCTCAGGCGTTACTGAATGGCTGCTCCAGATGGCAGTTTTACTAAGTTGCACTAACAAAAGCCAATTAAACCAGAATTCTGCTACCTCTGTATCTTTCAAAGATCCGTGAAATGCCAATGTTTGTAGTCTGTGTTTCAAAGACCAGGCTTTTATATATTGTTAACATTTTCTTTGTTTAAATACCAGGGCCAAAAAGGTTCAAAGTATACAGCTAGATCTAATTAGACCCTGAACGATTCCTATTATAGGGCCACTCGGGTAGACATGCTTATTTAATAACTTCAACCCAAAAAGGGGGACTATTTAACTACAGACAATCCCTGCCTTTGGTCACAGGAATTTCCCTCTAAAAAGGGAATCTTCGTTGATGGAATTGGATGCTCGGTATCCGGCAAATGGATTAGGAACATGTACATGTGCTTTAGCTAAGGAAAATAATAAAAGCTGTTGGCTGTAGGTACGTCATGTTTGACAAAATGGGTGCATCCCAGGGCTTTAGTAAATAATCTCCAGTAGCTGGTGAAGAGATTCGTTACCTGACCCTGCTGATCATCAGTTAAATTTCAGGATGCCCTAACAACATCAGTAACGGGGATCGGGGTGATATCCTCCATGAAGTTGGGCAGTAGTTCTTCCTTGGGATCGCTACCGGTAGACAGCCATGACCATAGCGTCCCGGTAAGCTTTTAACCTATTGATATGGGCGGTTCTGTGGATGTGACAATCAGGGTCTACTTCTATTCTATAGGTGGCTTCCCCAATCCTCTGTACTATCTTATATAAGGGCCCTTCCCAGGAGGCTTATAACTTGTTCTGTGGATTAGGGATGAGAAGAAGGACAGGCTGCCCATCCAGAACCTCCATATAGTGGGTGCCTTGGTCATGCCACTGCTTCTGCTTCCCTTGGGCTACACAAACTGATGGAAAGCTAACATGTAGGGGACTACTGGGACCTCACTGTGTTCATACTCCCCTTCCCATGCCTCCTAGATGACATCTAAGGGACGTCTCACTTTTTGTCCATACAGGTGTTCAAAGGGTGAAAACCCGTGGACTCGTGAGGGACCTCCCTATAAGCGAACAGGAGGTGGGGGAAGCAATTTCTCCCACTTTTGCTCCTGTTCTACAAAGCCTCTAAGCATTCATTTGAGAGTCCCATTGAACTGTACAAATAGGCCACATCAGATAATGTCTCCATCGGGAACCCCACCCTCGAGAAGATTCCCACCAGGTAGTAGCAGTTAATTTGCCCAAGGCTACAGCTTCTGGGTACCGGGTAGCATAATCCACTAAAGGTAGAATATACCATTTGCCTGAGCGGCTGGGGTGGGCCAGGGGCCAACTATATTGATAGCAACCCGCTGGAAAGGGGTCTCTATAATGGACATCCTCTGGAAGGGGTCCTGGTCTCTCAACCCCGGTGGCTGAACCTCTGACACAAGTCACATGTATCGCAATATTCCTTTACGTTAGACTTTGTCTGTTCCTCTTACTCCCCATGTGCCCGGCTACGGGCTTGTCATGTGCCAATTCTAGCAGAGCCATTCTGAACTTTCTTGGGCTGCAGTACCCTCCCCTGTGGTAACTGGATAAAGCAACTCTTGATCCCAAATAAACTGTTCCCCTTCCTTCCCTAATTCACCCTTGTTAGCCTTCTGCTGAATCCCCTCTAAGGTGCTATCATTCTGTAACTCCCTCTTAAACTCCTCTATGCTGGCCCAAGTAACCCCAGTTCCCCAAGCAGGTAATGGACTTACCCCAGTTCGATGAGTGGGTGAAAGGTCCACTGGCACTGGTTCTGGATCCTTTACATGCTGGGCGGCAGCTTGGGCATGGGTCACAATGTTCACGTAGAGACATTCCATTAGCCCCAGGTCATTGCCCAGTAACATGTCTGCGGGCAACCCCCGACATCACTCCTACTTCCCTGAGACCCTGGCCGGTACCCAGGACACAGGGATGGAAAGTCGCTGCGCTCCAGCCACCACTACTCCCAGTTTCTTAGGTAGCAAAGCCGACGAGCTAACAAAGTCTGGATGGATAACCATCATGGCGGCCCCCGTGTCTCTAAAACCTTCCACAACCTGTCCATCCACGACAAGCAGATGCAGATGCCTCCTGCGGTTATCCCCCTGGGGAGCTAGACACTATTAATGGCCGCAAAACCGGTAAATCCATTGGAGCAGTCATGGTACTTTTCAGGGCCCTCGTTCTAATATAATGGGTCCTCCCAGTTTCCTACGGTAGGTCTCAGGCATGATCCCATATCGTTCGAGAAGTGCTTGTCGGACCTAGCAGTAGTCCTCTGCCTGGTCTAGGGGAATAGTCTGGTAGGCATTGCTGGCTTGGCCTCTAAGCTGACCAACAAAGAGCTTGACCCACTCGGCTTGGGGAATACGGTGTAGCTCGCACTGCCGCTCACCGTCCTGAAGGTAGCCATCAATATCTTCTCTGTCCTCAAGCTTTTGTAGCCTTCTTTGAGTGAGGATGATAGAGTGTATATTGCCTCACTGGCTTAATTGTGAGCAGGAGCCTCGATTGATCCCCCATTCCACTCACTCTGGATCTCCTGGGAAATGTCCTTCATCATTTGATCAATTAGTTCATCGGATGGTTTAGTGGCAAAGAGGGTTAGCCGCTCTTGGCACCTTCTGGTAACCTCATCATTCACTGCCGGTTGCCCAGTGGTGAGTTGTCCAGTTAGGGTGGTATCACCTGCAGAGCAGTCTAGGACCTCTGGTCGGCCAAACTGCTGGCCAGCTTCCTATACTCTTCTCAGCTCCTGGATCGTGGCAGCACGGGTTGCCGGATATTTTGCCATCCTTGCTACCGGTTCTTGCTCAGAACTCCCACCGACTACCACCAGTTTGTGAAGATCCCAAAAAGGAGGTCTATTTTACTACAGACAATCCTTGCCTTTGGCCACAGGAATTTCCCTCTAAATAGGCGATCTTTGTTGAAGGAATGGGCTTCTCGGTATCCGGCTAATGGATTGAGAACGTGTACATGTGCTTTAGCTCAGGAAAATAATAAAAGCCTTCCCATTAAATGAAACACACCACCCTCTATGCGTTCCAAGTAACAATAACCTTTAGCTTTTAAAGCAGTCTATCTATCACATTTCTCATGTGGGTGGGAGGACCTGTTCAAAATCCCCTCCCTGATCAGGATCATCAATTACAATAATAGCAGATAAAAAAACTAAAGTTTAAGCCTCCGTTTACATACAAAGGGCCTCATTCTTTTGAGAAATTGTAAGTTACTGGAGCCCGTAAGCTTTTTTTCTACTCAATTGGCGTCTTTTTGCAAGCCGCAAACTGTCTACGGGTTACGGGCTGAAAATCCCTGCGGTTGTTACAACCATAAGTTAAGCCCATCTAAGCCTTTGATCTTTTACATTTGCAAGTTACGATCAGTAAAATCGCAAATCGCTATTCAATTGCAACAATTCCTCAAGCCCGCAAATGTTTTCACACCTGTAAATGACAAATGTAGAAGAAATTCATATGGGTACCACATGGGACCCACAAAGGGGTTTAACACCTATCCGTAGCACTGTATAAGCAAATATAAAATCAATACTGCACTGTAAATGACGGGGAACGCGATGAAAGACATTAGAATTAAGTGAATAACAGTCTCCAGCACTCAATTCTGCAATAGAAAATTATTTTTGGTTATGTTTAATTTTCGGGGTTATATTGATCTCCGGAATCAATGAGTTAATACATATCAGGCCACCCACATGGACTAGAACAGTATCGCCATTCATTTTTATTATTTTGTATTTTGCGGGTTTGCGAGTCTGATTGCATATCGGACCTCTAAACGCTAATTGATTGACATGTAACCTCCATCTTATACTGCCGTAATGCTAATGGGTAGTTACAGCCTTGCTTAAATGATCATGTTCACGCTCTGAAATGCTACTTACAAGTGCATGGTTTACGGTTTTGGCTTTTGGGCAGTAACTTGCGGGCTGTTCAATTGAATCACTCCGTAATTGTAGCAGAGTTCAAGCCTGCAACACGCCCACAGACATACGGCCTGTATACCGTATACTGTAAAAGTTAGGGGCATGCGCTTGCGCAATGAACGCCTAAGGCTTATCGCGAGGCCCCCAATACTTTTAAAACAGGTGAGCGCGAGGCACGCAACACTTTGAAAAAAATACAACTTTAACGGACGGCATTTTTTTCAAGCTCGTAACTTGAAAGCCAATTAATTAAAACATTTATTTACAACCTCAGACACAGCACAGGGGGAGGCAGGGTGCCTGTGAGTGAGGTTGCATGCTAATTTAAGGTTTAATTGTCCTTTTTAGGACATCGAAATCGGCTAAGAGAGGAAAAAAATGTTGGCCCTAAACCTGTAATTGTTTTGAAAAAGGCTCAAAACGAGGTCGAAGGCAGTAAGACTTAGGCGCTCATCGCAAGGCCCTCAAGACTTGAGCAGGGAGAGAGAGGAGAAAGACACAGGGGAGGGAGAGGGGCAGAGGGTTGAAAGAGACACAGGGGTAAAAGAGGGGGAAAAGAAACACAGGGGAGGGAAATAAAACACAGGGCAGGGAGGGAGAGAGGGAGAAACAGACACATGGAAGGGAAAGGGGTAAAGTAAAACGGGAGGAGAGGCTCGCAATATGCACCAAAGGTGCTTATCGCAAGGCCCGCAAGTTAGAGGTTGAGAGCCTTGCACTGTGTGGCAACATTTTTTTATTGCTGTCATTTTTGACGGGCAAGTCTTAGTATATTAATAAAGAATTAATAGTAACATGTATTACCTAAACTAATAATAAAAAATAAAATGTATAAAATAATGGGTAAACAAGGTAATATTTTTATAGAGTCAGAAATTTTAAAAGTAAAAAACACATCTGAAAAAAAAAAGATAAAAAAACCTCAAGATTATTTTGGTTACTAAACAACATACAATTTCTGCAGGTTCAAAAAGATGCATATTTATTACTAAGAATCCATAGGGGAGACCAAGGATCCTTAACATATTTTTTTAACGCGTCTCACACACTTTGTCAGGCAGTAAGATTGTAAAAAGAGGAAAACTTATATAGGGATGGAAATATATGGAGATATAGTTTCTGGATAAAGGGAGAGAATGGATATTAACCTTATATGGATATTGTGAGTATTATCACCATTTACACTATATTGTCAATGTTATTAGGATATTAAAAGCATTTTAGTAATTTATGACACTGTGTAACATTCATATTACCTAGATGATGTCAGCATATCTGGATAATCTCAACATTTGCAAAACCAACACTAGAGGTGCTTAGACAGAGAACAAACTATCTTTAATAGACAGTTCTATGGATATGGTCACTCACTCCACCAGTGGTGCAGGTGGTGCAGTGCACCAGGGTCCTCCTCTTGGGGGGGGGGGGGGGAGGTCATTGCTATGTATCTTTTCCTTTTTGCATTTCATTTTTTTCTGGATTGTAGGGACCCCTCTGTGCCTCCTTGTCCACACACACACAGACTGAAATGTGTGCGTGCTTGTTTAAAAAAGAGCATTTCGACTGAAGCTCCAACAGGTGGCAGTGTAGAGCAGTGCAGCAGGGCTGCAAAGTGGCAGCAAAAAACAAGGGGAAGGTTCTGCGAGGGAGGTTTAAAGGAGCCATGGATAGGTGCTATGTGAGGTGGGTGCTCAGAGGGATTGGGTGCTGCGAGGGGATGGCTGCTGACAAGAACTGGGTGCTATGTAGGGATAGATGCTAAGAGGGATGACTTCTGCCATTGGGTGATGTTTAATTATGTATTTATGTGTATATATATGTGTACATATATATCCGTAGAGGATGTCGCAGGAAAGTGGAGCTTGTGCTCCCCGGAGCTGAGCTTCAGGCAGAGATGCCGGGGCCCAGGTCAAAACCTTTTTTACACCCCCTAGGGGGACCCAACATGTTTTTTTGCACCTAGGGGGACCCAACATGTTTTTTTGCACAGGACCCTCCATTATCTAGCTCTGCCACCATGAGGGAAGTCTCATTTTGCCGCGTGCGCCCTTCACAAGGAGTTTATCCTGTAATATATTAATCTGGTCCCACTCACTAGAGTGACCCAGCCCCGAAATATCAGGCAATTCTACCCTTAACAGGAGAAACAGTAAACCACAGACATACATTTCAGCCTTCATTGGTTCTCATCAGCAAGGTGTAGTTGATAGCTCCCTAAGGCACAGTGAGCAAGATGTCCACGTCTGGAGCCCCCTATCACCCATAGGGAGAAAAGCCGTGAGGGTCATTTGTATAAGCAATACCAACAATAGAGATGATCAGGCAGAGAATGAACTAAACCTTAATGGGTAGTTCCATGGATATGGTCATCCACTCTGAGAGCAACCTCTTTTAGCCACTGTGCCCTTCACATTAATCTCAACATTATTGAGTTTTATGAAGTTATCGATAATATAATAATGTCCAGTTTAATTTGAGACTTACATTACAGTACTGTAAATTCACCAAATATATTCTTCTTCTTCACTACATCATACTTATGTTCTCAGTAACCAACTCTATAGAATACAATTTGACATACCAGAATTACTCCTTGTAATATCCTTGGTCTTTATAAGATTTTACTGGTTTCATCATGGTGTCTTGGAAAGGGTGTTGCTACTATAAAATCAAAGGGCAAACAGCCGGAAGATACTGGGAACCAATAAACAAGATGATTTAACAACTGCAAGATGTTATATTTCTTACTTGATAACCTAGTGCTATTCACAGTTACATGTACAACAAAAATACAAAAATGTTGATAGTACTCAACTGACAATCCATCAATGTGTTTTACCAACTAGATGCTTATTTTCATGTTTAAAGTCAATTGTACTAAAGGTTTCAGGAATTTCAAGAAGTTTTCTTTAGAAGTGAGAAAGTGTCATTCCAATAAGAGCTATGAAGGGCATGGATAAAAAAACGTTTTAGTAAAAATCCTATATTTTTTAAATAGATATTAAAAAAAATTGCAACACATAAAATCAACACCATAAACATTATCACTCACATTGTTGTTAAAAGCTTATCATTAAGAAAATGAATAAATAAATATAAAAAAGAAAAAAAAGAAAAGAATACAGATAAAACACATTTAGAACACATTAAAGAAAATAAATGTATAAAAAAAATGAGATAATGAACAAAAATTCCTTTGCACTGCTTAATTATTTTAATATAATTTAATTCCCACCAGACATGAATCAGGTCTGCCCTTTGTCCATAGTCTCTCCAACAGTTGTCAATAAAGAGTAATATTATTTTATTTAATGTCCAATTGATTCCGAAAAAGCAAAATATTCCCAATGGTTAAAAACTAAAATAAATGAGGTGCTGGGACATAGGTATTGAAGAATAATTCAACAGTATGAATGTAATGCCTAAAACTCTTTAGGTGTGCTCTGTCACCATACCAAGATTAAATAGTATTTTTTGATGGATATTATAATAACTCATGCATATTTAATGGGGAAGTATGTAATTCAATGGGGAAGTGGATTCTATTTTCTAAATAATTTTGCTAATTAGTCCAGTTCATAATTTCGGTTAACATAGCAGCTTTTTAGTATACCATGGGCCCCATTATAACCTTACATGTAGCTGCAAAAAAAGGCTTTTTTTGTTGCTCTTTACCAAGCCATTCCAATCCAGCTCACCCACAATCACCACTAAATTTAGGAACTGCACATCTAGACTGTTCTCACATTGCTCTCTAGCCCTAACGTGTACACGCAGCTTGCTCGCAGGAAACGGAGTCTGAAGCTCAGTTATCTCCATAGCAGTGCTGCAGAACATTATACTAGCTCTGACGCCTTACCTATCAACTGTCTATCAATATAATAACTATGCTGGGGTTTATGACACATCTGCTTGTCACCCTCTACCCCTGTAATATCAGCGATCCCCAGGGATTCCCTCCCACGCTCTGCATGGAACCCACGGGATTCTCTCTTCACATGTACTGAAGAGAACCCCCTGAATTCCTCCCGCTAACCTCTGATCCCCATCATGAACCTATAAGACCACCACAGCATCTAATACTTAACCAACTCCTTAATGAACCCCTGAGGCACTTAAAATTTACCCCTATGCCACAAAGCACCTGTAAGGACCCCTGTTTCATCAAGGTATTAACCCAACCATCAAAGTATTAATCCAACCAACCAACATCTAACATTAACCTCAAGCCATGGAGGTCCTTAGATGCTCCTACTGTTAATCCCTAAACCAAGATCTTATATTTAACCCTATGCCATGGAGATCTGTAGGGATATCCATATGGAGCCCCATTGTACCTAAAATGAACCCCTATATATCATGGGGTCTTAATGGACTGCCATGGCACTCTAATTACCTGCATAGGGGTCAATGTTGGACCCCCATGTAAATAAAAAGACCCACATTTGCCCTAAAGCTGAAGTAAAAAAAAAACGTCATTAAAATATAAAAAATATTACAATACAATAAAAAACTACACAAAATAAAAAATAAATACATAAAATAAATAAAATTAAATAAATACAAAGATAAAATAAATACATTACAAAAAATAAAAAATGAAGTTAATACTGTAAGGGAATAAAATTTTACTTACCGCCCCTTTTATGCCCTCCAGTGATGATCAACAATGCACATATCCTCATTCTTCTGCCCTGGATAAATAGGCTATCCATGTTGAAGTTTCCTCTTTATTTTTGCTTGAAGCCATCGATCCTCATCTTCTGGTCGATGAGGGGTTCTCCTGTTCTCAAATGGCAGAGGAATTTTAAGTGCCAAGAAGGCCCATTCATTTTTAACTGCTATTTAAATCGTTTAAGGAACTCCATGTCAAGTGATTAAAAATTGGTTGCTATGGGGGTCTAGATGGTTATATGTTTATATTCATTAGATTGTAAGTTTGCAAGTTTTCAATCGTGTAAGGTGCTTTAGCAAAAGCTCCATCCACAGTAGATTCTAAACTCAAAGACAGGGCTCTCCATTGTTTGTAATGTGTAAATTTTTGTTTTGCCCCAGGAAGTGGAGTGCAGCATCTGTCAGGTAAGGAAGTATATATATTTGTGTGTGTGTAGATTTAAATCTAAATGCATAAGGCCCTCATTCAATTGCGATTTGGCCAATGGAATAGGGCTCTAAATAAGCACAGAGGATATTTTTTTAAAATAAGTTTTTAGTTAGTGAAAACCTTGCTTTTGGATAGATGTGTACTAACTAAAAACTTCTTAAAAAAATATATGTTTTGTGCTTCTTTAGAGCCTTATTCAATTGGCCAAATAGCAATTGAATGAGGGCCTAAGTGTATAAATATACTCTGTATATATATATATATATATATATATATATATATATATATATATACACACACACATATATATATATACAGGTGTATATATATATATTGGTTTTATATGTGTATATATATATATATATATATATATATATATATTAAAAAACATAAATATACACACATATACTGTATATATATATATATATATATATATATATATATATATATATATATATATATATATTGTCATTCCATTGAGCCACCAAAGAGGACAGACTGCCCCCTAGGGTATTTACATTGCCACATGGGGGGTGGGTCATAGGGTGAATAGCACTAAGACACAGGGCCATAGTGTACCACCATGCTTCATGTGGTCTTATGACATATGTCTCTGCCTTATCCTGTATACTGCATGTAATTCCCAATGTAATATTACTGTATTCTGTGTTATGTTTAAACTGTGACCATGATGAGGTTAAAACAGGGTGTGCTGAGTCTGCAGTGATCAGACATCTCTATTGTACTGTTATCTGTTCTGGCCCATTGTTAGCAAATTAAGTTAATCACATCTGCCATGTACTCTATCTAAAGTCTGGACCACTCAGACACAGAGACAGCAGGATGTGTATTAGAAGGTAACCCCATTGTTCTCAGGTGCCAGCTATCAAGGTACTGCTAGACCCCATGTGGGGTCATCTCCTGTAATTGTCTGCCACACACTCTCATTGTTACATTGTGTACATCGCCCCTCTGTATCTAACTGCTATAAATGTAGTTGTCTATTCAAAAATAAAACATTTAGCTTCTGGAGACATATAGAAATAGTGTGTCTCTTATTTGCTCCTGGTGGCTGCGATAATGAACCTATCTCCCCCCTACAAGTAACCTGTCCTGGTCACTACCACAGGAAGGTTACTGAGACTCCTAGAAGCGCTGATTCCTGATGGCGAGACTCTGTCTGATACAGAAGGCAGATATCAGGGTGCTGGTGCAGATACTTCCAAGAACCCAAACGGTCCTTGTGGGTAGTTAACCTGTAGTCTATAGCAGTTGGCCCTGGGAAGTAGTAGCCCCTACCACTTGATCATCACAATAAATGTGGCCCAAATTCTGTTTTTGCACCTATCCCCAAAACCCCCCCACCCCATGCACTAGCTCCACCACTGCTAGATACATTCTCTGCATATTGTTTATTACGAAATGGAGGAACATTTATTGCTTATCATTCAGATAAAGGTAGAGTTATAGAATTGTCAGACTTTTTCAGCAGGTATTTTGAGTGCATTTAAGATTTATCTATGAGAAAATGAAATATTATAGAAGGGACATTTTAAATAATTATCAAGTGCCTATATAAACCATATAGGACATCTAATCTCCAGGCTCTGAGGAAATAAGTTCCCCAAATGTGTGGAAATGGTGCTTAAACCCTAAGACATGCTGCACAATATATTTTCTTATTTTTTTGTAAACATAATCTTGGCTGTATATTTTTATACAGGTTTTATGGTTTTATGATAATATTTTACTAATGGAACAGATTTTAGAACCACTGATTCCCATTTTAGTGAGTGTTCCAGTGAGTGAAAAATTACTGTTCACCAACAGTACCCATTGAACCCATTGTGTCTGTCAGTGTGTGTTTGTGAATGTGCCTCTGTGTTAGTGTGTGTCTCTGTGTGAGTGTGTGCCTTTGTATGAGTGTGTGTCTCTGTGTGAGTGGGTACATCTGTGTGTGTGAGAGTGTGTGTGTGTCTCTGTTTCTGAGTTACTCTGTGCAAGTGCGTGTGTGTGCCTCTGTGTGAGTGTGTGTCTGTGTGTGTCTATGTGTCTCTGTGAGTGTGTCTCTGTGTGTGTATGTAATTCTGTGTGTGTATGTGAGTCTGTGTGTGTGTGTGAGTCTCACTCTGAGAGTCTCTGTGTTTGTGTCTGTGTGGGGGGGCAAGGGGGAATAAGGGAGAGAAAGCGGGAGAGAGAAGGAAGGGGGGAGCGAGAGAGAAATGGGAGAGAAGGGAGTGAGAAGGGGAGACAGAGAAGGCTGGGACTGAGAGAGGGAGAGAGAAGGGGGAGAGAGCATGGCGGGGAAGGGGGCGGCAAACTTGGCGGTTGCCATTGACTACAAAAACTCTCGCTACGCCACGGGATGTAGAGATTTGGGGTTTAGCATGTGTAAGGAGGGAATACCTGGGGTTCTCATTGGGGCATGGAAGCAGAGAATAACAGGGGTTCCCCAGTTTACAGTAGGTTTTGGGGGGAATCTCTAGGCTCATAGGGGGATCCAGGAGATTCCCATGGTTAGGTACTGTAGTAGGTGTTGAGTGAGGGGTATTAACCCCTTAATTGTGTTGGATATAAGAAATCAAGGCTCATATCTGACTCAATAAAGGGGTTAGGCTGATCATAAAGTCAGATCTGACAATTGGGATTTTTGTACCGTTTGAGGACTTATATGTCATCAACAGATAACAAGTTTTACCCGCATTTTGGATTGGAAAGGTTTTAGGGGAAATTTGAATGAGTAGATACACATAAATTGTGTGTTTTGATGTTTTTAGGCTACTTTGCGTGCACTTCTGGGGATTGGAATTGCTAGGTAGTGGTTTTTGAGTCAACTAGCTCAGAAAAATATTGTAATGGACTTTTCTCTTTCCCGAAACAGGCTTTGCATATATTCAAGCTTATTCTTGGAATTTTGCTAAATAAAGGAATTCGATTATCCATAACTAAATCGCGTGGGTTCTTCAAGGTCTTAATATCCAGATGTCTAATTGAAGTGTCCTACCTGCTGAAATTATAATCTTGTTTTAGTAAACCTAAACCTGAATATCCAGTAATCAAGGCTTCTGATATGGATGAGTTGGTTTTATGAAAACATCTTGAGTATATATTTAGCAAATTAAGCAAAGCCGGTTAGGACTTTTCCACATCAGATAAGGCCTACATGATATCGTCGGCAAATAGATTTCGCAATACAGTAGCTCTTTAAATGTTGTAGAAAAAATAGATGTTACATGTTTACTAAAATACTGTAAAATCTGCAATTTTGCATTTCATGTTCCAGTAATTAAATTTACAGCCTTATTAAATTGCGATTCATCCAATTGAATAGGGATCTATATAAGCAAATAGCAAATTTTAGTTAGTGATTTTCTATCCAAAAGCAAGGTCTTCACTAAATAAAAACTTCTGTAAAAAAAAATGCTCTGGGCTTATATAGAGCCCTATTCAATTGGGCGAATTGCAATTTAATAAGGCTGTTAGTATGAACCAGCCAATTGGAAAAAGTTGTCCAGCACATATAAGTCTTAGATGTGACCAAAACTGTTAGCACTGGTCAGTTAATTAAAGAAACACCGCCCTGCACTCTGAAGTACGGTAAATAACTTCATGATGATCCTTTGAAAATATGTGGATTACTATAAAACACACAGTACATCCTCCCCATACTTAAACAACATAAGGAGAGAGTCTAATAACTTGTAAACAATTACATTTGCGTCACTATATATTGCATCTTACACAATCTTTTAACTCTGACCCAATTTCATTTTCTTATATTACAATATCAGTGACCTTTCAGTTCTTAGATTCACCATGTTCTACAAATAAATCCTTTATCTTGATCCAAATTATCTATTTTATTGCTTGATTAGAGTAACACTGATATTCACATAACATTGACACAGATATAATCAACATATTTTGGGAATAATGTAAGGTGATGGTGCAAAATTGAAGATTTGGACAAGTGGAATGCAAATAAGAAAATGCAAATCCCAGAGCCCATATACTAAAGTTATATTTAAATAGAAAAAAACACAATTCAACTATTGCTCAAACTACACTAAACTAACAGGTCTTTTTTACCTTGATTGGCAGGTTCAGGACCTTGTTAAAACTTCAATAAAATCCTATAAATTGTAAATGTAGATAGCAGAAGGAGAGTGGAGGGCCCCAGTGTAAAGACAAATTAGGGCCTAATTCACTCAGTGCACTCACCCAAGCCCCCTTCCCATAATAGCCACCCTCCCTAAGACCTCTTCCCATAACAGCACCCCTCCCCAAGCCCCTTTCCCATAGTTGGTCCTCCCCAGGACCCCTTTCCATAGCTGGGCCCCCTCAGAGGAGGGTTCTGTGGCATTGCACCGCTTGTAGCTCCGCCACTGGTAGGTAGTGCTGCTGTCCAAGATATACTTGCTGCTGCATTCCAAAATTAGATCTGTTCCACAAGCCCATCGATTCAATTAGTGGAAAAGTTTGTCGACCTCAGGAACAGATGGACATCAGTAAAATTGCATTCATTAAATAGTATAAAACAATATCCCCTTCTGGAATGCTACCTTGTTGTAGTAAGAGGGCTTGTGTATCTCAGTGAAGCTGTGAGAAAAAGAGCTTGCAACCCACTCCAGTATCTTTTCCAAGAAAACTTGATTGATAAGCACAGCCAGAAACATAATGGTGGATGTGCCTGGTGTGCTGCGGACCATAGGGTCACGAAGAGTTAAAAACTACTGAACGACTAAACAAATAAACATACTGTATGTGCACTTGAATTCAGTGGCTTAATGCGCACACACAGAGCACATCCGCTCTGTCTCCACAAATGGTAGTATTGGATTTTTGAATACCCCACGGCCAGTCCAGAATGAGTAGGTCAGGTATATACCACAATCTTTAGTTAGGGAAGGTTTGCAGGGGTCTGGGTACCAGCTATATACCAAAAAAGTGACAGAATGAGTTTTAACCCTCACAGGGGTCTTGTTCAGAGACCTATGTATGCAATGAGATGCCAGTATACAGAAGCACCTTCTATAGATCATTGGAAGTTCATCAGGCAGATGCCCAGATTAGCCAGCCATAAACCTGTTTCCGTATGTGACCAGTGATTTTTTGAACCTCTCTAAATTGGGTAAATAGATGTTTCCAATATTGCACTTTAATAGAATATGATCCCCAAAATGTCATATCTCAGCCTCTGCTTCTGTTTCTTTACATTTTGTGCTACCAAGTCTTTCTGGTGCTTATATCACATGGCTATTGGTTTTTCCATTCAACAATTGACCTGACATATTTTAGCTCTGAGTTATTGTTAAAGAACATCCACAATCCCAAGAACGTAGTAGGAATTATTTTCCAAGCTAACAGCCTTATTAAATTGCGATTCATTAAATTTAAAAGGGCTCTATTTAAGCACATAGCATATTTTTTACAGAAGTTTTTAGTTAGTAAAGACCTTGCTTTTGGATAGAAGTTCACTAACTAAAAACTTCTGTAAAAAAATATGCTATGTGCTTAAATTGAGTCCTTTTAAATTTACAGATTTAACAGATTTGCACCTTTTTCTTGAGTGCAATAATAGTATGGGCACAGTTATAGTATGGGCGTTATAATCCAGTTTGTGTAACCGAGTTCCCTCTCTGATCATGGCTGGATTACCCATTAAGCCAACTAGGCAGCCCCCCAGGGGCGCTTCACTGTAAAGGGGCGCCACTTCTTTAAAAAAATGGTTCCTGGCTTAAAATAAGATGAAATGTTGCAGTTCATGGACTGGCTACTAGGAGGTAACCACCTAGAACAAGAAAGTTACAACAGGAAAGGGAACTTACACATACAGAAAAGGCAAAAATGGGTCCATGCATACCTTGCGAAATCACTCTCAAGGACTCCTCCACTTCACTGCCTAGGGGCTCCAAAAAGGTAGATACGGCCCTGTCTCTGATACAAATCAATATTACGCACTGGCTAGTTTTTGGACATGACCTAGGCCAGGTGGTAGGCAAGTTCATTCCAGGATTTGAGGGTTTCCTTTCTGTGCAAAAGTGAGTCAATTAGGATGAATAAAGAAGCCATAGTCTTGCCATTACCCAACAGGGTTATCCTCAAATCCTGACCTGTGTGTGGCTCTACATGACCGAACTTGGCTACCCCTGGCCTAGGCTAAGAGCTATAAATGGGTATATTTGCTACTTTAGTATTTCTGAATTATTATATCTAAATAGACATGAATGGAAAAGAGAGAATTTATTTAACCCAGTGGTTTGTGTCTTAAAGGACCAATCTAATGACCCCCAAAACAGGAGGCAAATGTTTTAGTTAGACAGTGATAATTTAATGCATTCCAATAAAAAAAAAAAGCAATACTCAAATTAAAATGACTTTTCAAACATCAAATTCTAAGCTTCAGGTTGAGTTTCTTGTCTTAACCCTCTATGAGGTCATTAAGAGTGTGAGGGTCTAGGGACAAATAGATAAATAGGGAAGAAGATGTAATAGATGAAAAACAAGAGTAAATATATTCTGAAGGAAGAATATCAGTGACCTTTCAGTTCTCAGACTTCACAGCACTTCACAGTAACCTTGGCGACAAATTCTGTATTGTGATCCAGAGTATTTGTTTTATTACTTGAATATCAAAGAATAGAGGTCTATATAACTTGAGTAAAGATAATCAACATATAAAAAGCACGAAAATACAGAATGACCCAAAATGGAAAGATAGATAAACAGGTACATGATTATGCTCTCTTGAGAAAACAATATATATTGCAAATTGCACTAACATAGTAATGTAAGTCTCAGAGGTCAGTTGTTATAAGGCCATAATAAACTCAAACAGAAAAGAGACACAATTAAACAATGTCTCCTATTATACAGGTACAACACCCATTTTCTGGCACTTTGATTACATAGTTTGCCCATGATGCCAAACCAGTGTTGACCACTCTAAACCACTAATTTATACGCACTCTAACCCACTAATTATACTCACTCTAAACCACTAATTTATACACACTCTAACCCACTAAATATACTCACTCTAAACCACTAATTGATATACAATCTAACCCACTAATTATATACTTCCCATATGTCTCTAAATACCATGGGCCTCATTCTATTAGCGGCCGCAGCCGTTGCGGGGCCGCAAGGACCGACCGCAAGCTATTCGGCTATTCTATTCCCTTACGGCCGGAGGCTCCGGCAGGCTTGCGGCCGGTGCCTTGCTATCTCTTGCGGCCGCTCGCGCCAGAGGAAAGCCTTTGATCTAAATTGTCCGCAAGAGTTTCGGCCGTAAGAAATTCCTATTTGCAATTCAATTGCTCCGGGAAACCTCTCTGCAAGGCTAAAAGCGAGCCGCAGCTTACTTGCAGGAAAGAGGTCCCGCTAGCACCAATTAAGCACATAAAATAGCTCAAATAAAGCCATCCTGCACTTTGAGAAGACTATAAAGGGATTTTAGGTGTTAGAAAAAATAGCACATAATTATCCTATACTCAAATCCGTAAAATATTTTATTTTTAATATCCGTAAAATATCCATGTAAAAAGTCCAGAGTGCTTGGAGCACCTCAGACATGCCCACACCGCATCCGGAAAATAAACAGTTAATTTGAACTCGTGTTTGGTCTGATGTGCAAGCTTGAGAGTGGGTTCCTTTTAATCCTCATGTCCCCCAATATGATCCCTAGCATTTACAGAGCTGTACAGTGCAGGCTTGAATTTATTTTTGCGTTTTTATATTTCACAGCTTACGGACGGTTTCAAGATATACGGCCGGCCGTAAGGGGAGATCCTTGCGGGGCCGTATTATAGAATCGCGAGTTAACAGAACCCCCGCAAGGAATCGCAGCCTTACCGCCGATTTACGGCCGCTAATAGAATGAGGCCCCATGTCCTGCTATAACCTAAACCATAAGCAAAAGAAGGTAAGAATATCACAAAATTGAGGTATCGACTCCAGCAAGTAGAATCCATGTGAGTGTGGCTACACTCAACACCAGCTGGTGGCCGCTTGAAATATTGTCTGGACTAAAGGAGGTGCCAGACCATCCATTGCATGAGAATTGGCGTTGTACATATGCTAAATAAACAGTTCATGTTTTTTTATGATTTGATAACTCATGTCAGTGATAAAGCCTTAGGCTAGTGGTGAAACACATGATGGCAATGCTCTACTTGGCATCCCTCTCAGACAGGCTCATGTGCAATGGAGAAGCCAGTATCTAAAAACACCCAATTCCAATCAAATGTCATAGAATGGGTATTGGAAAATCCAAATATGCCTTGCCACTTTTCAGGGTGTGGGAGAGGATCTGCCCAGGAGGTTGTCCTTGATTTATTTAAGACCATACTATGTTTGCTTTCAGTGGCCAATGCAGGGATGTAAGTAAAGACTCATCATGTCTACCTCTTGGGCAGATCCCCGCCCCCTCGGCCCACCTGAATGGGGAGGAGAAAAGCAGTAGGTCAAATATGTTTTAAAAGATACGTTGCCATTTTTTTCTTTAACAATTCATTTTATTTCTAATGATTGCTAATTACTTAATAAAAAAAGTATAAATATAAGTTTTAAAAGATACATTATTGGATAAACGTTATATATATAGTGATAAGCTTTCGAGATGTTTGACCTTTCTTTATCAAGTCTAAAGTGAAACTGACCTGAAATGGAACCCTTGATTTGAATCTAAACAATGATGCAAAGAGAGTAGAGACAGCATCTAACAGCATGTGATAAAATATAAGTCCATCTTAAGCCCTGTATCTTTAGTGTTGAAGAATGTGATCAGTTTTACTTCAAATGTTTTTTTCTCCTGGATGTTATTGCAATAACCTATTAGAATTTTGATTTCCAGGTTTTGGATGGAGTGAATGTTCTGGGTAAAATGGTGTCAAACTAGGCTACCATAACTGTTTTCATTGTGCTTTTTGAGGGAAAGTCTTTGTAGAATCAGATACAGTTTTTGGCTGTTTTCACCCGAGGTAACAGCTTCTTTAACATACAGTACATTACATAGGGCCTCATTCTATTAGCGGCCGCAGCCGTTGCGGGGCCGCAAGGACCGGCCGCAAGCTATTCGGCTATTCTATTCCCTTATGGCCGGGGGCTCCGGCAGGCTTGCGGCCGGTGCCTTGCTATCTCTTGCGTCCGCTCGCGCCGTTGGAAAGCCTTTGATCTAAAACGGCCGCAAGAGTTTCGGCCGTAAGAAATTCCTATTTGCAATTCAATTGCTACGGGAAACCTCTCTGCAAGGCTAAAAACGAGCCGCTGCTTACTTGCAGGAAAGAGGTCCCGCTAGCACCAATTAAGCACATAAAATAGCTCAAATAAAGCCATCCTGCACTTTGAGAAGACTATAAAAGGATTTTAGGTGTTAGAAAAAACAGCACATAATTATCCTATACTCAAATCCGTAAAATATTTTATTTTTAATATCCGTAAAATATCCATGTAAAAAGTCCAGAGTGCTTGGAGCACCTCAGACCCGCCCACGCAGCAGCCGGAAAATAAACAGTTAATTTGAACTCGGGTTTGGGCTGATGTGCAAGCTTGAGAGTGGGTTCCTTTTAATCCTCATGTCCCCCAATATGATCCCTAGCATTTACAGAGCTGTACAGTGCAGGCTTGAATTTATTTTTGCGTTTTTAGATTTCACAGCTTACGGCCGGTTTCAAGATATGCGGCTGGCCGTAAGATGAGATCCTTGCGGGGCCGTATAATAGAATCGCGAGTTAACAGAACCCCCGCAAGGAATCGCAGCCTTACGGCCGATTTACGGCCGGTAATAGAATGAGGCCCATAGTAATTAAGGTTGATAAAAGACTTTCAGTCCATCAAGTTCAACCGTTTAAGATCTAATCTGATCTGCAATATGCGGATTAAGTATTAATTAGTTAGTTTTTAATTAATTATTAATCAATTATTTAATTATTTATTTTTTTATTTTACTTTGTAATTATTAATTAATCCAGAGGAAGGCAAACAGAAAAAAAAAAACAAGTGAGACTTAGCCAATCATCTCAAAGGAAAAAATAAATGAATTCCTTCCTAACCCCAGATACTGGGGATTGGATTCCTTCCTGGATCAATACTGTCTCTCTAATTATCCATGATAACCCTGGATTCCCTTTTTAATTAGAAATAAATCCAGTCCCCTTTAAAAGTTATTTATCGAATCTGCTGTCACTACCTCCTGGGGTAGAGAATTTAGCAGATTAACCACCCTTACTGTGAAGAACCCTTTTCTTTCTTTAAGGTGGAATCTTTTTACTACTAACCTCAAGGGTTGTCCTCTTGTCAGTTGAAAACCTCTTGGCACAAAAAGCTCCCTTGACAATTCTTTATACTGACCCTGGATGTATTTATATAAGGTAATCATATCTCCTCTTAGACGCCTTTTCTCTAGAGAAAATAAGTTTAATTTGGTTAGTCTTTCTTCATAACTTAGCCCCTCCATTCCCCTTATTAGTTTTGTTGCCCTCCTCTGTACCTTTTCCAGCTCTAAAATGTCCTTTTTATGAAGTGGTGCCCAAAATTGTACTCCATATTCCAAATGAGGGCGTACTAGAGATTTGTATAGTGGCAGAGTTATATTTGCTCCCCTTGCTTCTATACCCTTCTTAATACATGCTAATATCTTATTTGCCTTTGCAGCTGCTGCTTGGCTTTGAGCACTGTTACCTAGGTGGTTGTCCACAAGCACTCCCAAATCCCTTTCAATATCTGATACACCTTGATTTGCTCCATTAAGATTATAAATTGCATGGCTATTTTTCCTTCCCAGGTGCATCGTATTAAATCTCATCTGCTATTTAGATGTCCATTCCTCAATTTTATGTAAATCCCTTTGGAGGGAAAGCACATCATTATCTGATTTTATTACCTTGCACAATTTTTTGTCATCAGCAAAAATGGACACCACACTCCAATCCCACCTCTAAGTCATTAATAAATATGTTAAAAAGAGGGGACCTAATACTGAACCCTGAGGAACCCCACTTACCACTTTAGTCCAATCAGAGTATGTTCCATTTACAACAACCCTTTGCTTCCTGTCTTTCAGCCAGCTCTGAATCCATGAGAAGATATTTACTGCAATTCCTGTATTTCTTAGTTTGCACAATAGTCTACCACGGTATCAAAAGCCTTTGCAAAATCCAAAAAGACTACATCCACTGAGTTGCCTTGATCCAGGTTCCTACTAACCTCCTCATAGAAACTAATTACATTAGTTTGACATGACCTATCCCTCATAAATCCATGTTGACTCCTACTTATAATCCTGTTCAAATAGACATATTCTTGTATATTATCCCTTATTGCATTATGTAAACCACATTGGAGCATGTACATGAATATGACTCTCTGATGTCATAGGTGTTGTTACAAGTTTTAGTCCCATTTTCTCTGTTAGGCTTTTTCGTTCCCTAATCTTCTGCTGACAAGTTTCTGTTTCATGTTTGGTGGTGTTTTAAATGCAAAGATAGGGGAATATATTTTTTAATTGTGAATATATTTTTTAATTGTGCGTCCACACTTAGTAGTGGCTTTAAATCACTACTATTTTTGGACCTTTCCTGCTTTGTCCCCGCAAACAGTGGCATGCAGGTGGCAGTAGGTGGCACAATGGTGGCTCTCCGAGACTTTGGAGAGTTTGTTCCATTTCTTCCTAGGGTGCGCGCCACTATTTTACTATGCAAAGCTTATCATCTGCCATTACCCTAACCCCTAAACTAGCCCCTAAAGCTAACACTCACGATAAGAACAAATTGAACAAACTCTCAGCGAGCCAATGATGATGAGGACGAAACACAAAAGATTTCTAAAGTTGGATGGTGTGTGGTCAATAGAGGTGTACGTAAAGTATTTTGTTTAGTGTACTATAACAGGTGTTCAACGGGTATTTTAATAGCAGATGTTTTTTTCTGGGTAATGATACACAGTTTGTAACCGTTCTGTCTGAAAGATTCAGACAGTGTTTTCAAGTGTTTGTCACGGTCTCCAGTGCTTGAGCATATGCAATGATATCTAATAGCTTGACTATGGATAATGGCTTGTTTAGCGTGGTAGTGATGGAAAGTGGAGCTGTGTAGGTAGCTGCATCTGTTTGTTGGTTTCCTATGTACAGATGAGTGGAGTGTGCCATTGGTGATAGATATAGAAGGTTGGAATTAAATGTGAATTGTTGAATTAAATGTGAAAGTCTGTATGGTTTGTGAATGGATACTGATAAGAATGTCTCTTCCAGATTGGAGCCATTTTGGTACCCAATACAGTCCCAATCATGTGTAGGTAGTTATCCTTGTTAAAAGTGAAATAGTTGTGGGTAAGGATATATTCTATTAGTTTAACAATAACATCAGGGCAGTGTCATGAATCACCCAGGGGCCATATTGGATTTGGTGTGAACTATGCTGGGGCCATTTTGTGACTGGCAGCAGTGGCCATTTTGGGCTGGATTATCTTACACATGCTGGTGCCATGTGGAAGAACAAAAGATTTGGGCACAAAGTTACTGCTTGTAAATGGTATGAATAGGGGGTTCCACTGTCACCATTAAATAAAGTCAGCATTACTGCATAAAATGGATTGATGTGGAAAACTTGCCCCACCCTGATACCATGTGGGAATGGGGAAATATGGTTATAGGTTATTAATATGTTAGTATTATATTGTATTGGGGAGTGATAGCTATGTTTTAATTAGTCAACCCTTCCCCATTGTATAAACTCTCAGTCAGGAGTTGGCCATATGGTCTTTAGAGTAAACACTTGAAGTGATAGCAAGGCCAGAACAAAGAGATTTGCCAGACTGCCAGGCACCGTAGGACAATGGTATAGTACAGGGTCTTCCAGCCTCAATACTAGGGCCTGGGCCATAGCAAAGAGATGTGTCTCTGTTGACTGCCAGCGCCCAAATGACTCTGTTAGCCACACCTAGTGGGCGGCCCAGGGGAGGGGTCTGGAAGTTCCCAGAGCTTACCTCTAGTCCATTGGCTAGAGGTAATAAAATTACTCTGGAGATTACCCCATTGGCCAAGAGGAAGATAAGGGTTGGACAAAGGGGTAGCCACTCCCTGTACTGGTTTTGTGAGTTGTTTAAATACTTGTGAAAAAATAAAGAAGTTGTTCATAATTTTCATCAAGACTTTGTGTGCAGATGTATTATTTACCCAGGGACATATGCTTGCAGTAAGATTCGTCAGACTTACTGTCAATATTGCTCAGTCTAAACCAAGGGCTGAGACATGATGTTCCTGTACTCAAAGCTACTCCAAGGTCCAGAGTAACCCAAATCAAGTCAGCAGACCCCAGCCAGAGAGTGGGTCGTGATAGGCAGTATTTATGGTTCAGAGTGTGTGTTGAAAGAAACTTAAGGCACGCCTTGGTGCCATCTTTGTTGAGATGTTGCTATAAAGAAAATCTACATCCATGGTGACAAGTAGTTTGTTTAATTTAATTATATTAATTTTGCTGAGAGAGTCAGTGGTGTCCAGATGGTGTTTCTTTGTATAATATTGATGGATCAGATTGTTTGTTAGTTTTTTTGCTTTTGCACCTGCACAGGTGTTCATTATATATATATATATATATATATATATATATATATATATATATATATATATATATATATAAAATACATTTATAGTAGGAAACTATTTTATGTATTTAAAGGGTTAACACCTTATATTTTTCCGCTCTCTGATCAACGATGAACATTTTGAAATATATAAACTGACTGACAGGAGCAGGGAGCTGTGTGAAATTAATTATAGATGGATGTTTAATTACCTTCATTACCAGATTCACTTCTGGCAGCTAATCATATGAGCAGCATGAATGATGAAAGAGAGAATTTATACATTCTGATGTGAGTGGCCAATATTACACAGCTGTCTGGTTACGGGACAGAGACCTGGCTGAGAAAATGGGGTGGCCTTCGAACATAGGGCTGATTGGGAGCACTGTGCTCCAGTGGTTAATTAAAATTACTCTTATATCATTATGAAAAAAATGAAATATTACTTGAAAAGAATCAGAAGTGGTTATAAATCATAGATGAAAGTTAAACTTAAACATATAAAACTTAAACGTCTCCATAAAAGTCAGTTTAAGGTTTGTAGGATATTGAACTATAACAAAACATAAGGCTTTGTTTAAAGGGATTGTCACCCAAAAATCATTTTTTTTTTGGTTAGTCTTAAAGAGCATGAAAAAGTAACTATATGCGGTGCTATCCATGTATTTATATATATATATATATATATATATATATATATATATATATATATATATATATATACTTGGGAGAGTGAGGCACCCAATTGGTGATTTACATACATTACCATGCAATGGTAGCTTAGGTAATCTTGTCAGCGATGTATACTAGACCCAGGTCATCAGAAGATAGATGTGTCATCAGCAAGGACATGGAAATCCTTTTCACTTGACACTGGTGCATTGTGATGATGTAGGATTGCATTGGGATGTAGAAAGAACAACTAATGTATATGCTTGAATTTGACTCTAAGAGCATAATTAAGGAGGAAAAAATCATAAAGATAGCTTTTAATTACAACATATTGTTTGTGCATCTGCTGCACCCTGTGGGCATCCATGATACTGTGATGGAAGTTGAGGGACATTTACTTCTTTGGAAAGCAGTTGTTGCATCTATTGAGCTGTCTGTTTCAGGACATGGAGGGGTGTCAATGAGATTCAGTTCACTAAGAAAGCCATCATAGGCAGGTCCGTATCTACCTTTTTGGAGCCCCTAGGTAGTGAAGTGGAGGAGCCCCTGCGAGTGAGTATGTAAGGTATGCATGGGCCCATTTTTGCCTTTTCTATGCGTGTAAGTTCCCTTTCCTGTTGTAACTGTCTTGTTCTAGGTGGTTACCCCCTAGTAGCCAGTCTATGAACTGCAACATTTATTTATTTTTAAGCCAGGAACCATTTTCTTTAAGAAGTTGTGCCCCTCACAGGGAAGCGCCTTTAGGCGACTGCCTAGTTGGCCTAATGGGTAATCCTGCCATGATCATAGGTGCTCCTTCCAACCCCATCCATCAATTTATATATGAAAAACACACCTTCATTATCCAGCTCTCAGGAAGAGACAAAATTGATTCCTCCAGCCATAAATAGATTCTGACTTTCTCTTTTTTGGTGTCCATGGCTTATACAGCTTCTAATTTTGTTAGTTTGTTACATATTTCCCAAAGTGTCTTTTTTTCTCAAACTACAGGGGTCCTTTAAAGATCACAAATAGTTTTCACATGAAAAAGTGGTCACACACCTTGTGGAATGATATTCATTGATTAATTGGCAACAGCGATTTCAGTGGCAAATAGATGGGGAAGAAGTGAAGGCAGTGAAAGATTTTATTTTCCTGGACTCCAATATCTATGCAGATATATTCCCCAATCTTTGCATTTAAACCACCACCAAACCTGAAACAGAAGCTGGTCAGCCAAGGATTAGCTAATTAACAACCTAACAGAGAAAATGGGACTAAAACTAAAAGTCTCAGAGAGACACCATTGTGCCACCTACTGGCCTCTGCATGCCACTGCTGGCGGGGGCAAAATAGGAAATGTCCGAAAAATTGTAGTGATTTACAGCCTCTACTAACTGTGGACACACAATTAAAAAAATATAGTCACAATTAAAAAATACATTCCCCTATCTTTGCCTTTAAACGACCGCCATGGCTTGTACAGCTTCTAATTTTGCAAATTTGTTACATACCGTATTTATCGGCGTATAACACGCACTTTTTCTCCCTGAAAATAGGGGGCAAATGATAGGTGCGTGTTATACGCCGATATTCCCTCCCCCCTCCTCATCCTCAACCTCCCTCCTCATTCTAAACCCCCTCCGCATTCTAACAACCCCTCCTCAACCTAAACCCCCCTCCTCCTCAACCTAAACCCCCCTAAATACTTCCCACTCACTTACCTGCTTCTGCTCCGGCCTCCGCTCCGCTCCTTGACCCGGTGACGTCACATGCTCGCCACGTCATTTGCATATACCGGGTGCACCCGGTATATGCTAATGACGTGGCGCGCATGTGACGTCACATGCGCGCCGGGTCAGGGAGCGGAGCAGAGGCCGGAGCAGAAGCAGGTAAGTGAGGGGGGGGTATTTAGGGGGGTTTAGGTTAGGTTGAGGAGGAGAGGGGTTGAGGTTGAGGAGGGGGTTGAGGATGAGGAGGGAGGTTGAGGATGAGGAGGGGGGTTTAGAATGAGGAGGGAGGTTGAGGAGGGGGGTTGAGGTTGAGGATAGGGGGGTTGAGGTTGAGGAGGGGGTTGAGGATGAGGAGGGAGGATGAGGATGAGGAGGGGGGTTGAGGATGAGGAGGGGGGTTGAGGATGAGGAGGGGGGTTGAGGATGAGGAGGGGGGTTGAGGATGAGGAGGGGGGTTGAGGTTGAGGAGGGGGGTTGAGGATAGTGGGGTTGAGGAAGGAGGATGAGGATGGGGGGGTTGAGGAGGGGGGTTGAGGGGATTTGAGGATGGGGGGTTGAGGAGGGGGTTTGAGGAGGGAGGTTGTGGAGGGGGTTGAGGATGAGGAGGGAGGTTGAGGATGAGGAGGGGGGTTGAGGATGAGGGGGGGGGTTAAGGAGGGGGATTGAGGAAGGAGGATTAGGATGGGGGGGTGGAGGAGGGAGGATGAGGAGGGAGGTTGAAGTTGAGGATTTTGCTTTAAAGTTCTTTATTTGAATTTTTCCTGAAATTCCCTTCTTAAAATGAGGTGCGTGTTATACGCCGGTGCATGTTATATGCCAATAAATACAGTATTTCACAAAGTGGCTTTTTTTCTCAAACTAAAGGGGTCCTTTTAAGATCACAAATAGTTTTCACATGACAACAGGGTCATACGCCTTGTGGAATGATAAGCATTGACCTGTGGCATTAATTATATCTCAGCTGGGACATTTTGTAAAGGACAAGCCACATGAGAATAATAAAACCCAGAACAATGCAGTAAATAGCTCCCATGACTAGTTAGTTTGCATCATTTATTGTAGCTTGTTAATCTAGTTACAAGTTTAGATTATACAAGATATTTTGCTGAAGTCCTTCAAAGTGTGAAGCCCATTGGCTTCTTGGAAGGATTCTCTGCCAGGATATCCTATTACCAGACTGGCATGCCAAGAAAATTGCATGAAAAATGTTTGTTGGAAAATGACCTTGTAATGCATGTAAAGTTGGGGGTATAATTAAGAAGGAAGAGGGACTAATGAATAAATTAATATTGAATTGTAACTTTTGATTGCTAGAGCAGTACTGGTTACAGCAAAGGATTTCTCCTGAATCTGCTGGCTGAAGCTACCAGCAGACCCCAATGTCCTCATGATCCCAGAGAATAAAGTCCCATAAAGAGTTATAAAGTGTGGTAAACAGCCTTGGTAAATAGCCTTATTTAAAATGGTGTCTAAAGTCAGAAAGACTAACGGCCTTATTCAATTGAGCAATTGTTGGTTACTGGAGCCTGTAATGTAGCCCGTAAACTAATTTGCTATTCAATTGGCGTCTTTTAGCTACCCGCAAACCATCTGCGGGTTATAGGCTGAAAATCCCTGCAGTTGTCAAAATCGTAACTCCGACCCATCTAAGTCTTTGATCGTTCAAGCCTGTAAATGTTACAATTGCAAATTGCTATTCAATTGCTACTATTCCTCAAACCCGCAAATGTTTTCAAACTAGTAAACGGCAAATGTAGAAGAAAATCCTACAAGTCCTAGAGCGGACCTTCAAGGGGGTTAAACACCTGATTGTAGCACTGTAAATGTGAATAAATAATCAATACAGCCCTTTATAAGACGGAGAATGAGCGATGAAAGACATTAGAATTAATTACACAACAGTCTTACACACAATTACACACGTAGGTGGTTGTTATGTAACTGTTGCAATTGAATAAGGCCCTAAGGCTTTTTCCGTGTTATATCATTCTCGAGAATCAAGGAGTTAATATATATCAGACCACCCACATGGACTAGAACATTTCCTTCATTCATTTTTATTATGTTGTACATTGCCGGATTGCAATTCCAATCACATATTGGACTTCTAAATGCTAATTGATTGACGTTTAACCTCCATGTTTTAATGATATCATGATGACGGTCTCATTTACTATTGGTTTCTAACAGCCTTATTAAATTGTGATTTGGCGAATTGATTAGGGCTTTATGTAAGCATAGAGCATATTTTTTTACAGAAGTTTTTAGTTAGTGAACTTCTATCTAAAAGCAAGGTCTTCACTAACTAAAAACTTCTGTATAAAAAAATGCTATGTGCTTATATAGGGCCTCATTCAATTGTGATTTGGCCAATTGAATAGGGCTCTATATAAGCACAGAGCATATTTGTTTACAGAAGTTTTTAGTTAGTGAAAACCTTGCTTTTGGATAGACGTTCACCAACTAAAAACTTCTGTAAAAATAAAATGCTCTGTGCTTAAAAATCTCAATTGAATGAGGCCCATAGAGTCCCTTACAAGTGGCCGAATAGCAACCTAATAAGGCTGTAAATATGTAGATACGGCCTTGCCTGATTGATCACAATTACGCTCTGAAATGATACTTACCATTGCATGGTTTACGGCTTAGGCTTTCGGCAAGGTAGTTGCGGGCTTGTTCAATTGAATCGCACTGTAACTGTTACATATGTTACATAGGCCCTCATTCAATTGCAATTTGGCCAATTGAATAGGGGTCTAAATAAGCACATAACATATTTTTTTTAAAGAAGTTTTTAGATAGTGAACATCTATCCAAAAGCAAGCTTTTCACTAACTAAAAACTTATTTAAAAAAAATATGTTATGTGCTTATTTAGAGCCCTATTCAATTGGCCAAATCGCAATTGAATGAGGGCCATAGTAATTGAGGTTGAAAAATACTTTTAGCCCATCAAGTTCAACCTTTTAAGATATCCTCCGTTCTGACCCAAAATACTGGTGCTCTGATTCCTCCCTGGATCAATACTCCCTCTTTAACCAGGATAACTCTGAATGCTCTTTTTATTAAAAAAAAATATACAGTAAACAATGCATTTTTAAAGTTATCTATTGAATCCGCTGTCACCACCTCCCTTGGTAGAGAAATCCACAGATTAACCACCCTTACTGTGAAGATAGGTAAGGTAATTATATCCCCTCTTAGATGCCATTTTTCTAGACAAAACAACTTTAATTTGGTTAGTCTTTCTTCATAACTTATCCCCTCCATTCCCCTTATTAGTTTTGTTGCCTTCTCTGTACCTTTCACAACTCTAAAATGTCCTTTTTATGAAGTGGTGCCCAAAATTGTACTCCATATTCCAATTGAGGGCGTACTAGGGATTTGTATAGTGGTAGAATTATATTTGCTTTCCCGGCTTCTAAACCTTACTTAATACATGCTAATATTTTATATGCCTTTGCAGATGCTGCTTGGCATTGAGCATTGTTACATAGGTGGTTGTTACATAACTGTTGCAATTGAAGAAGGCCCTAAGGCTATTTACCATGCATTATGACTCTTTATGGGACTTTATTATCTGGTATCATGATGACATTGGGGTCTGCTGTGAGCTCCAGCCACCAGATGTAGATGAAGTTCTGGATCATAAGTCTAACCTCTCCATGATCAACCTGCAGTCCAGCAAGCTTCTATGTGCAGCACATAACAACTTATGTTACATTTTTTGGCTGCCTTATCCAAGGAATTTAAGAGCAGATTTCAAGATTTAAGAAATGTTAACAATTGTCTGTTTGTAGAAAATCCCTGGCACTTAGAAACATCAACTATTACACAATTAGCTGCATTTTGATATGATTATGCAAATCTATTCAACTAATTAATCAAGCTCAAAAACAATACAAATCTGAGTTATTTTTCAAGAAATTAGTGAGGGTAAGGAGTACGAAGAGTTTTGGAAATTAGTGCCTCACAAATACAAATAGAAGACTACAAAAATGAGTTCATCTGACCCTCATGTTATTTGTATCAAAGTATATTTACAAATCATCCCAATCTAAAATGAAATAGAAAGAAATCTTACTGATTCTCACCTTGATGATGTATTAAGAGTAGCATGTAGCAATTATAAATCTGATTTGATTAAAATGATTTGCTTACATTTAGGTTTTTAAGTTTTATTTTTTTAATTATTATAGTATTATGTATAGCATACAATGTTTCAGCCCAGCATAATGTTGCAAAGATATGTATGTGGCCCCAGAAAAAATTAAGTTGAGTATGACTGGTCTAACCAGTAGTGCTTTAGAGTTAGTCTATCTGACCCTAGACACAGTTTTAAATAATGCTGGACTACTATTGGTTAGACCCTGTGATATAGCATCAGCATTTATTCTACATTTGCTGCCTGGAGCTACCAGCAGACCCCAATGTCCTCATGATCCAAGAGAATAAAGAGTTCTAATGCTTGATAAATAGTTCTTAAGGGATAAAGGATTACAGTCTAAACACATTTTTCCTGATCAACCACTTATATGTTATCAAACAGGGAAGATGAACGTGGCCAACATTTGAACCTCTTCCAAAATGAATTATATTCTGGGCTATTTCTTATGTCATAAGTAGTATTCCATAATGCACAGTGGCCAGGGAGAATTTGCAAATTGTCAACCTGTCTTTTTATTATTCAGTTGCTTGGAAGTCTGACGTAATTTAGTGCTTTAGCTGTAAGAAGGTTGAAGACCCTGGTTCCTTTTGAAAACATAAAGAAAAATAAAATAATACATGCAATATTGCTAGAAAATGGAATTTTATTTAAAAATCATTTGTTTGAATAAATCATACAAAAGCATAAATTAGTGTAACAATGATGAAAACTACGTCCGTATATTTTAGAATAATGTTTAACTCTAGACATAGGTTAATATTGGCACCATTTGGAACATTAAAAAATGCAAATAAAATAGATGATATTTTGCAAATTTTTTCACAGACCTGCAATTGTAGAAGTCATTAACAACAATGGAAAATGTTTTGCTGCCTGAAAACATACAATTAGAGGAAAGCGGACAGTCCTAACAGCAAGTTTGCCATCACCGCCACAATTTTGCCTCCAACTACCTAATGTGCACACAAAGGACTACATTTCCAACAGTATTTAACATGAATTGTTGTTTACATTGTATACCAGGATACTGGGGAAGAAAGTCTGGACAAGCTATTTAAAAGCAAAGATGTTAAGTTATCAACAAAAATCTGTATAGTTCGAACTATGGTATTCCCAGTAAGTAACATACGGATGTGAGAGCTGGACCATGAAGAAGTCTGAGAGGCAAAAGATTGATGTCTTTGAATTGTGGTGTTGGAGAAAACTACTTAGAGTCCTTTGGACTTCAAGAAGATCCGAAAAATCAATACTACAGGAAATTAAGACAAACTGTTCACTGGAAGGTTTGATCACGAGGCTGAAGCTCAAATATTTTGGTTATATCATGTGTAGAAGCTAATGCTGGCAAAAATGTAAGGCACACGAAGAAGGGGACAGCAGAGGTGGAGATGGATTGATGAGCTTGATGGAGCTTTTGCATAGATATGTGCCTGGTGTGCTCTGTGGTATGTGGGTATGAACTTAGATCCCAGTTCGGAATCACTTTTTCTAAAGGGAACCATTCCTGACATATTCAGAATAGCTTGTGAATAGCTTGTGCTGAATGTTTATGTAAATTAATGTAGATAAATACTAATTTGCTGTTTTGATGTGTTAATTAGTATCTGCTTGTCTGTCTCTGTGGTGGCCAAAACAATGCCCCCAATGTTATCATGCACTTAGATGCCTTCTCCATCCTTATCAAGTCCAGTGAGTCACAAATTAGCATACTAGACAGCAAGAAACAATGTTAAGTATATTAGAAATTATTTGTAGAGAAAAAAAATGCTAGTACAATGTAAGATTCTGGGGTGAATGTGTCCCTTTAAAGTTTATTACCACATGTCAAATGGCTGCTGTGAATCTATGTACCAAACCAGCATTTTTACATTTTTACATTTTGCTGCCCCCCCAAAAAATGTAAACTTAACCTTGTCTAAATTGTTAGAGGGGTGCTCTGAAACTTATATTGTGTTTGAAAATAGGTCAGACATTTTTTTAATTCTATCAATAAACATGAACCGTTTATGTGATGGAGACCAAAGCTTGGGTTAAAAAATGGTAAAAAAATGGTGATCTTTTGTGAAAAAAACTTACTCTGAAAATACCTGATTTCCTGCCTAGCTTTAGGCTGGATCTCCTCCTAACATTTACAAACTGCTTAGCTTGCGGCAGGGTGTACTTTATATATTATATGTATTTAATATTTGTTATTTCTGTAGTGTAGTGGGGCCCTCCTCCACCAGCCACCTACCTTAGTGTGGGCTTCTTAGGGGAATTCATGGTTGGTTCAGCAGGTCGATTTATCCCTCCCCTGCCAGGGGCAGGGAATCCCACCTTAAGTCACACGTGTGTGATGTCATTCAGTATTCCCTGCCCCTGAGATAAGTAGCACTGACAGGGAAGGGATAGCACTATCTACTGAACCACCAATGAATTTCACCCAGATACCCTCTAAGAAGCTCAAATTAATATAGGGCCCACTTGGGCCTGTGCGGATGCAGTTTTGCCCCCTTTTTTTTGCATTGTTCATTCGTATCCGACTCTGACCTCCTGGACTGTAACGTAGCAGGCACATCTTTATGATCCATTCAGTTTTCATGGCAGAGATACTGGAGTGGGTTGACAATTCCGTCTCCAGTGGAACAGAGCATTCCTAGTCCAAGTACTGGTCCACAGGGTCAGAGAGAGTCAGACACAACTGAACAACACTACCAACTTTCCTTTAATTGAAGATTTTTCAGAAACAATGCAATTCCTATTGATTCACATACTTACAGCTTTTGGTTTGTAGTTGTACGGGTTCAAGAGAAAATGTATTTACTGATGAACATAATATATTTATCAGATAAATACTATATATTTCCATAAACATCTGTACATACATTTAAAAACATGATACACGTAGGTTTATTTTTCAAGTGTTCTGTAAAATTGTATCTATCCGAGGTAGGTTGTATTATTCTTAGGTAATAACACATAACATTTCTGAAATGTTTATAACTATTCCCTCTACAAACTCACCCACTATATTTATATATATATATATATATATAAATATATATATATATATATATATATATAAATATATATATATATATATATATATATATATATATATATCCCAGACAGTCCCTTAAACAGTCAAATGTATACTAGCTAAATAAAAGGACGTAGATGTTTTAGTTACTCAAATTTAATATTCAGTTGTTTAGAAGAGCAATATTTAACATTACTTTAAAATATCAGACTCATCTGCTGCTAGTATCCACTGACTAAGTTCAATGGAAGGAGGTGTCTTTGCCTCTGTTAAATTTTCAGGCACAAGATTATATAAAGACAATTGTCTCCATTTGATTTACTTTTGTCCTAGCACAGCTTATGGATAATTATTTGGCCTCTTATCCAGTTTGATTGTTCTTAAAATGATTTAGTCCTGTTTCTCATCCAGCCATCTCTTTTCCACCTGTGACCTTATCTAGGCCTAAACCGGAATCAACTGGAGGAGGTTGCCCTAATCTTTAAAAATGAATTTAATATTGACATTATAGACCATGAAATAGGAATTTTATTAATGACCAAAGCATCATTAATACAACTTGTTAGGGTATTGCAGTGGTTCTGTTTTTTTTTTTTTGCTCAGAACTTTGGTTACCTACTGTGATTTTTGCAGGAAAATGAGACTAACAGTTCCTTTATTCTTATTGTGGGTCCAATTATATTTATTATACTTACAGGTTCCCTTACTTTTAAATGACAAAGCTCTGTTGATGTATTTGTGTTCTTTTTGCCAGTGAAGTTTTAATGTGAAGCTGAGGTACACACACTTGTTAAAGCACCATAGTATTTATCATAGGCCCCATTCAATTCTGGGCCGTAAATCAGCCGCAAGTCTGCAATTCCCTGCGATCGGGCTACAGCCCCGCGTATGCTGCTATTCAATTGGCCGGAACCGCAAGGACTCCCCCTTGGCGGCTAATCGCAAAACTCGGATAAAAGTAAATGCAAATATAAATTCAATCCAGCACTGTAAATGATGGGGAACACAATGGGGGACATGAGGATTAATAGCAAAACATTCTCAAGCTTGCACATCGGCCAAATCCAATATTTAATTTCAGGTTTAATTTCCGTCCAAAGTCCTACAGGCTTGAATGACCTCCAAGCCAGTAATTTGCTTACTTAATTAGTGCTACATTTTGAAAGCAAGACCATTGCGGGACCTCTTTGGTGTAAGTAACCTGTGGTTCGCGTTTAGCCATTTACGGGCTTGACGGAGGGTGAATCATAGTAATTAAATAGCGAATAGGGATATATTGGGGCCGCAACTCTTGCGGCTGCGGAAGTTCAAAGGCTTTGATGGAAGTAAGCTGTGATTGAACTAATTGCAAGGGATTGCAGCTCGAGGATCGTAACCCAATCGGAGGGCGCAAACGTAAGCCAATTGAATAGCTAAGTAGCTTGCGGCCTCCCCTTCCGGCCATTTATGCCCATAACATAGCAATTGAATGAGGCCCCATATGTGCTCTGCACCATCAGTTAGAGGATGGAAAATCATGTTGACTTAGATATTGTCATTTTAGCTTAGCCCTTAAAGCACCTCCCATAAGAATCTATATAAATAAGGGTCTACAATATAAGAGAAGAGGAATCCATATTGCAACTTTGTAAAATACATATAAAAGTATGTCATGGATACAGTTTGTTTAAAAGTGTTAAAAGAAATGTTGGTTACAACAGAGTGTGGGGGTGAAGTGGTAAGGCAATTATTTTAAATAAGTTTTCATTGGTAAGTCATAGGTTCTATTCCCCTGCCTTACACTTTTGTTTTGTTTAACTAATGTGTGTATATATATATATATATATATATATATATATATATATATATATATATATATATATATATATACACATATACATATACACACACATATATCATGTGTGTTTTAATAAATACATTAGTCAATAAAAATTAAAAAAAATTCAAGACATTGATTTAGAACCAATGCTTTATTAATGAGACTACTAAACCAACACACTATGCTTTACAAGATAGATATAAAGTAATTTCATTATTTTAAATTATATATGTAATTTCATATTCTATATATCTAGAATAATTATGGGAACTACGTATTTACAATTATGTATAAATAGCAGGTTCCCATAGTCCAGATATTTTTTTTAAATAAACAAAAAATACAAACAGTTGCCCCATATTTACATATGTTTTATTATATTATCTTAATGGTATATTTCTGATTTCTTCCTGTGTTCTCTTGTGAGGGAGTTAAGGCTACACCCACACTGGAGGGGCTTAACTCTACTCATGCCTCATGCTGTTCAGACACACAATAGTCACTGTCTGCTTGTCAAAGCATAAGACACTGTAGTGTGAAGCCACCAGCCTGTGGGTATGGACTTAGATCCCAGTTCGGAATCACTTTTTCTAAAGGGAACCATTCCTGACATATTCAGAATAGCTTGTGAGTAGCTTGTGCTGAATGTTTATGTAAATTAATGTAGATAAATACTAATTTGCTGTTTTGATGTGTTAATTAGTATCTGCTTGTCTGTCTCTGTGGTGGCCAAAACAATGCCCCCAATGTTATCATGCACTTAGATGCCTTCTCCATCCTTATCAAGTCCAGTGAGTCACAAATTAGCATACTAGACAGCAAGAAACAATGTTAAGTATATTAGAAATTATTTACTGTAGAGAAAAAAAATGCTAGCACAATGTAAGATTCTGGGGTGAATGTGTCCCTTTAAAGTTTATTACCACATGTCAAATGACTGCTGTGAATCTATGTACCAAACCAGCATTTTTACATTTTGCTGCCCCCCCCAAAAATGTAAACTTAACCTTGTCTAAATTGTTAGAGGGATGCTCTGAAACTTATATTGTGTTTGAAAATAGGTCAGACATTTTTTTAATTCTATCAATAAACATGAACCGTTTATGTGAGGGAGACCAAAGCTTGGGTTAAAAAATGGTAAAAAATGGTGATCTTTTGTGAAAAAAACTTACTCTGAAAATACCTGATTTCCTGCCTAGCTTTAGGCTGGATCTCCTCCTAACATTTACAAACTGCTTAGCTTGCGGCAGGGTGTACTTTATATATTATATGTATTTAATATTTGTTATTTCTGTAGTGTAGTGGGGCCCTCCTCCACCAGCCACCTACCTTAGTGTGGGCTTCTTAGGGGAATTCATGGTTGGTTCAGCAGGTTGATCTATCCCTCCCCTGCCAGGGGCAGGGAATCCCACCTTAAGTCACACGTGTGTTATGTCATTCAGTATTCCCTGCCCCTGAGATAAGTAGCACTGACAGGGAAGGGATAGCACTATCTACTGAACCACCAATGAATTTCACCCAGATACCCTCTAAGAAGCTCAAATTAATATAGGGCCCACTTGGGCCTGTGCGGATGCAGTTTTGCCCCCTTTTTTTTGCATTGTTCATTCGTATCCGACTCTGACCTCCTGGACTGTAACGTAGCAGGCACATCTTTATGATCCATTCAGTTTTCATGGCAGAGATACTGGAGTGGGTTGACAATTCCGTCTCCAGTGGAACAGAGCATTCCTAGTCCAAGTACTGACCAGGCCCAACCCGTCTTGGCTTCAGGGTGGTGTGACCTCTTTGTTCCCTTACTGGAATCAAACCCTTGTCGACAGCGGTGAAAGCACTGAATCCTAACCACTGGACCACCAGGGAGCCCAGTTTCGCCCCTTAGAGATATGTAAAGATGGGATAATAGAAAACGAGCTATGATCAGTGTAAGTTTACTCATAAAATGTCAACTTTTTGTTTTTACCTGATCTTTACCATCTATGAAAGGTGGACTATTACAGACAGGGGTGTAGGAGCCAGAATATTTCTGGGGGGATACAGCTCGTTGTATACACGAGGCTGTAAAATAGCTTATATATACATACATAAAAAAATCTGGGGGGGGGGGGGATTTGTCCCCCTCATCCTCCTAGTTCCTACACAAATGATTACAGTGGTTCTTTAAGGTTATGGTTAGAGATAGGGGACATTGGGAAAGGTTAGCTTTTAGGGAATGTGTATATACTCCACTCTACTGCACCAGAACTTTACAATATTCTGTAGTATCCAAAAAGATAAACAACTTTGGTTTTAAAGAATCAATTTTCATTGTTTAAAAATAAATCAATTTACATGTAAAACTGCATAGGCTGCTGATTAAAGTTTTCTGCATTGCCATCTGGGTAATGCTCCACTGATTATATTAACATTCCCTATAAATCGCAGAGAGGAAGTCCATCAATATTACTTCGCCCTTCTAAATATTTCCGAAAGGTTTCCCGGTGGTCCCAGTTGAACAGTTCCCATTTATGTACACAAATCTTTACCCCAAAAGTGCCTTGTTGAACTTTAACCTGAACCATTTATTTTTTCATTAGACTTTTCTTCTGTTTCTGATATTTCCGGCGCCGCTTTGCTGCCATTTTGGCTTTTCTCCTCATTGATGACTTTCATCTCTTCTTGGATCTCGGGGGCTTTGGATTCTTTTAGTTCCATCTCTTTACTCTGAACTTCTTTTTCCTCTTTTTTAAGCATACGATAGTTGTAGAAATTCATCACCAAAAGGAATAGTCCGGCAAAGACCATGATGGCGCCACACTCGTAGAACATGTACTTGTAATCGCCAAAATAATCCACGATAGCACCTATGGGGTCAACAAAATAGAGCATGTCAAAATATAAACATAAAATGTTTAGATCTTGTAGTAAATCATTTTAATAAACATATCTTACATCACATGAAAATAAATAAAAATGAACTAAATTATTAGAATCAGCGCTATTTGGAATACAAACTAACCTACTCTAATCTGTTCTATACGCTCAAATGCCTTAGATATATACTTACAGTTGTGCTCAAAAGTTTGCATACCCTTGGTGAATTGGTAACATATGTACCATTTGTAAAGAAACCATGAGTGAGCAGCAAAACACATTTCTTTTATTTCTTATGGGATTCATATACAACTGTAGGTTATAACAGAACGGCACAATCATAAAACAAAACACGGGGACAAAGAAAAAAATGAAATGACCCTGATCAAAAGTTTGCACACCCTTCGTTATTAATACTGTGTTTTGCCTCCTTTAGCATCAATGACAGCATGCAGTCTTTTGTAATAGTTGTCTATGAGGCCCCTAATTCTTGAAGGTGGTATAGCTGCCCATTAATCTTGGAAAATGCCTCCAGGTCATGCAAAGTCTTTGATCGTCTTGCATGAAACGCACGTTTGAGATCTCCTCAGAGTGGCTCGATGACATTAAGGTCAGGAGACTGTGATGGCCACTCCACAACCTTTACCTTTTTCTGCTGCAACCACTGGAGGGTCAACTTGGCCTTGTGCTTAGGGTCATTGTCATGCTGGAAAGTCCAAAAGGCTCCCATGCGCAGCCTTCGTGCAAAAGAATGCAAAGTGTCTGCCAGTATTTTCTGATAACATGCTGCATTCATCTTGCCATCAATTTTCACAAGATTCCCCGTGCCTTCAGAGCTCACACCACCCCAAAACATAAGTGAGCCACCACCATGCTTCACAGTGGGGATGGTATTCTTTTCACTATAGGCCTTGTTGACCTCTCTCCAAACATAGCACTTATGGTTGTGAACATAAAGCTCTATCTTGGCCTCGTCACTCCAAATTACAGCGTGCCAGAAGCAGTGAGGCGTGTCAAGGTGTTGTCGACCATATTGTAACCGGGCTTTTTTGTGGCATTGACAACTCGACCCTGCGGCTCATTTTTTTAACCTGTGTGGTGTGTCATATGATCACTATCCTTCAATAAAATACATATTTTTGCATGATCAGTCATATTTTCAAAGAGAATGCCAAACTTTCACAATTTGGAAAAGGGTATGTAAACTTTTGAGCACAACTGTATATATATATATATATATATCACATATAATAGTTGTCGAGCCTCGCGAAGTGAGGCGAGCCATTAACGTGTAGGACTTAGCCGATGGGCGATGCAAGACGTTAATCCACTACAACGCGCGAGACTTAGATGAAAAACACTTTATAAAAGCGGGATCGCCTTGGCATGCAAGCGTTTCACAACTGCAGGACTTAGGGAAAAAAAAATTACGAGATTAGCGGCCGAACGACGAAAAACAAAAAACAAGAAAAACACACTGAATACACCCAATAAAATTACATCACAGACAGCATGGGGCAACAGCCAGGACGTCTGTGAGTGAGGCAGAACGCAAATTTAACTAGATTTAGACTATTTTCACCACTCGAAAATCGCCTAAGCGAGAAAAAATCTGACCGCCGCAAAAAATAAAAACGAGGCTACACGGCCCCGGACCGCGCAAAACACTGCCAAACGCGTAGCACTTCACACATCACACTACAACCTTCAAAATACACTATTACAAATGCCGGAAAATGCTCACGAGACGCGTAACACATTAATAACATTACGACTATACAATGCCGCTTTACACAATAAACCAACGGCTTTACCTCGCGCACGCAGCCTATTTATACTGCACACTTGGAACACTCTTTACACTTTATAAGCAGGGCACTAACACTCACAATGTATATTCTATGCAGACGCAAAATACAAACAGATTGTTAGCTCTTCAGCCTATATCCCGCTGCATATATCAATTATAAATAATGACCAAAAGTACACGACAGGAGAGGCTCGCAATGAGCGCCGAAGGTCTTCACATTACAAAACAGTTTACATTATGTGTCAAACAGCATTCCCATGCCTTGAAATTTTATTGCCCCATCATTTTTGACGGGCAAGTCGCTAGTATATATGTATACCAGAATAGTGTCTTCACTGCATCACTTACATAGGAATTTGCCACTGGAGTGCAAGGGCCTCATTCAATTGTGATTTGGCCAATTGAATAGGGCTCTATATAAGCACAGAGCATATTTTTTTACAGAAGTGTTTAGTTTAGTGAACGTCTATCCAAAAGCAAGGTCTTCACTACCTAAAAACTTACCATAAAATAAATGTGCTCTGTGCTTATATAGAGCCCTATTCAATTGGCCAAATCACAATTGAATGAGGCCCCAACTTGATAAGGCAATTTTATAAATAAATAAATATATATATATATATATATATATATATAGATAGATAGATAGATAGATAGATAGAGAGAGAGATTTAGAAACAATTAATATATTTGTAAGCCCATCTGCAAGTCTAAAAGTAAGTTTAACAGCTTATTACCCGCTCAGGATTCTCAGAAATATAGTTATTGTACTTCATTCTGAGCCACTGGGCGGGGACATGCAAATGAGCAGACAGTGCATTCTTGCTCTTAAATCCAAAATATTTATACTTTATACATACAGTAGCTCCTTCAAATGCATATGCCCGCTATACCACAGCTTTAAAGCAAAGGATTGGAGTTTGCACAAATCATAAACCCACTCACATACAGTACTGTTTCAAGCTTAATGGCTATCATCGGTGTGAGGTTGGTTTTGCACAATGGATTTTGTGTAAGTGAGTTTTCCACAACAACCATTTTGTGTATGGTGAGAAACACGAGCAAGAGAAGCCCTCCACCATACAGAGTGCAGAGACAAATAATACATTTGTAAGCCTATCTGCAAGTCTAAAAATAAGTTTATACATGTACAGCTTTTGTTAGTTTTTTCCATAGTTAACAAAAAATTAAGGCACATTTTATGATACTTTATTTATACATAATCTTACAACTCTATCAGTGACGCTTAGAAAAACGTAAGAAAATATTGCTGTTGTTCACAAAGCTAGTTCAAGTGATATCAGAGTTAAGTTATATCCACCATAAACCTTTATTGACTTAAGTGTCAGTTACTTTGATGGAGTTTCTAATAAGGATTTTTAGAACTTTCTGAATGCCACATTGACTGCCTGACCTTTTTACTAGGCTCCTAATCCAGATACATTGTTACAAACTAATCAATGCATAGAAGTCCATGTTGAAATGGGTAAAGGTGCTATATTTTTGTAATTAACGTTGACAGCGTTTTAAGTGTAAATAAGTAGGAAATCAAACATCATTGCTATTTTGAAGATATGTATCTGTGCTAAGAGGTTGAAGAGTTCAAAAAACTACAGTCACCAATCTCTTTTTTTTTTATTATTTGTATAATTCTCGAACTAGGAGAGGTGGTCACGCTTTTCGTGGTGCGTACGACTTAAAGCCTTGCAAGGCGAGGCGAGCAGTGGAGGCAATGAAACACGCTGGACTCCAAACACTTAGGAAATGCTGGATCACCTTAGGCTGCAAGCACTTGACGAACGCAGGGCTTAGAAGTAAAAAAAATACGAGACGCGGGACTTCGAAGAAAAAAATACGAGATAGGAAAAATACAAAGTTAACAGCTGAACCGCGCAAAGCAAGAAAGACGAAACACGCAAAAAAAATAAAAATAAAGAAATACAACAAAAACATCACAGACAGCTCGGGGGAACAGCCAGGATGCCTGGGAGTGAGATGGAACGCGAAATTAAGTCAATTTTGACGAGTTTCAGCACTCGAAAATCGCCTAAGCAAAAAAAAAAAAAAGTTGGCTAAAAAAATTAAAATGAGGCTACACGACCCTGGACAGCGCAAAAACACAGCCAACCGCGTTCCACTTTACAAGATGTGGCACTTAGAAAAACAAAGTACGAGAGAGTAAAAATACGAAGTAACCGGAAAACCGCGCAAAGCACAAAACACACAAAAAAATATACAAAAACATCACACACAGCACGGGGAAACAGCAAGGACGTCTGGGAGTGAGGTGGAACACAAATTTAAGTTGGTTTTGTCGAGTTTTGGCACTCTAGCCTATCATGTACTTCAATTGTCCGGCTTTGCAACGATCCCCTTTGGCAGTCATGGTGAAGACAGTGAATTAATAAAGTAATATAAATTAATAAATTAATATACTTTAACGATTTATATTTTATATACAGCAATCAATATCCTGAAGAGCTAACAATCTCTTAGGATTGTGCCAAGTGTGCAGTGTAAACAGGCTGCGTGCGTGAGGCCAAACCGTTTGTTTAGGCGGGTAAAGCAGCATTTTAGAATTCTGATGTTATGAGTTGTAAGTGTTGTAAAATGGTGTCCATTTTCTATGTGTTACTTGGCTCGCGCGCATTTTCCGTCCATTGTAATGGTATGTTTTCTATGTGCTACGTTCTTGGCTAACTCGTACGTGCCTGGCGGTGATTTTCGTGGCTCGGTGTCCTTTAGCCTCACTTTCAGTTTTTTCGTCCACCATTTTTCTTCTCGCTTAGCCGATTTTCAAGTGGCAAAACTTCTTAAATGAGACTTAAATTTGCGTTCAAACTCACTCCCAGACGTCCTGGCTGTACCCCCATGCTGTGTGTGATGTTTGTTTTATGTGGTATTTTTTTGTTGTTGTGCTTTTGATGTTTGTGGATGTGCGCGGTTAGGCCATTAAGTTCGTATTTTTGCGACCTCGTATTTTTTTCTAAGTTCCGTGGGTCGTAATTGTTGTATGTAAAAGTCGTAAGTCCTTGTCAGTGTTTTCTGCTCTTCGGGGTCGTGTAGCCTCGTTTTCATTTTTTCGGTCGCCATTTTTTTTCTTGCTTAGTGGCGAAACTCCTTAAATTCAACTTTAATTTGCGTGCAACCTCACCCCTAGACATCCTGGCTGTTCTCCCGTGCTTTGTGCGATGTTTTTTTTTATCTTGTTTTTTTTAAGTGTTTTTTGTTGTTTTTTATTTGTTTCGGCTGTTAACTTCGTATTTTTTTTTTGTGACCTCGTCATTTTGATTTTTCTAAGTCCCGCGGGTCGTAATTTTTGTTTTTGTCTAAGTCCGTATTTACTCATTGCGCTTTATTGTTTTTTTTCTAAGTCGGCGAGTCGTATATTTATTTTCTCTAAGTCCTGCTGCGTGGTTGTTTTTTCAAAGTCCCACTTTCCTTGTTATTTTTAAACGCGAGAGAGGCACCATAGAGCCTCTACCTCCGTAAATGCGGACACTCGCTTTGCGAGGTCCGCAAATGTGGCCCTCGAGTCGCAAGGTCCGCATTTGTGGCCAGAACTGCGTCCCTCGCTTCACGACGACTCGCAGTTTGACAACTATTATATGTGATATATATATATTGTAACAGAGTGACGCAAAGAATATCCCTAGCGGTGGGTTTAATTAAAGAGGCTGGAAGATTTCTCTGGAGAAAGAAAGAGTTAACTCCGGGAAGTGATCAGAGGCTTATTGAAGCCCAGCTGTGGATTGCCTTTAAGACAACAGCAGAGAGATGGTGGAGTCCTCACTTCTGTTTGGGCCTAAGCAGTGTGAGCAGTGTGTGGAATCTGCTTCTGTTGGTGAGCTGCTGTTAGCAGCAAAGAGCAAGCTACAGAGAGAAGCTTGCGGACTGTTCCTGCTTGGATCTCTAATCTGATGTGTGATTTGGATTGAGAGACTGAAGTCTGTTCTAGAAAGCTGTTTGCAGTCAGAAGACTGCTGTTCCAGAGATTGCTCGCAGAGAAAGCTGTTGTTTCAGAGATTGCTCACAGAGAAAGCTGTTTGCAGTCAGAAGACTGCTGTTCCAGAGATTGCTCGGAGAGAAAGCTGTTGTTCAAGAGATTGCTCGCAGAGAAAGCTGTTGTTCAAGAGATTGCTCGCAGAGAAAGCTGTTTGCAGCCAGAAGACTGCTGTTCCAGAGATTGCTCGCAGAGAAAGCTGTTTGCAGTCAGAAGACTGCTTTTTCAGAGATTGCTCGCAGAGGGAGCGGTGTTTCAGAGGATGTGAGTACAGGATTATATTTTCCTTACAAGAGTCTGTGTAAAGTAACCCCAGGGAGAACTGAACAGAGTATCGCAAAAGACTGTTTAAGGATCCCTGGAGGTTGGAGTATTTCTGAGAGACGGGCGGGCCGAATGCTCCACTTTCTACTGTTGAAGATATTTACAATAGAACTGTGTGGTTTGTTATACCTTTGGCTGATGTAAGCCATAATGTGGTGTAATTTGTGGACTTTTAATAAAAAGATTAAAAGAATACATGATCTTCTTGCTATCAATCTAGAAGATAACAGGTCAAACTACCACAATATATATATATATATATATATATATATATATATATATAATGATCAGCTTATGTTTTTAACTCACAACTTCTCACATTAGTGACATTTACTCAAATTACACTCAAACGTAGGCTCCAACCATCTAGGCCAGTCTAGGTTTCCAATATTTAAGCCAAAACATTAGCAAAAGCTGATATAATAATGTTTAGTGTTTTTGTGCCCATTGGTAACATTACTGGTCATGAGTTTAGGTTGTTACATACTTCATATGTGAAGGTTTTCCCAAAATACACTGGATATTTAAAAATTATGTATTTGCTTTTTTGGAGTTTTCTGTATTTTTGTATTGAAATTAAAGGAAAAGAGATTATGGTTTAGTAATGGAGTAGGATTGACTACTGCTTTATATGACAATGAGGAATGTTTTGAAACTAAAAAATAACAATATAAAATTAAAATAAAACATGACCATTCTTACCTCCAATTGGTGGCCCCAAAAGAAGAGGAAAGCATTCCACAATGGTGACAAGTCCTACAGCGCTTGAGAATCGTTTGGCTCCAACAAGGTCCATGAGGGTCTCAAAGAGCATGGCACAAACCATACCAAATGCCAAACCGAAAAACACTGAATATACTACCAAACCTATATAGTCACTGGCAAAAGGGCACATTAGATGACAGAATCCATTAAATATAATGGAAAAGCTGAAAAAATACTGAATGTTCGGACGTATCCACTTAGTGTTGGAAATGATCCCTGTGACAGGTCTAGCAATCATATCAACTATGGCAAGAATTGACAAAAGGAAAGCAGCCGAGTATTCATCGACCCCAAGATGTTTTGCATATGGTGTCAAAAACACAATAGGGGGATAAAATGCAAAAAACATTATTACATTTCCCACCAAGTAAATCAAGAACCCTCTGTGCTGAAATAGGGTTAAATCAAGGATTTTATTAAATCGTTGAATACAAGATTCTTCTTTTTTCTCTTCTTTCGGTGAATTAAGAGTCTGTAATTTGCCGGATTCCACCATGCTTTCTTTAGTGTTTTCCATATCAAGTTCTTGTGTTTCCTTATTCTTTTGTTTTTTGGATTTAATAACCCTGGGTCCAATGGGTCGAAACAGAGCACCTGCCACACAGCAGTTAAACAGCAAAGCTCCGAGAATGAAGAAGCTGCCCCTCCATCCAAACTTGTCAAACAAATACTGGTTCAAGGGCGCCAATGTGGATAGTACAACTGGACTGCCAGCCATGGCCAAACCATTTGCAATGGGTCGCCGTTTTAAAAAGTATTTCCCAATTACGATTACTGAAGGTTGAAGGTTCAGAGAGAAACCAAAGCCTGTAGAGAAAGCAAATTTAGATAAGATTAGAATATATTTCATTATATATTTTCTGTAGTGTATTTTTCTGGTAAATAATACATTTTACTGGAAAATAGGCCATAAAATTGGCCTCTGTCTACTACAATAGCAAAACTCTATATAAGAAACATTGTAAGAAAATATTAACATCTCTTTCATTCACTTACATTTATTGTATTTTATCTCTGGCATTTAAGATTTATATTTTTAATAAAAAAGGGCTATAATCCATAAAATAAACTGTATCTACTAAAGAAAAAACACCTATAAAAGGAAAACAAACATGGTGCCGATTTCTTCCATTCCTTCATGTGCTGGTGTCTTACAGGATAGGTCAAGGTCCAAATCTGCATTTACATTTTTATATTATTGTCTCTAGAACATTAACCTTCCAATTTTGCTAAAAAATAAGTTACAAAAATAACCAGTCTCTATATTATAATTCCACTTCTGAATCTCTACTTTGTGGTGTTAAAGGGGATGGGTGTACCTCAGCAAAGCTGTGAGCTATACCATGTAGGGTCATCCAAGGTAGACAGGTCATAGCAGAGAGGATAGCCAAATGGTGGTCCATTGGAGAAGGAACTGGCACTCCAGTATCTTTGTCATGGAAACCTTATGGATTAGCACACCCGGACACAAGATGTGCCTGCCGTGCTGTGGTCCATAGGTTCACGGAGAGTTGGACATGACTGAGCGACTTAACACAAAAACAACAACATATTCTCATTGGATATTATGCATCTTACCACTTTTTAATAAATTTGAATTAGATGGTAAAACTGAAGGGGCATGAATTTCACAAACATTGCGCTACATCAACCAGATCATTGAAAAAACAGTCAATGAAATGCTATTTCACAACGTTATACAAGGGACATGGAAATTTCCTGGATGTTACTAGGTATATATTATCCCTGTGTATCTATTTACTTTTATGTACTTTATTTTATTAAGAAGTGCTTATAACATTTGCTTTTTCTGCTTATGATCATGAATACACAGACAGTGAAGTGCAGTGTTTAAAATTAGCCTGTCGTTGACCTTTCTCAAGCAGCATGCGGCGAAATGCAATGCATCCCCCCCCCCCGGGTGATTATCATATCAAAATGAATTCTATCTATCTATATCCATATCAACCTATCTATCTATACCTATCCATATCTATATATACCTATATCTATGTATGTATCTATCACATATTATAATTGTCTAACTACGATTCGTCGTCACGCTGTGTTGCGTAGTGTGTCCGACTTAGAGATGAGCGCCGCAGTCGCTCATCGCCCGGCGAGCCTCGCATAGAGAGGCGAGCCGTTATATTGTAGCACTTTGGCAATGAGCGCCGCAGGCGCTCATTGCAGGCGAACCTCGCGTAGCGAGGCGAGCCGTTAAACCGTAGCACTTAGAAAAAAAATATGAGATGAAAAAAATTACGAGATAAGCGGCGGAACCAAAACAATAAAAAAAACACTAAATACACACAAAAAAATAAAAAAAAAGGTCACTTACAGCATGGGGAACCAGGCAGGACGTCTGGGAGTGAGTTGGAACTCCAATTTACATCGATTTAGCCAAGTTACAAAGATCGAAAATCGGCTAAGCGAGAAAAAAATGGCCGCCGAAAAAAATGAAAACGAGGCTATACTACTACGAACTGCGTAAAACACAGCCACAGACGTATGTGTTTGAAAAACAACGAGATAAAGGATGCGGATTAACCGCGCAATGAGTAAAAAGACAGTAGCGAGTACATTTTACGAAACGCAATTACAGATTTACGCATTAACACAGATTTAACGCCTTTGTCTCGCGCAACATCGGATTTCCCGCCTAAAACAACGCATTTGATGAAATATAAGTTGAAAGTTACACAAAAAAAAAGTAAAAAAAAAAAGATTTGTGTATTTATTTTAAGAAAAAAAAAAGGGACAAATGTAGCGTCATGTTGTGTGGCAAACAAATTTCACAACATTTAATTTTTATTGACCGTCATTTGACCGTTTTACCATATTTACTGTTAAACCGTAGTACTTTGGCAATGAACGCCGCAGAAAAATGGCGGACGAACAAAATGAAAACGAGGCTACAGCACTATAACCACGGAAAACACGTACCGATAATCCGCTAAGACGCATACAACACATTACCCCCCATTAAACGACGGACGGATCATTCTCTAAGACGCATACCACACATTATCCGCCATTTTAGGATAATGGGGAAGTGCACAGCTACGTTAACGGTTTCGGCTTGCGCATGCACACTATTACACTGCACACGTTCATCACGCTTACACAGCACCTCCACACCACTAATGCTGCAGCAACATCAACACAGATTGCCAGCTCTTCAACACAATGCATAAAAATACGTATATTCATTTATTAATTTGAATTCTATATTTCAGTAGTACACACAAAATAACATTAGCTACCTTACAATTCCATATGTATATTAATAACTAAACAACTTTAAAAACATACACATCTCATTGCCGTCATTTTTTGACGGGCAAGTCGCTAGTATATATATGTTATATCATACGACGTGCAATTGTGCCCTGAGATCTGATTGCATTCTAGTGTATATTTCCCAGAACTCTTGGCTACATAACAGCAAGGAAATTAACTACAAGAAAACTGCACACAAATCTGAAGAGGCTGGTGTGTCATGAGATGCTCAGGAGATAGACTGCCAATTAAAATAACAGGGGAAGGCAAATTAAAAGAAGATCGTGACCCATATTATATTATATGTGCTTTTGAACGTTAAAAAAATGAAAATACCCAGAACAAATAATAGTTGACTGTGACTCAGTGGTTTGTATATATAATTGTAATCTTATGACTTCCTTGGTAAGTAATCCATATAAACATATTTAATTTATATAATTTATATTAAATTAAGTTTCTATGACTTTTTTGTCCAAAGCAATTCACAAAGTTATAACATTGGTACAATATTTTTATTTAGTGGTTCAGTCGCATCCGACTCTCCGTGACCCTATGAACCACAGCACTCCAGGTACATCTCTCCATCACAGCCCCTCTGAGCTCCCTCAAGCTCATTTTCATTGCTTTAGTGACATCAACTATCCATCTCCACCGTCCCCTTCTTCTGGTGCCTTCAATAATGTAAAAGTGGAATAAAAAAATATTTGTTGCAGAAATAGTGGTATTCCCCATGTTTTATTCACGAATAAATAAGGCTAAGAAATGTAATAAAAAAAGCATAAACAGTATAGATGTGTCTTGATATTAGATTTTATGGTTTAGAGGTGCATTCACAGGAGTGTATCTATCAAGTAGTACAATGCACCAGGGCCCTACTCTGGGGGGCCTAGCTAGTGCTGGATTTTTTTCACCTATCCGTGCTTTCCTTTTGACTAATTTTGCTTATTATTGGAGCTAAACAGGCTATTTTCTAGGAGCCATTCAAATGAATACATTATATATTTATTTGTTTTACAAATTGTAGGCGCCCTGTCTCTCAGACGCCCGAGAAGTTTCGACCGCTGATTTTTATTATTGGGAGTTTACAATATATTTATATAAAGTTCCAAAACTACAATCCCATAGAAAACAGAGTTTAATGAGAAAGAAGATTAGGTTGAATGCCAACTAATAATCAATTAAGGCCCCCTATTATCTCATCATTAATTTTCCAGTGACACAAATCTAATTTATTATAATCTAATTTTACAACCATTAATTAGTATGTGATGGCTTTCTGCTCTGCTCTTGCTGACTTGCCATTAAAAAAGATTTGAAGTCACCTGATAAATTTATGCTGCAAAATTGAACTGAAAAAAAAATCTTTATTTTTTTTCTAGTTAACGGTTATAGAAAAAATAAATTCTCTAAGGACCATAATTCATAGCTATAAAAATAGAGCACAGATGAAGTATTTAATTATAATTTTGTAATCTTATTTATGCTGTATCCATATGATATGCCATATAAACAATTAATTAATTATAACAAGTAACATATACTTTGTATCTTATATATTGATACATTATGCAGATATAGTATGTTGCATCTATAATATAGAATATATTTATTTTTACTCAGTTTAAACATAGTAAAAAAAAAAATAACATAGGCCATGAAGCTACAACAAAGACATGCTACAAAAGGGACCAAAAACTACAAGTTCCCTCCAAATGCTTACACATTATTGTTACAGTAGTCATATGTTTTGCAATGTTCCCTTTTAGTGTTGTAAAGTCTACAGAACCAAAAGGAATAAGATAACATATTTGGCTGCAGGAAGCCATTTGAGCGTTCTTGTGATTTTTGGTCCTTTCAGTTTGAAAAGTAACTGGGTAATATAAAAATGATTATAAGGCCGTAAAATATGCACCAATGTTAAAATGTCAGTATTTATTAATTCTGTGTCCTTCCTACTTTGTGGCAACCTTCACTATATTCACTAAGTTCAGGCAAAAAAAATTGTCATCCTTTGATTTGTTTCTAATTTGTTAATATCCTTTTGGTGATATGGGGACCAGGTATAGAAGGCCCTCCGGGGCATTTGAACAATGCATAATAAATATATTATATATATTTTTTTTATTTTATTACTATTTTTCAATCATTTCCGACTCTCTGTGACCTCTCCAGGCACATCTTTAGGTCAATGGTCATGCTGATCCGCTTGTTTTTCATGGCAGAGATACTGGAGTGAGTTGCCAGTTCCTTCTCCAGTGGGCCACAGCATCTCTCTCTCTCCCGTCTCTCGCATGTCTCTCTCTCTCTTGCATGTCTCTCTCTCTCTCGCAGGTCTCTCTCTCTCTCGCAGGTCTCTCTCTCTCTCGCAGGTCTCTCTCTCTCTCGCATGTGTCTCTCTCTCTCGCATGTCTCTCTCTCTCGCATGTCTGTCTCTCTCTCGCATGTCTGTCTCTCTCTCGCATGTCTGTCTCTCTCTCTCTCTCTCTCGCATGTCTCCCTTCTCCTCTGTCTGTCTCCTCTCCCCCTCTCTCATTCTCCCTCTCCATCCCCTCCCCCTCCATCTCTCCCCACTCCCCTCCATCTCTTCCCCCCATCTCACTATCCTCCACCATCTCTCTCCACTCCCCTCCATCTCTTCCCCCCATCTCACTATCCTCCACCATCTCTCTCCACTCCCCTCCATCTCTTCCCCCCATCTCACTATCCTCCACCATCTCTCTCCACTCCCCTCCATCTCTTCCCCCCATCTCACTATCCTCCACATCTCTCTCCACTCCCCTCCATCTCTTCCCCCCATCTCACTATCCTCCACCATCTCTCTCCCCCTCTCCATCTCCCCCTCTCCATCTCTCTCTCCTCCTCTCCATCTCTTTCCCCATCTCCATCTTCCTCTCCCTCCCTCCACCCTGCCACTAAGTGTAACATTATTGCTTCTCTTTTTCTGCAGCCATAAAAGATGAATAAAACAATTAAAAATATATTTTTTACCTCCGATGACTCCCACAAAGATGTAGAGCTGCATAATACTGGTACTAAATGTGGCAATTATCATTCCTATCCCACTTAGGAGACCTCCAAATATCACCACGGGGCGGCTGCCAAAACGATTTACCAAAATACTGCTGATAGGACCTAAAAAAATAAAAAAAAAGAGTAAACGGTCAATTTTAGTATAACAAATACAGATAATTTAGTAAAGTTCCATAAGTAGATTTATCACAAAACCCCTGTGGCCTCCGCAGGCCCCCACAGCTTGCTGTGGCCCCCAGGGCCCCTCGCAGACCTTTTGTGTTTCCCCTGCAGCCCCCTACGTGCCCACTGTATCCCCCACAGGCCCCCTTTGCCTCCTGCAGGCCCTGTGTTCCCCGTCAGCCTCCTGTGGCCCCTTGCAGACCTCTGCAGCCTCCCTCAGCCCCGTGTGGCGCCCCACAGCCTCCTGTGGCCTCGCTCAGCCCCGCGTGGCCTCGCTCAGCCCCGCGTGGCCTCGCTCAGCCCCGCGTGGCCTCGCTCAGCCCCGCGTGGCCTCGCTCAGCCCCGCGTGGCCACCGTGGACACAAACTTTATATATATTCTATATATGTACGGTGTGAGTTGATGTTGGAGGAGGTTCAGAAAGTCCAAAAATAAATAATTTATTTTTGCGCCAGGGCCCCCTGGCACTAGCTCTGCCACAGATTAAATAATTTTGCTTTATTTGAATATTTCTTACTTAATTTTATCTTCAATGGTTTCTTAGCTTCTGGATTGTGAATGCTCTCCTCTATAAGCCTTGCATTAGCTTATCTTTTAGTGCTGCTGAGAAGGATGGCAGCACGCAGGAGAGTAAACAGAAAAAGGTGCCTTTCAGGAGCTCACAAATGGCCTATTAACTTCTTAGTGAAGTGTAAATTTTCTATGAAAATTACATCGGGCGATAAAATTAATTACGTTGCCCACCCCTTTATGCCGTGACACGCTCTGAGGGATGTGAGGGAAGCTCAACATGAGCAGATGGAAATTATTAGGTTGGTCATTTTTCATAATTCTGTATAACTGGGCCAACATAACTTTCGTTATGATTAAAATAACTTATACAATTAAAAGGGCCATGCCTAGTTTATAAACTTATTTTTTTCTTCTGAGCATGGTCTTGGTTACTTTCCATTACTCAAGAAGACAGCCTTTGCGACCCAGTACATTTGAACAGGGTAATAGTTGCACATTACATTTTCAGCTAGTTTTACATGGATTTGTATAGAGTATATTGTAATATATATAGATACATTAATCAATATATTTTGTTATAAATTATACTGGTGTATTTGAAGTGTTAGGCTGTCCTCATCCCTCATTGTTGCTGAGGACCAGCAGATAAGATCTCCTGGATTAATGCCAGTCCTAGTACCAAGCACTAGTATAGAGAGCCTTAACATTACTATATATATTTGCCCAACAATATAATTGTGTTAGTATAATCTTGCTGCATTTTTACACTAAGCACAATACTTAGCCCTTTTCCCAGAGTAAGACCATTTAATCCATTCAGGAGGTTACTTAGCAAATTACACTGATTAATCCACAGTGACCTTTATACTTAGTAATAGCAACAACACTATAGGAAGTTCTCTTTTACAGTGAACAAGACTTATAACTATTATATGTGACAGAAGTAGATAGGATAACACTGCGGTAGGAAGAGGGGTACAAGCTAACTGCAGCCTTTTCAGTCTCTTAGTATGCAAACATGTACAATCATATATTAAAATGAACTCTTATGTGGGTTGGTGTTGTTTAGTCATACAGTTGTGTCCAACTCTTCATGGCCTTATGAACCTCAGCAAGCCAGGCACATTGGTTATGTCTCTGGTTTTGCTGAGATTTTCTTGGCAAAGATACTGGAGAGGGTATCAGTTCCTTCTCCAGTGGACCTCGATTTGTCTGGCTTCTCTGTTATGACCTGCCCATATTGGGTGACCCTACGTGGTATGGCTCACAGCTTCATTGAAGTACACAAGTCCCTTCACCACAAGGTAGCAATCCAAAAGTGGTATAAATATACATATAGAGACAGAGACAGAGACAGAGACAGAGAGAGAGAGAAAGAAAGAGAAAGAGAAAGAGAGAGAAAAATAAAGAGAGAGAGAAAGAAAGAGAGAGAGAGAGAGAGAGAGAAAGAGAGAGAGAAATAGAGAGAGAAAGAGAGAAAGAGAGAGAGAAATAGAGAGAGAGAAAGAGAGAAGGAGAGAGACATAGAGAGAGAGAGAAAGAGAGCATAAGAGAAAGAAAGAAAGAAAGAGAAAGAGAGAGAACGAGAGCATTAGAGAAAGAGAGAGAGAGAAAGAGAAAGAAAAAGAGAGCATAAGAGAGAGAGAAAAAAAAAGAGAGAAATAGAGATATGTATATATATATATATGTGTGTGTATATATCAGGAGTAAGGCTGTTATTCTTTAGATGACATTCAGTATTACATCCTCTTTGGTAACTAACACATTGGTTCCAGCTTCTCACATTTCCCTTTAAATAAGATCTTGTTGTTGGAGGATTATGCAGCAAAGCTTAAAATAATTATGAAAAAAACCTAATGTACTTATAGATGTTTAAATCTCTGTGCAAAGAAGTTAAACTACTTGTTTTTATACTTCCCTCACTCTGGCCATGCTCAAAGCAAAAAATGCAGTATTTGTATGTGCATGGATCTCTGGATGGTGAGTAAAAATGAAAATTATTAAAAAGCGAATCCTTTCAAAGGTTTAAAGGTGTATATATATATATATATATATATATATATATATATATATATATATATATATATATATATTGCAAAAGTATTCACCCCCTTGACTTTTTTACCTATTTTGTTACATTACAGCCTTAAATTCAATGTTTTGTTAATCTGAATTTTATGTGATGGATCAGAACACAATAGTCTAAGTTGGTGAAGTGAAATTATATACATAAAACAATTTTTTAGAAATAGAAAACAAAACATTGGCATGTGCATATGTATTCACCCCCTTTGTTATGAAGCCCATAAAAAGCTCTGGTGCAACCAATTACCTCCAGAAACCGCATAATTAGTGAAATGATGTCCACCTGTGTGCAATCTAAGTGTCACATGATCTGTCATTACATATAAACACCTTTTTTGAAAGGCCCCAGAGCCTGCAACACCTAAGCAAGAGGCACCACTAACCAAACACTGCCATGAAGACCAAGGAACTCTCCAAACAAGTAAGGGACAATGCTGTTGAGAAGTACAAGTCAGGATTAGGTTATACAAAATATCCAAATCTCTGATGATCCCCAGGTGCACCAAATCTATCATAACCAAATGGAAAGAAAGTGGCACAACAGCAAATCTGCCAAGAGACGGCCACCCACCAAAACTCACGAACCTGGCAAGGAGGGCATTAATCAGAGAGGCAGCACAGAGACCTAAGTTAACCCTGGAGGAGCTGCAGAGTTCCACAGTAAAGACTGGAGTATCTGTACATAGGACGACAATAAGCCGTACGCTTCATAGAGTTGGGCTTTATGGCAGAGTGTCCAGAAGAAAGCCATTACTTTCAGCAAAAAACAAAATGGCACGTATTGAGTTTCCGAAAAGGCATGTGGGAGACTCCCAAAATGTATGGAGGAAGGTGCTCTGGTCTGATGAGACTAAAATTGAGCTGTTCAGCCATCAAAGAAAACTCTATGTCTGGCGCAAACCCAAAACATCACATCGTCCAAAGAACACCATCCCCACAGTGAAACATGGCGGTGGCAGCATCTATGGGGATGTTTTTCCCGGGACTGGGAAACTGGTCAGAGTTGAGGGAAAGATGGATGGTGCTAAATACAGGGAAATTTTTTGAGCAAAACCTGTACCACTCTGTGCATGATTTGAGGCTAGGACGGAGGTTCACCTTCCAGCAGGACAATGACCCCAAACACACTGCTAAAGCAACACTTGAGTGATTTAAGGGGAAACATGTAAATGTGTTGGAATGGCCTAGTCACAGCCCAGACCTCAATCCAATGGAAAATCTGTGGTCAGACTTAAAGATTGCTGTTCACAAGCGCAAACCAACTTGAAGGAGCTGGAGCAGTTTTGCAAGGAAGAATGGGAAAAAATCCATTTTCCAAAGCGACTTGGAGCTGTGATTGCCGCAAAAGTTGGCTCTACAAAGTAGTGACTTTAGGGGGTCAATAGTTATGTACATTGACTTTTTCTGTTATTTTGTCCTATTTGTTGTTTGCTTCACAATAAAAAAAAAAAACATCTTCAAAGTTGTGGGCATGTTCTGTAAATTAAATGATGCAAATCCTCAAACAATCCATGTTAATTCCAGGTTGTGAGGCAACAAAACATGAAAAATGCCAAGGGGGGAGGGGGGGGTGAATACTTTTGCAAGGCACTGTATACATACACACACACTAATGACTTGCCCATCAAAAATGATGGCAATAAAATTTGAAGCCTGGCAATGCTGTTTGCCACACAATGCAAAGCTCTCCCGGCCAACCCGCAACTTTTGTGCCCCGCAATGAGCACCAAAGGCGCTCATTGCGAGCCTCTTCCCCCCTGTACTTTACGAGCCTCACGATAAGCGGCTTTGCTCATTGCAGGCATTGCCCAACCCGCAACTTTTGGGCCTCGCAATGAGTGTCTTTGGTGCTCATTGCGAGCTCCATGATGAGCGCCTTTGGCGATCATTGCAAGCCTTTCCCCCTCTCTCCCTTGCCTGGGATTTCTTTCTCCTCATTTCCCTCCCCTGTGTCTCTTCTCCCCGTGTCTTTCCCACCACACCCTCCCCTGAGTCTCTTTACACCCTTTCCCCCCTCTCCCTCCCCTGGGTGAGGCCCCGTAACGTAGAGGGGGGAGAGACTCCGAAAGGCTTACAAGTTACAGTCTTCAAAAAAAATTACAGGTTTAACGGCCATTTTTTTCAAGCCCGTAACTTGAAATCCATTCGGGGGCCACCAAAATAAGCCAATTGATTAGAAAATTGACTTACAACCTCACACACAGCACAGGGCGAGAGGCAGGGAGCATGTGAGTGAGGTTGCAAGCTAGTTTGCTACTTAATTGGCGTTTTTTGCCGGTCTCAAAACGGCTAGGCGAGAATAAAAAATGGCGGCCATACAGCCGAAACCCATTTCAGACTTGGGGAAAATTATAAATTTCCCAAGTCTGCAAATGGTTTCACACCCGTAAATCGAAACAGGAGCACAGAGGCCTAAGTCCCACATGCTTCAATGGTTCGCCTCGCTTCGCAAGGGCTGAAAGTGCATTACCAACATTATAAACAGCCCCATCGAACAGCCCCGCAGATCCACACCAACACACCAACACAATAATATATTGTATTTCATAGGCATAGCTAAACACATCCATAACACAATGGAGTACTTTTGACACACTCATTTCTAATCTATCTATCTATATATCTATAAATATACCGTATTTACGCAAATTTAGTGTGCCATCATATCTAATGTGCACCCAAAGTTTGGTACCCATGAATCAAAAAAATGTTTTACTGGCGAATGTAATGTGCATTTGTCATTTGTGCAAGAACTCTCTTCCAACTTGTCTGTTTCAATTTTTTCCGGAGAAAGAATAACGAATAAGAATTTTGCATCATATGACATCCTTTTCTGTTTCTCAGCCATTTTGGGGTACATTTTTGTACACAATAGTACCACAAAAAGTTGCAGTAAACAATAGAGCTGAATTACTGGCAACTCAAATAAACATTTACATAGCAACAACAACAATAGTCTTTATTGCACTGTGCTTTCCTTTTTTTTTTCTTTTATTATTTTTCTTTATGCTTCTTTATGCTTTTGTGTGCCAGTCTCTCTGGGTGCCAGCGTGCTGGGGCTCTCTGGGTGCCAGGCGCTGCGTGGGGCTCTCTGGGTGCCAGGCGATGCGTGGGGCTCTCTGGGTGCCAGGCGATGCGTGGGGCTCTCTGGGTGCCAGGCGATGCGTGGGGCTCTCTGGGTGCCAGGCGCTGCGTGGGGCTCTCTGGGTGCCAGGCGCTGCGTGGGGCTCTCTGGGTGCCAGGCGCTGCGTGGGGCTCTCTGGGTGCCAGGCGATGCGTGGGGCTCTCTGGGTGCCAGGCGATGCGTAAGGCTCTCTGGGTGCCAGGCGATGCGTGGGGCTCTCTGGGTGCCAGGCGATGCGTGGGGCTCTCTGGGTGCCAGGCGATGCGTGGGGCTCTCTGGGTGCCAGGCGCTGCGTGGGGCTCTCTGGGTGCCAGGCGCTGCGTGGGGCTCTCTGGGTGCCAGGCGCTGCGTGGGGCTCTCTGGGTGCCAGCGTGCTGGGGCTCGCTGGGTGCCATATACACATTCGCCGCCATTCCTTAACGGACTAACCGCGCACAGCAAAAAACAAAAAAAACACAAAATACACACAAAAATAAAATAAAAAGATTACCAACAGCAAGGGGGAACACCCAGGACGGCTGGAAGTGAGGTTACACCTCAATTTAAGTCCAATTTACAGAGTTTAGAAACTCAAAAATCACCTAAGCGACAGTAAAAAAAAACAGCAGAAAAAAATGAAAACGAGGGTACACGACGTCTAAAGCTGCAAAACAAAGCAAAGCACATACGACTTTTACAAAAACCTGTACAAGGTGCAACATACACTAATGGCAAGTATGCAAAATCATCCACACCTGCGTACCACATACACAATCGCCGCCATTTTACAACACTAACTTACACAATGTGGAAGTACACAGCTACACTAACGGCTTCCCCTCGCGCACGCAGCCTATTTACACTACACACTGCACACATTGCTAACACTTACACCTCAGCTCCACAACAGTGCCAACCGACATTGTATGTTGCAGGAACATCAAAACAGATTGTCAGCTCTTCAGCACAATGCTTCCTGCATCCAAAAATCCATATACACCAAAAAAAAATGTATTGCAATAAACACAAAAGACATTCACTGCGCGCCTCAAAACGAGCGCCAACGCTGCTCATAGCACACAAACTTCACCAGGGGACAGCCTTGCAATAAGCGCAAAAAGCAGATCAGCGCCAACCTTACAATGACAGCAAAAGCGCCTCAAAAAAATAAAATAACATTCAACAACCTTGCAATGAGTGCCAAAGGCGCTCAATGCGAGGCATGCAATGAGCGCCAAAGGTCCTCAGGGTAAAAAAATGTTTACATTATGTCTCAAACAGCATTCCCTGGCTCACAATTTCATGCCCGTCATTTTTTGACAGGCAGTTCGCTAATATATATATATATCACATGTTATAATTGTCTAACTGCGATTCGTCGTCACGCTTGAGACGAATCGCAGTTTGACAATGATAAACTGCGCATTGCGCAGCAGTAGCCGTGCTTGCGCAGAGCGCAGCGCAAGCCGCGCATGAGCCCAGCGTGGCGCAGGCCCCGCGTGTGCAGAGCGCGGCGCAAGCCACGCGTGTGCAGAGCGCGGCGCAAGCCACGCATGCGCAGAGCGCGGCGCACGCCGCGCGGCCCGAGCCGCGAGCAGATGGGAGAGTGGGGAAGAGGGGGGGAGAGGCACAGAGGGAGAATGGGGAAGCGGCACAGAGGGAGAGTGGGGAAGAGGGGGGGGGGGGGAGAGGCACAGAGGGAGAGTGGGGAAGAGGCAGAGAGGGAGAGTGGGGAAGAGACACAGATGGAGGGGGGAGAGACACAGAGGGATAGGTGGGAAAGAGACACAGGGGAGGTAGAGGAGGGGGAAAAGACACACGGGAGGGAGAACAGGGGGAAGATACACATGGGAGGGAAATGGGGGGGGAAGAGGGGAACAGACACAGGGGGAAGGTGGAAAGAGACACAGGCCAGGGGGGAACAGGCACAGAGGGAGAGGGGGGAAGAGGCATAGAAGGAGAGGGGGAAGAGACACAGGTGGGGGAGATACAGAGGGTGAGGGAGGAAGAGACACAGAGGGAAAGGGGGGAAGAGGTACAGAGAGAGGGGGGAAAGAGGCACAGAGGGGGGGGGACAGAGGAAGGGGTGAAGAGACACAGTGGCGAGACACACAGAGAGAGGCGGGGGAAGAGGCACAGAGGAAGAGGGGGAAGAGACAGGGAGGAAGAGGCACAGAAAGAGTAGGGGGAAGAGACACAGGGGAGTGAGAGGAGGGGGAAGAGACACAGGGGAGAGAGTGCAGGGGGGAAGATACACAAGGGAGGGAAATGGAGACACGAGGAAGGCCGGAACAGACACAGGGGGAGGGGGAAAGAGACACAGGCCAGGGGGGAACAGACACAGGGGAGGGTTGGGGGAGACACAGGGGGGGGGAAGAGATGCATGGGAGCGAGAAGGGGGAAAGAGACACAGGGGAGGGGTTTAGAGACACGGGAGGGAGAGGGAGGTAAAAACACAGGGGGGCAGGAGATACAAGGGAGGTAGACGAGGCGGAAGGAGACACAAGGGAGGGAGAGGAGGGGGGAAATAAGACACGAGGGAGGAAGTAGACAGAGGGAGAGACTCGCAATGAGCTCCAAAGGGGCTCATTGCAAGGCCTGTGATGAGCGCCAAAGGCGCTCATCACAAGGCCAGTAAAATAGAGGGGGAGAGGCTTACATTGTGTGGCAAACAGCATTGCCAGGCTTCAGTTTTTATTGCCGTCATTTTTGACGGGCAAGTCGCTAGTATATATATAATCATTGGATTTCCACGCATACACAGCTCGTTAAATTTTTTTGACTTTTTGGCAAAATAGTTCTCAAAAATATTTGCTTAGCTACCGAAGCTCATTTGTATACTTTGAACTTTCCACCTGTTAAATAAATGACATTTATAGCAATGTCAAAGGCTGAAAGTAGTGATTTTTTCCTTTATAGTTTATTTCCACGGTTACAAGGAAAAACAAACTGCATCACTTGAGCAGCTTGAGGGGATCGTGTGGGGTGAAAGCCACGGAAATCATATATAATAACACTGTGCAGATCCCTCTCCAAGACACTAAAGTATTGTACCTTCATCTTCATACACATTATTGTTCTTACATTATTTTTACTTTGCTATAAGTTACTGGGAAATATATCAGTTAAATAAAATGCAGTATATATATATATATATATATATATATATATATATATATAGATATAGATAGATATAGATTATATATATATATATATATATATATATATATATATATATATATATATATATATATATTATATATATATATATATATATATATTGTAAATCATTCCTGAAATATCCAGCATTGTTTGTGCAATCTCTATGCTAATGTGCATCTTAGTTTGCTAGTTACCACCTCAGAATGTTTATTAAGTGTATGGGGGTGATCTAACTGCATGAGAACGTTGAGGAACATTGTCTACTGGCCAGATATATCAAGCAGTATATTGCTATACCCCATTGATCACAGCAGGCAATATGCTGCCATATACACAGAGCAGTATTAAGAACCAAACGTTATTATATGCCATTCAATATGATGAAAAACACGTGAATTCAATTCAACAGCACAAGTGGCAAAAAGGTTACAAATTCCACTAATAATATTCTTAACCACATTTGCACTTCTTTTCTTAAAGGACCATTGTAGTTTGCAAAAACTTTGCATGCTTGAGAAAATAGGAAACAAAATAACAATATTATCAGACTTTAAGAATACCCACAATCCTTTGCTTCAATGCCAAACTCTCCTCTAGGACAGGTGTTCACAAATCTATATGAAACTTAGGAGCCAGTCAGATTGTTATAGAAACAATTGTTAAATAACTAAAATTATGACCATTTTAGGCACTGTGGCTCCCTGGTGCCTGGGGTTTGTAGTTTGTCAAGCCACTCCCTATGACCCTGTTTTACACAATCCTTGTACAAAACAAAGAGGCTTTGGAAAACTTATGTTATCCCAATAGGATATCCTTACTAAGATATAAAAGGACAGAATATCATGCATATAAAGAGCAGCTTTAACCATTAGCAAAGTTATATTCTGCGTGAAAAAAAATAGTAAAACCTGTTTAATCTTCATTGAAACGAACAGGAAATGCACAGAGTTTTATTTTGTATAGAAAATATTAAGTAAAACCTGTTTGTGGATTTCTTGTTAGTTTCAATAAAATTTCAAGTTGTCTTAAGCATGAAAAATATTGTGTAAAACCTGTTTAAACTTTGTTGAAATGAACCGGATATAACAGATACTGCAGCAGATTCGCTTGCAGACAAGTATGACTGCGCACTAGGTGGCACGGGCGGGGGGTGGATAAACCTCCAAGATCAGTTAAAGATTTGAATCACTTTTTTCTGCTTTGAGAGCATCATTTGAAAAAAGAAAACACACAGAAGTACATTATCAAATACCTTCTTTTAGATGCAACAAATAAATAAATATTGTAATGTCTCTTTTTATACATTTTTAACACAGGTTTTCTAACATGTAAATGTCTTCGTGATTACAGACATGTTCTCCAGCAGGCCTCTAGAGCTTCTCAGTAAACTGTTGCTAAGGATTATGGGTAGTGGCATGCAAATGAGGCTCAAATATTCCACCATTTTGTCTTATGCCGACTTAACATAGGAATCCGTTTAGGACTATTAAACTGTCCTTAGACAGGCCTAAGAAGAGAGGGCTCCATTCCTCTGAGGCTCATAGTAGCAAGAACACTACTACTTACTCTCTAGCAGTGGCGGAGCTAGTGAATGGAGGGCAAAAAAAAAAAAATTGCCCTCCCCCATTATTTGTGTTAAATATATAATAATTGCTCACCAGGGCCCTCCTCTGGTGGTGGTTATGGAGGTGGCGGTTGGGTGGGGTTAGTGCTATCTAATTACTTTTTTTAAAGGAGTTTTTAAGGAGTTTTTTTTATAGTGTAGGTGCCATGGGGGTCTATAGGGACCCCCATGGTTACACTTAGATGGGAGATCCCCTGAGTCATACTGGTTAGTGCATGAGTATGGGCAATCAGTTTATATTGAGTATTTAGCAAAAATCCTAGGGATCCCTGGGCTTATTTTAGAAAGTGGGTACTGGGTGGGGCTCATGGGGGTGGTAGGGTTAACCCCTTAATTGTGTTGGATATGAGGAATTGAGCCTCAGGCCTGACCCAATCAAGGTGTTAGGTTGATAATAGCATCATATCTGACTCTTGCTTGCTTCTCAGAGGTATTTTGTGTTCTTCTCCAGGTGGGTAGCAGTACAAGGAGGATTTTTCAAAAATCTCTGCACTCTAAAGGACTTTAGTGGAACCCTTAAAGTGCTGACATCTCACTACTGGAAAGATGTGATGGACTTTTTGAAAAGAAAAAAAACAAAAAACATTTGTATTAGACATGTCGCCATTTCTGGTGATGTCATGTGATTGCTAAGTATTAATGTCCGAGTCAACTTTACTTCCCCACAGGAGCCATGGAATGGAGCCCCTAGTGGTGGATTATGGTACAGAGTGTTAAGTGGATTCAAGGCAAAAAGACTATGGGCCTCATTCTATTATCGGCCGTAAAACGGCCGTGTATCTTGCAACCGGCCGTAAGCTCAGAAAACTTTAAACGCAAAAATAAATTCAAGACAGCACTGTACAGCTCTGTAAATGCTAGGGATCATATTGGGGGACATGAGGATTAATAGCAACCCCCTCTCAAGCTTGCACATCAGCCCAAATCCGAGTTTACATTAACTGTTTATTTTCCGGCCGCAGCGTGGGCGGGTCTGAGGTGCTCCAAGCCCTCGGGACTTTTTACATGGATTTTTGACATAAATTAAAAACTAATTTATTTA
>CM050169.1:49105211-49250211 GCA_027410445.1 Discoglossus pictus | reverse complement strand
GAGTTGGACATGACTGAACAACTAAACAACAACAAAAGTATGTGAAAGGCTCAACCTACTCAACACTCAAAATATGCTTCATTATACATTATACATTATATAGTTGTTCACTATGGTCGACTCTCTGTAACCGTACAGTATGCACCAAAGCAAGCCAGGCTTATATAGTATTTACATAGTATAATATTATATAGTAATTTGCAGCAGTTACATAAAAATGGAGATTTATGAAACAAGAAGACAAAAAGGTTGTGTATGCATTGTAGATGTGTTCTAGATTGCAGGGGATAATTAAAAATCATGATGTAAAGTGATTTTCTTTTTACAAGGAATGAGTTTATGAGCCTCAGACACATGAGCAATTTTGCAAGGTGGAGATAAATGTATAGTGTAGGCAAGGAAGACAATTCTACCCTTATCATCTCTCTACAACTTTACAGGACCTCTGAGGAGAGGGATAATATGAGAGATATGTTCAACTATAGTATATCAAAAAGAATGTAAGCCATTAATTCCCCTTCTGGATCGCTACCCTGTCGTGGTGAAGGGGCTTGTGTACCTCAATGAAGCTGTGAGCTATACCATGTTGGGCAGGTCATAGCAGAAAGGTCAGACAAATCTTTGTCCACTGGTGATGGGTAACCTTATGAGTAAACACTATTTTGGCCATATCATAAGGCAGCAGGATTCCCTACACAAGACTGATGCTGGGAAAGATTGACGCCACATGAAGAAGATGATGGCAGAGGCAAAGATGGATAGATGAGGTCATTGAAGCAATAAACATGAGCTTGATGGATCTCAGATGGGAAGTTGCTGACAGATATGCCGGCTCCCTCAAATTCATGTTCATTGCTTCAATGAACTTATGTATCCATCCCGTCTCCGCCTTCCTCTTCTTTTCCAGCTTCAGAGTCTTCTCATGATATGAACACAATATTTGAGCTTTAGCCTCATGATCAAACCTTCCAGCAAACATTGTGGCTTAATTTCCTGTAGTATTGATGTATTGGATATTCTTGCAGTCCAAGGGACTCTAAGGGCTTCAATCCATGTTATTGTTTTTAAAATGGCTGCAAAGCTGTGATTCCTTGTGAGAGTGCTGCGGCACCTCATAGCCCTACGTCTACGTTACTATTCAAATGAAAGGGGCCTTAGCACACCTCTTCCTATGGTCGATCACAAGCCGTTAGCCAGCGGATCAGAGTGCAATCCCGCCAAACTAAAAACTCAAATATAAATTCAATGCAGCACTGTACAGTGCTATAATTGATACGGGACACATTGGGGGATATGTAGTACATTGGCTAGCTGGCACATCGCTGCTAGCTAATACTGCCATTTGTGGCCGCAGTCCGCCGGGCTTGGAGATCGAGTTGCTGCCTTGGAGGTCATTTAAGCCCGAGACTACGGGGTTGGATGACCACCAAGGCAGTAACCCGTTGTCCAAGCTTGTGGCCACAAATTACAGTATTGGCTAGCGGTGATGTGCCAGCAAGCCAATGTACTACACGTCATCCCCATGTCCCCCAATGTGACCCCTATCAATTACAGCACTGTACAGTGCTGCATTGAAGATCTATTAACCCCTAAAGATCTCAGGGGTACTATTGCCTTCAGCCAATCAGAATGGAATATTTCCCCCACGGGATGTATCTCATCCTGATTGGCTGAAGGGAATAGCGCCTTCTGATTGGCTGTTGTCACTGTCAATCAGAAGGCGCAGATGTCTTCAGACAATTACCCCGCGGGGGTGTATCTCATTTTGATTGGCACAGCCAGGGCAGAAGATGACAAGGCCGGGGACATCGTGGACAGGTAAGTTTAATGTATTTTATGTGTAATGTTCATCATGTTTTGTGTGTATTTGTGTATGTGTGTGACTAATGTTATGGATCTTTTTTTCCAAGGGTCGATCCAGGCAACAGAAGAAGATGGACAGGGACATGCTGGAAAGGGGAGTTTAATACTGTATTTACAATGTGTATTTGTTATATATAGTGTTTTGTACTAATTAGATGTTTCTTTTTTCCTAGGGGGTTTCCTTTTTTCCTGAAGGGACATCTGCAAACGTAAGTGGTCTAAATTATTCTATTTTAGCTTAGATTTAGGGTTTAATGTATTCTAGATATGGGTAATGTATAGATAGGGGGTTATGTATAGATAGGGGGTAATATATTGTAATTAGGGGTATATTTATAAAATATTTGTTACTGTAATGTTATGTATATTTGTGTATGCCTTTTCTTTGCAGGTGTGTATTTTTTTTTATAGTGGGGGGGTTTGTGATGTCTTTTTTTATTTTTTTTGTATTGGGGTGGGGTTTGTAGTGGGGGGTTGTAATGTACTTTTTTATTTTTGGTGACATGTTTTTTTTTTTTTTTTTTTAATTGGTGGGTTGGGGGGTTTAATAGGGGGTAGGTAGGTAGTGTTAGGTAGGAAGGGTAAATAGGTTAGGGTAGAGGGGGTTAGTTTAGATTTAGTGGTTTATTTGGAGGATAATAGTGTAGTGTAGTGTTTGCACTTAGTGGGGTCAGTTATAGGGTTCTCATTGTCCTATGAGGGTCTCATAGACCCTTATGGGACTGATTGGGTTAAATAGAGGCTTATGGGGGTCTGTATAGACCCCCATAAGTGATGGGCTTAGATGGAGGCTTATGGGGGTCTGTATAGACCCCCATAAGTGATGGGTTTGATGGATGCTTATGGGGGTCTGTATAGACCCCCATAAGTGATGGGTTTGATGGATGCTTATGGGGGTCTGTATAGATCCCCATAAGTGATGGGTTAAATAGGGCTAGAGGGGGTTAGAGGCCCAGTTAGTTTAGATAGGTACAGTTAGGATTCAATAGGGTATAGTTAGGGTTAAGGGGTTAATGGAGTATAGCTAAGGTTAATAGTGTAGTGTTTAGACTTTGTCATGAGGGTCCTGGATAACCCTCATGGCACTTGTAGGGTTAACCTAGGGGTTAATAGTGTCCTATAGGGGTCTATATAGACCCCTATTGGACTGAGGGGGTTCATTTTAGTCTCGTGGTGAGTCTATATTGACCTCCATGAGTGATGGGGTTAATTTTAGGTGCCGGGCTTGGGGGTAAGGGCCCGCGGCAGAATGTTCAAAACCCGCAATTCCCCGGGTTTGAACTTTGAATTCAAGCCCACAGCTGGAAATGTGAAATCCCGTAGATGCTGCGAGGGTCGCAATCGGTGAAGATCGGGACCCTCTGCAGCCACGGAAGGGGTTAATGCGGGCAGCCTGCAGTGGTCCCTATTGGTGCCCCTGCAGCAAGGGGTAAATATGGGGAGCCTGCAGGGGTCCCGATCCCGATTTTTATATTATATTATTATATAATATATTGTTAAATGTTAATTACAGAACAGAAAAAGAATTGTATCACGATTGCAGTTATGTATTATTACCATAGAGATATATATATATATATAGTGATTATGACCAGTTTAAATCATATGAGTACGTGCCGTTGCCTAAAGGACATTTCCCTAGTTTGCCTACAATAAAAGTATCTTTATTACACTATATATTTTTTAAAGTTTTATAACTGTCTGTATTTCTCTGTCTTAAGGAATTTTAATTAGACAAGGGAAGAACAAACAAAATGAAAGCCTTAAAACCATTAACTCATCTGAAATGATATGCAATTAGATGCCATCTTGATCTTTACACTGTATATGTCTAATAAAACCTTTATTGACCTGTAATCAGACATTATAAAATGAGGATTTGTATTTTTACAATGCATGTTCCTAAAAAATGTGATTTTGTAAAGGTAGCTAACAGTTAAAGGCCTTAAAAGAACATGCACCTCTAAAAGGGGCATGACATTTCTAAAATTAATGTGTATCATCAGTTAAAAAAGATTAATTACGATGGGAAAATTGGTTACATTGTTTCAAATTGATTAATGATGGGCAACGATGTTGTAATTTTTACTTTTTACCTGTAGAGTCTATGAAGACCCCCAACAAAAAACGGATAATAAAGATGGCGGTCATAACCATCACGTTGATTGCAGAACAGATTAATCAATTTAATGCTGAATATAATATTATTTTATTATCAATTAGATGCAATTGCGCTGCACAAAAATACTATGAAGATTAGTTTTTGCTGGCCTGTGCAGTGAAAACTTCCATCTTCTACAAGTGAAAAGTGGCATCTTACAATGCCAGTGCTTTCAATAGGATTAATAGAAATCCCAAAAGCACAATCTGCAGAAAAGCAGTTGAAAGAAGCGCCTCATTGAATAAAAAGGAATTGCAGGGCAAAGAAGCGGCACAGAAAAGTGTAAATGATCATTAATAATCAGGTGGATAGATCTTGAAAAGTAATTTCTACCTAAAATAAAATGGTGCCAGATAATTGTCACTGAATATTGCCATATTTTAAATGTTCTTATTTAAAGACAGAGATGACATTAGTATAGAACAGGGGTACTGGTGCGTGGGGCCTAATGACCCTGACTTGTTTCACAGACACATAACAATGTGTGTAACTTATCTCAACAGGTGTGTGCTACTTTACGTTACATGCGCCTATACAGTTTGGTTACATTACATGCCCACGCTGACACTTACCTCTGCCCTATGGCCCTGTGTTAGGCGGCACTACCTATATAAGATAACAGATCAGGCTCACAATAGATGCTTTGCAAGTATGTTTAATGTTATATCATAATTAAACATATTGGCACTGCCACACCCATGAAATCAGTTATTTTATGATTATTTTGGCCAATTACGCTGTAGACTTGGATTTGTTTTGTGATATGCAACATTTGATGAGTCACTGCATAATGAGCAAAATAACCGGTTGAAGAAATGTAAATCTGGCTAAAAGCATGATTCATCAAGAAAAAAGTCATCCATCTAGTTCCTATTTAGAAAACAATATGTTTTGATGCCTCTGAAGGGTCCTTGAGGGATCCATGATACATTGATGAAAGCTGTGTGTGTGTGTGAGAGGGACATTATAGAGAGCAATAGTTGCATTGAATGATGCAACATCCTGCATTTGGATCCATGGGGATGAAGGGGTATTATGTCAATTTAAAGCTCATCCTAATATCAAACCAAGGCTCTGGACTCCTACCCCAACAACAACGACCACCCCAAATCATTCAGCTCCCAGGATGTAATTTAACACAAAATGGATTCATATATTCAAACAGAGTTTCAAATATTCAGATTTCCCCCTGAAATATTTAATGCCCATGGCCCGTTGATGTTATTTAGTTGTTCAGTTGAAGCCGTCTCTCTGTGACCATATGGACATCAGCACGCCAGGTACAATCGTTGTGTCTCTGGTAGTGCTTATGCTTAAGGTTTTCATGGAGTCGGTTGCCAGTTCTGCAATTTGTCTGACCTCTCTGCTATGACCTGCCCATCACTTAATTGAAGTATACATGTCCCTTCATCACGACAAGGTAGAGATCCAGATAGTGCAAATATTAGTTTGATACACATTACAGACAAGGCCCACCCAAGTGTGCACTCTCTCCATGCTGTCACCAGTTTCCATTCCTTAATGACCCTCATTAGCATCGAGAGCTCATATCATTAAGAGAAACAATATGATTTTGGGCCCCTTCACATGCACATGAATTAAGTCAAAACATTTTTTGTGGGGGGAAATGCGTTCTTGCAGCAGCTCTGTGGTTTCTAGATGTTGTGCCCTAGGCCATTTCCATGTTCTCCTGTCCCTGGCTCTAGTACACTCATTCCTCTATTTTTCCAGAACTTTTGCTGATTTCATGAATAGAAAAAAATCATTAGTGTTCATGAACATAGACCGTACAGTAACAAAGTGCTCTCTCCTTCAGATATTTTTTGTAATTTAGTCCTGCCGACTCTCCATGACCCTGTGGACTGCAGCACGCATCTGTCACCCACTGCACCTCTGAGCTCCATCAAGCTCATGTTCATTGCTTCAATGACCTCCTCTATCCATCTCTTCTCTCCCATCCCCTTCTTTATGTACATTCAATCTTTTCCAGCATCTTCTCTAGGGAACCCTGTCTTCTCATGATATGTACAAAATATTTGAGCTTCAGCCTCATGATCAAACCTTCCAGTGAACAGTTTGTCTTTATATCCTGTAGTATGGATTGATGGAATCTTCTTGCAGTCCAAAGGATTCTAAGTGATTTTCTCCAACACCACAATTCAAAGACGTCAATTTTATGAAGCTCAACCTTCTTTATGGTCCAGCTCTCACATCCATATGTTACTGCTGGGAATACCATAGTTCTAGCTATGAGGACTTATCATAGCCTGTCCAGACTTGTCATAGCTTTCATCCCGCAAAAGCAAACATATTTCCTGGCTGCAGTCACCATCTGAAGAGATCTTGATTACATAAGGCACTGGCTAAATGAAAACTGGTGCCATATTTGTTGGGGAACCCTGTAGCAGAATTGTCAGGACATTTTGTTCCCATTGGGACACTTTGTTTTACCCCTTTGTGTTCGCCACTTGACTCCATTCATAACTGGGCCAAAAGATTCCTCCCATCGATTCCAAAAACTTGTATTATTTACTATTAACACGCCCTGTTATGTACTGGAGAGACAACTGTTTATAAACTGTGTGAGTGTATACAGAGGTGAGTGGCTATGGGTACTACGTGTGGACTCCCAGGCACCCGCCCACCAGGGGGGCTTACAGGATACTGGGGGAGCGGGCATAGAGGCTCTGAGAGTTCCTCATAGGAAGTAGGCATTTCCCTGATTTTAATTGGTCACTGGCAAAAAGAGCAACCTCCAGGCTGATTGGTCGGTTTTATCCGAGGGTGAATTGTTGATTATGTTTCACTGAACAAAAAATGCTGGAGTAAGCAGACCCATACAGGGACTATTTGTATATTTTATTAAGAAGTGCTTATAAGATTGTTTTTTTCTTTCTATAAAGCTCCTCTATGTCCATCACAGGGTACATTGTAAGTGATGTAACCCAATGGCAATTCTGAATTTACAACCCATCCATTAATTCAGACATGAGATAAGAGACCGGGGCAGGTTGATAGATCTTGAAAAGTAATTTCTGCCTAAAATGGCAATATTTATTGGCAATTATTTGGCCCCATTTTATTTTTTTAACAACCAATTTCAAATGTTCTTATTTAAAAATAGAGATGCCATCAATATGGTACAGGGGTACTGGTACACGGGGGCCTCATAAAAAGAGGGCCCTGAAGACCCTGATTTGTTTCACAGACACATAACAATCTTCATTCGTATGTGTGTAACTTGTCTCAACAGGTGTGTTACTTTACGGTTCATACGCCTATACAGATTGGTTACAGTTTGGTTACATGCCCACGCTGGCACTTACCTCTGCCCTATGACCCTGTATTAGGTGCCACTACCTACATAAGATAACAGATCAAGCTCACAATAGAGTATTGTAGTTATGTTTAATGATATATCATAATTAAATATACTGCCACACCCATGAAATCAGATTCTTATGATTATTTGTTGCGGATTGGACTGTTTAATCTTGGTTTGGTTTTGCAACTTTTTCCAAAACAATTTTAACAATTGGATTTGTCCCTATGGCATGGAAATACACCACTTCTGGATTATCCCCTTGTCGTGGTACCTTATTGAAGCTTTGAGCTATACCATGTAGGGTCATCCAAGATGGTCAGGTCATAGAAGAGAGGCCTGATAAATCAAGGCCCACTGAAAAAGTACCTGGAACCCACTCCAGTATCTTTGCTAAGACACCTATATGGATAAGCACAACCAGAGACATAAATATATGTGGTGCAGTCCATAAGGTCCTGGAGAGTTGGACATGACTGAATAACAACATTATTAATACAAACTGTGCCAGAAATACCAGCATTTTCATAAGTCTTTACTCATAGGATGTACTATTTTGTTACATAAGGCACTGGCTAAATTAAAACTGGCGCCATATTGGTTGGGGAACCTTATAGAATTGGCAGGACATTATGATCCCTATGCTGGTTTGATGCATTTGTTCCCATTGCATTGGGACACTTTTGTTTTACCCCTTTGCGTTCGCCACTTCTGGGGTTGAATCCATTCATAACCGGGCCAAAGGATTCCTCCCATGGATTCCAACAAATTGTATTATTTACTATTAACCAGTTATGTACTGGAAAGACAACTGTTTACTATAAACTGTGTGTGGTATACGGAGGCGAGTGGCTATGGGTACTACGTGTGTACTCCCAGGCACCAGCCCGCCAGGGGGGCTTACAAGGTACTGTGGGCGTGGTCTCTCAGTATTTCAAAACGCGCTGTTGAGAAACAGTCTGTGATTGTTTTTGTTGGTACTAGATGCACTAACCAATGTGTGCTTGAGCAGCTGGACTTTTATAGGGACTATTTGGAAGGTTTCAGTGAGCAAGAGCTGAGCTTTTAAGTTAATAAGCGATGTTTAGATCTGCAAATAAACACTTAGGTTGGTAATTTTAATATTAAAAACAGGGAAACTTCCATATACCTTTAAAGAGATATGAATTGTCGCTGGATGTTACTATTTCCCTGTAGAAGTGCATATAAGCGTTGGTTTTACTGACTAAAATCAAACAAATAGTCCCTGTATGGGTCTGCCCTCTATAGCTCATGAAGACATTGACTCTGCTGCACATGGTATGACATGTCTCATAGTAACCAGTCAATGACCATTTGCTGAGGAAAGGTCTCTGATAGCCTAGGACACTACACTGCACATCCAGCCCTACCTAGTCTGTATATGCATACACTGCAGAGGGCAGACCCATACAGGGACTATTTATATGATTTTAGACAGTATAAACAGAGCGTATAAGCACTAATTAATAAAATAAAGTACATAAAAGTAAATGGATACAAAGGGATATTATATACAGTCAGGTCCATAAATATTGGGACATCAACATAATTCTAATCTTTTTGGCTCTATACACCACCACAATGGATTTGAAATGAAACGAACAAGATGTGCTTTAACTGCAGACTTTCAGCTTTAATTTGAGGGTATTTACATCCAAATCAGGTGAACGTTGTAGGAATTACAACAGTTTGTATATGTGCCTCCCACTTTTTAAGGGACCAAAAGTAATGGGACAGATTAACAGTCATAAAACAAACTTTCACTTTTTAATACTTGGTTGCAAATCCTTTGCAGTCAATTACAGCCTGAAGTCTGGAACGCATAGACATCACCAGACGCTGGGTTTCATCCCTGGTGATGCTCTGCCAGACGTCTATTGCAACTGTCTTCAGTTCCTGTTTGTTCTTGGGGCATTTTCCCTTCAGTTTTGTCTTCAGCAAGTGAAATGCATGCTCAATCGGATTCAGATCAGGTGATTGACTTGGCCATTGCATAACATTCCACTTCTTTCCCTTAAAAAACTCTTTGGTTGCTTTTGCAGTAAGCTTCGGGTCATTATCCATCTGCACTGTGAAGCGCCGTCCAATGAGTTCTGAAGCATTTGGCTGAATATGAGCAGATAATATTGCCCGAAACACATCCTGCTGCTTTTGTCAGCAGTCACGTCATCAATAAATACAAGAGAACCAGTTCCATTGGCAGCCATACATGCCCACGCCATGACACTACCACCACCATGCTTCACTGATGAGGTGGTATGCTTTGGATCATGAGCAGTTCCTTTCTGTCTCCATACTCTTCTCTTCCCATCACTCTGGTACAAGTTGATCTTAGTCTCATCTGTCCATAGGATGTTGTTCCAGAACTGTGAAGGCTTTTTTAGGTGTTGTTTGGAAAACTCTAATCTGGCCTTCCTGTTTTTGAGGCTCACCAATGGTTTACATCTTGTGGTGAACCCTCTGTATTCACTCTGGTGAAGTCTTCTCTTGATTGTTGACTTTGACACACATACACCTACCTCCTGGAGAGTGTTCTTGATCTGGCCAACTGTTGTGAAGGGTGTTTTCTTCACCAGGGAAATAATTCTTCGGTCATCCACCACAGTTGTTTTCCGTGGTCTTCCGGGTCTTTTGGTGTTGCTGAGCTCACCGGTGCATTCTTTCTTTTTAAGGATGTTCCAAACAGTTGATTTGGCCACACCTAATGTTTTTGCTATCTCTCTGATGGGTTTGTTTTGTTTTTTCAGCCTAATGATGGCTTGCTTCACTGATAGTGACAGCTCTTTGGATCTCATATTGAGAGTTACCAGCAACAAATGCAAATAGCACACTTGAAATGAACACTGGAGCTTGTATCTGCTCTTATTAAATGGGATAATGAGGGAATAACACACACCTGGCCATGGAACAGCTGAGCAGTCAATTGTCCCATTACTTTTGGTCCCTTAAAAAGTGGGAGGCACATATCCAAACTGTTGTAATTCCTACACCGTTCACCTGATTTGGATGTAAATACCCTCAAATTAAAGCTGAAAGTCTGCAGTTAAAGCACATCTTGTTTCATTTCAAATCCATTGTGGTGGTGTATAGAGCCAAAAAGGTTAGAATTGTGTTGATGTCCCAATATTTATGGACCTGACTGTACCTAGTAACTCCCAGGAATCTGCCATAGCCCTTGTTAACTAAATGAATCATTCCTGTTTATGTACATTATCAGCAGTATTCTCTCCTTCTGCAATTTGTGAATATTTACACAGCAACATTACACAAAATCATTTGACATTGTGATAAACACACAAACCACCAGGATCTATGTAGCAAACTGGAATAATCAGCAGAGATATTGGTTTAACATCAAAGCAACTGAAAACCTTGTACTACCTGATGCTTTAAAAATGAACATTTAACCACCATTAGCAATACTTTTATTTCTATTTTTTTAAAGAAATGTATTCACAATATAATAAAAGACCAATTAAGTGCCATATTTAGGACCTTACGGTTAAGGTACAGGGATAGGGGGTAGGATACTGACAGATTATAAGCTTTACACAAACAAGAAATGTACTAAAATCTTGGCCGCGCCACTTATAGGCCAAAGGCCGCCACTGCTGGAGGTCAGCTAATGGGAAAGATCCCATATTTATATTATGTGGATTTGAAGGACGTGATTTAATAAAAGTGAGATATGACTTTCAAAATAATTAAATACAGCATTTGTTAACTACTGTACTAAAATATTCTTATATGGTAGAAGACATCTTTGCTTCTAACAGAATTAGATACATGGGATGAATGTTGGATTCAGACGATATCTATATTCAGTTCTGTTGAAAAAGTGCCACTTTTCATAGCCACTTAACAATAGAACTTAATAGAAGTGTAAATCCCAGTAAATCTCTATAGCAGCAGAGTCTCCTATCATAGAGAAAACTGTAATAGGAAAATCCAAAGGCCATATTGGTTTAAGGTAGTTTATAAACATATTCCCCTTCTGGATCTCTTCCTTGTTGTGGTGAAGGTGTTTGTGTACCTCATTGAAGCTGTGAGCTATACCATGTAGGGTCACCCAAGATGGGCAGGTCATAGCAGAGAGGTCAGACAAATCACGGTCCACTGGAGAAGGAACTGGCAATATTTTTGCCATGAAAACCTTATGGATAAGTACAACCAGACACAAGATGTGCCTGGCTCGCTATAATCCATAGGGTCATGGAGAGTCGGACATGACTGAACGACTAAAGACAAATTAAAGGCAAGTTTGCTCCTTGAGAATCTATTATTAGCCATGATAGGGATTATAAAGTATCTAGTGGTTTAAACTTGTTCTTTTAGATGCTACAGTAAGAATTATTATCACAAATGGATATATTGTATTACATTTTGGGAAAATAACAACTGCTAGATTCAGTGTAACTACGTTATGACTATTAATAATATCCCTTAGTTATGCCATTTCAGCAGTATTTCTTATCATAAAAACACGGTAAAAAGGCAATTTTCAAATAATAAAAATAAGATAAATATTGGACATATCGAGTGGTGTTATAGAAGGTGTAAGAAAAACAAAGAGACCCTGTAAGATATATCTATAATGTAGCAACGATTAGATCTAGTACAACAAAGCTATAATTATATTTAATAAATCAATAAATATTTAAGGTTCATGTCAGACTAATTTATTATTCTTTATTTTCTTGTGTATTTATTATTTTACAGTAATATATTTTTTTTACCGTTAATATATCTAACAAACAATTGTTATTGTTAACTATAATATATTATTATCTATTGATATAACTATCTGGATTTAGTATGACAAGCAGATGTTTATTATTTTAATTAGGAAAATATTAATAAACGTTATATTTTCTATTTTCATACATACTCACAAAAGGTCTAATAATAATACAACTATCTTTGAGATGTGCAATGAGGAATTTCTTATATATATATATATATATATATATATCCTCAGAGATTCCTCACACATACATACATACATATACAGGTAACGTGTGCGAAATCCTCATATGCTGTGCATGAAAGCTGTGATATAGTGGCAGGCATAGGCTAAAAGGAGCCATGTATAAAGTGGTATAGGATTGGAGTGAAAAATATATTGTGGACTCATTCATATGTCCCCGCCTAATTTCCCAGAGTGCAGTGCAATAGCTAATTCTGAGCAGAAAATAAGTTGTTTTTATTTTTAAACATCCACACACTATTTTTTTTCTCTCTCTCTAATACATATATATATATATATATATATATATATATATATATATATATATATATATATATATATATATATAGAGTTGTGCTCAAAAGTTTACATACCCTGGTAGAATTGTAAACTTTTATTTGGCATTTATTTGGAAAATATGACTGATCATGATAAAATATATATATTTTATTGAAAGATAGTGATCATATGAAGACATTTACTATCACATAGTTGTTTGGCTCTTTTATAAATCATAATGATAACAGAAATCCCCCAAATGGCCCTGATCAAAACTTTACATACCATTAAATGTTTGGCCTTGTTACAGACACACAAGGTGACACACATAGGTTAAAATGGCAATTAAGGTTAATTTACGACACCTGGGACTTTTTAAATTGCAATTAGTGGCTGCGTATAAATAGTCAATGAGTTTGTTAGCTCTCACATCGATGCACTTAGCAGGCTAGATACTGAGTAATGGGGAGCATAAAAGAACTGTCAAAAGCACTGTGTAACAAGGTAATGGCGCTTCATAAAGAAGGAAAAGGATATAAAAATATATCCAAAGCCTTGAATATGCCAGTCAGTACTGTTCAATCACTTATTAAGAAGTAGAAAATTTGGGGGTCACTTGATACCAAGCCAAGGTCAGGTAGACCAAGAAAGATTTCAGCCACAACTGCCAGAAGAATTATTCTGAATACAGGTAATCTCAGGAGAAATATAGGCTGCTCTGATAAAAGATGGTGTGGTTGTGTCAAGAAGCACAATACGACGATACTTGAACAAAAATGAGCTGCATGGTCGAGATGCCAGAAAGAAGCCTTTACTGAGCCAATGCCTCAAAAAAGCCTGGTTACAATATGCCTGACAACACCCTGACACACCTCACAGCTTCTGGCACACTGTAATTAGGAGTGACAAGACCAAAATAGAGTCTTATGGTCACAACCATAAGCTCTATGTTTGGAGAGGGGTCAACAAGGCCTATAGTGAAAAGAATACCATCCCCACTGTGAAGCATGGTGGGGGTTCACGGATGTTTTTTTTTTTTGGGGGGGGGTTAACTCTAAAGGCGAGGGGAATCGTGTGACAACTGGTGGCAAGATGAATGAAGCATGTTATCAGAAAATACTGGCCGACAATTTGAATTCTTCAGCACGAAGGCTGCGCATGGGACGCTCTTGGACTTTCCAGCATGACAATGACCCTAAGCACAAGGCCAAGTTGACCCTCCAGTGGTTACAGCAGAAAAAGGTGAAGGTTGTGGAGTGGCCATCACAGTCTCCTGACCTTAATATCATTGAGCTACTCTTGGGAGATCTCAAACATGCAGTTCATGCAAGACAACCAAAGACTTTGCATGGCCTGGAGGAATTTTGCCAAGATGAATGGGCAGCTATACCACCTGCAAGAATTAGGGGCCTCATAGACAACTATCACAAAAGACTGAGCGCTGTCATTGATGCTAAAAATGGCAATACACAGTATTAAGAACTAATGGTGTGCAAGCTTTTGATCAGGGTAATTTCATTGTTTTCTTTGTCCCCATGTTTTGTTTTATGATTGTGACATTCTGTTATAACCTACAGCTGAATATGAATCCCATAAGAAATATAAGAAATGTGTTTTGCCTGCTCACTCATGTTTTTTTTTTAAATGGTACATATATTACCAATTTGTGGAGGGTATGCAAACATATGAGCACAACTGTACATATAATGCATAGTACATTAGTAATTCTATTTGAATGTCTAAAAAATAAGTTAATTAAAACGTATTTCCTGCTCCGATTTCTCAAATACAGTTGATGAACTGCACTCTGGGAAACTGTACAGGGACATGCAAATGAGACCACAATGCACGCTCATTCTGTTTATCCATAACCATTTTATACATGGCTCCTTTTAAGCTTATGCTTACTGTATTTCACAATTTTAGGCATTGCAACGGATGGATTATTCACAAACCAGTGGTATGGATTAACAGAGTGAGCATGCATTGTGGTCTCATTTGCATGTCCCCGCCCAGTTTTCCCAGAGTGCAGTGCATCAACTGTATTTCTGAGAAATGTGAGCAGGAAATAAGTTTATTAACATATTTTTTAGACATTCAAATAGAATCACTAATATACTATTCATTGTTTGTACTAATGTATTTTGTACGGGGGAGTGCTTCTATCACTCTTAGCCCACCATATGTAAAATGATTATATATATATATATATATATATATATTTTAAACATTTCCAATAAACTTTCATTTTCATTCTTCATTAATGAGATCCATGCATGCATCACATACATAAGGCAGACATGCAACACATAATTGATGGTACACGCAATAAAGGATAATACACACAGAGTCATATACACATATAATCAGAAACACAAAGTAAATACATGTCACAACAACAACATTACCTGCATGCACTTCAGGATTCATTATCCTGTCAAAAAATGCTAAGAACGGATGAGTGCGGATGAACGTATGAGCATGCAAGATGCAGATTTTGGCTTATGGTCCTTTCAGGACCTGCCATGTAGAAGGAAAGGGAGGGGCCATGTGCACATGCTGATCAATGCCCTTCTCTGCTATAGGACTTAACTATTAGTGAAACAACATGTGCAAGATGAGGGGCACAGAGGATAATAAGTGCTACTGTGCCCGGTGTTTTTCATAAATGATGGTGTCACAGCTGCATGAGCCATTAATACGACAAGCCTCAGTGGTTAGGGCAGCTGGCGCAGCTCTATCCGCTACAAGTATTAAAAACCAATAGGGTCTGCAGTTACCCTATTGTGGGATGGAATAGAGCTAGTGAATGTAGGGCCCCTGTGAAAAATAAAATGTGTTGGGCCCCCCTCTGTTCCATATAAAAATATATATCACATATTATAATTGTCTAACTACGATTCGTCGTCACGCTGCATTGCATAGTGCGTACGACTTAGCGATGAGCGCCACAGGCGCTCATCGCCCGGCGAGCCTCGCAGAGCGAGGCGTGCGGTTAAATCGTAGCACTTTGTCAATAAGCGCTGCAGGCGTTCATTGCAGCGAGGCGAGCCATTAAATCGTAGCACTTTGGTTGTAGCACTTTGGTAATGAGCGCCGCAAGCGCTCATTGCAGGCGAGCCTCGCATAGCGAGGCGAGCCGTTAAACCGTAGCACTTAGAAAAAAAATACGAGATAAAAAAAATTACGAGATAAGCGGCGGAACCAAAACAATAAAAAAAACACTAAATACTCACTAAAAAATAAAAAAAAAGTCACTTACAGCATGGGGAACCAGGCAGGACGTCTGGGAGTGAGTTTGAACTCCAATTTACATCGATTTAGCCGAGTTACAAAGATCGAAAATCGGCTAAGCGAGAAAAAAATGGCCGCCGGAAAAAATGAAAACGAGGCTATACTACTACGAACTGCGTAAAACACAGCCACAGACGTATGTGTTTGAAAAACAACGAGATAAAGTATGCGGATTAACCGCGCAATGAGTAAAAACACAGTAGCAAATACATTTTACGAAACGCAATTACAGATTTACGCATTAACACAGATTTAACGCCTTTGTCTCGCGCAACATCGGATTTCCCGCCTAAACCAACGCATGATTTGATGAAATATAAGTTGAAAGTTACAAAAATAAAAAGTTTAAAAAAAAAGTCATGTTGTGTGGCAAACAAATTTCACAACATTTAATTTTTATTGACCGTCATTTGACCGTTTGACCATATTTACTGTTAAACCGTAGTACTTTAGCCGGCTTAGCGATGAGCGCCGCAGGCGATCATCGCCCGGCGAGCCTCGCACAGCGAGGCGAGCTGTTAAACCGTAGTACTTTGGCAATGAGCCCCGCAGAAAAAATGGCGAACAAAACGAAAACGAGGCTACAGCACTATAACCACGGAAAACACGTACCGATAATCCGCTAAGACGCATACCACACATTATCCGCCATTTTAGGATAATGCGGAAGTACACAGCTACGTTAACGGTTTTGGCTCGCGCACGCACACTATTACACTGCACACGTTCATCACGCTTACACAGCACCTCCACACCACTAATGCTGCAGCAACATCAACACAGATTGCCAGCTCTTCAACACAATGCATAAAAATACGTATATTCATTTATTAATTGAATCTCAGTAGTACACACAAAACAACATTAGCTACCTTACAATTCCATATGTATATTAATAACTAAACAACTTTAAAAACATACACATCTCATTGCCGTCATTTTTTGACGGGCAATACGCTAGTATATATATATTTATAATTTTGGGGGTTATTTCTGTAGTGTAGTGGTTCCCCATCAGCCACACCAGACCCACTATCTTAATGTGGGGTGGAATTAATTGGCGATTCAGCAGATAGTATTATACAGCCTCTGCTGGCTCTTCTTCTCTCAGGGGCAGGGAATCCTGAATGAAGTCACATTAGTGATTCCCACCCCTGCCAAGAAGCACTGGCAAGGGAGGGATACCACTACCTGCTGAACCCCCAATGAATTTCACAAAAATACCTCCCTAAGAAACTAAACTAAGTTAAGGGGCCTTTTATCAGACTGTCTAAATCAGGTGCTAGATAAAATAATTACACAGTAATACAGTACTTGAGGTTTAAAATGACAAACAGAGGGTATTTCTCTACTGCCAGTGCCTGAAACTGTATGTGCCATCCTTCAAGGACAAAGAGGGATGAGGAGAATCTAACACTTCCCACATACCAAAACCCACCACCAACGGTGCAGGCTTTGCAATTCACTGGGGCCCTCTGCTAAGGGGCCCCAGTGATATCTATTTTTCTCTTGTATTTATTTTTTTAATAATTTGAGCTTGTTAGGGGGACTCTGCATGCTATAGCTCCCCTGCCGACACTATATATATATATATATATTTTATAAACACACACTTAGATGTTAAATTATAGTATCACTAATCTGCCAGTACAGGGGAAATTATAGCCAATTCAATTCTGCCTGAACTCCATTTGCCAGTTAGTTACATTTTATTATCATTCTTTGCCATAACATTCATCCTATTCTGTGCTTTAATGCTGTGTAATACACCATTAAAGGGAGCATGTATATAGTGGTTTTGGATTAAAGGGTGAAAATGTATTGTGGCTACATTTGCATGTCCCTGCCCAGTTTCCCAGTGTGCAATGCAATAACTGTATTTCTTAGATTTTTTAGGAAAGAATGTTTTTAACTTATTTTTAGAAGTCCAAATGTGAACACAAACCTACTATCTATTTATTATACTCCGTACAGTTGAGGCTCTAAGCACTCTCTTGCTCACCATAAGCCAAATGATGTTGCCATTAAAGTACATGTGTTGGGTTACTTACCTCCGGCGTACATGGCAGCCAGCAATATAGATGATATCCAGGCAATTTCACTGTATGATGCCCCAAAAAACTCTTGGATTTCTTTGTAAAACACAGTGATTGCTTTGGAAAAGGCGTAGGAGAATCCCATGGATATAAAGGCGCCAAATACAACAACCCAACCCCAGCCGCCATCCGGAGGGGTATATCCTATGTCTTTACTAGTTGACGGAGCCATGATGAACTCAATACACTTTTTTCAAAGATCTATTGGACAAAAGAAAGAAAGATAATATTTAAGCAGGAAACAAAATTTTAATTATATCCTACAGAATCTGTGTCTGCATATGCTGCAGAGGGCAGACCCATACAGGGACTAATGATTTTATTTTGGATAGTAAAAACAAAGCTTATGAGCACTTCTTAATAAAATAAAGTACATAAAAGTAAAGAGCTACCCAGGGATATTATATATCTAGTAACCTTCCATAGCCCTTTAATGTTTATCATGCAGAAATATAGTTTAGTTGTCTGATGATTATTTTGTGGAACGGAAAACAAATATCATGTGACTTGTCACCCACTTGAAACATGCTAACTGCAAATGTCATCTACGTCAGTTACACTATATATGTGTTTAAGCCACCTGCAGTCAGATACTTCTCTCAAGACGTTGATAAGAGGGCGTGTGCAGCAAGTAAATAAGAAATGCTGGAAAATGACACCAGTAAATCTTAAGCAGGGCAGCGTTCACGTTCAGTTTGGTCCTTCTAGGCAAGGCTTTTATATCCATGTGCCCTATATACAGACAAGCTGACTGTAAACTCTACAGCAATTACATATTTAACTTGAAGGGCATCATATGAGGCCTCGGAGTCCTTCAAAGAGACTCAGAACTTTAAGACATTTATTATACCCAAAGCATAAAGAGGTTGTAGCTAAGGATTCAATTGGTAGTAAAGGTATAGAAAATAAGGAGAACTATTTACAATTGCAACAGGGTATCATTTGAATAGGTTCATGTGAATAGGTATATGTAATTATATATATATATATATATATATATATATATATATATTATATATACACACACACACATACACACAGTATCTCACAAAAGTGAGTACCCCCCCGACACACATTTTTGTAAATATTTTATTACCGTACCTACTCAAGTATAAGCCGACCCGAGTATAAGCCGAGTCACCTATTTTACCTCAAAATACTGGGTAAAATGAGTGACTCGAGTATAAGCCGAATGAAATGTGCTTTCCCCTGTGTCCCTCTTGTGCCTTCTGTGTCCCCCTCTCTCTCCCGTGTCCCTTCTCCCCTCTACGTTCCCTGTGTCTCTTCCCCCCTCCTCATTCTCGACCTCCCTCCTCATCATCCCTCCTCATTCTCAACCTCCCTCCTCATCATCCCTCCTCATCCTCAACCTCCCTCCTCATCCTCAACCCCTCTCCTCATCATCCCTCCTCATCCTCAACCTCCCTCCTCATCATCCCTCCTCATCCTCAACCTCCCTCCTCATCATCCCTCCTCATCCTCAACCTCCCTCCTCATCATCCCTCCTCATCCTCAACCTCCCTCCTCATCATCCCTCCTCATCCTCAACCTCCCTCCTCAACCCCTCATCCTCAACCCCCCATCCTCAGCCTCAACCCCCCCCTCAACCTCAACCCCCCTCCTGATCCTCAACCCCCCTCCTCCACCCCCTCCTCATCCTCAGCCCCCCTCCTCATCCTCAGCCCCCCTCCTCATCCTCAGCCCCCCTCCTCATCCTCAGCCCCACTCCTCAACCTCAACCCCCACTCCTCAACCTCAACCCCCACTCCTCAACCTCAACCCCCACTCCTCAACCTCAACCCCCACTCCTCAACCTCAACCCCCACTCCTCAACCTCAACCCCCACTCCTCAACCTCAACCCCCACTCCTCAACCTCACACCCCCCCATTCTAACCCCCCCCCTCTCCCCTCACTTACCTGCTTCGGCCTCCGCTCCTTCCGGGTCTTGACGTGGCACGCATGTGACGTCACGGCATTAGCATATACCGGGTGCCGGCACCCGGTATATGCTAATGCCGTGACGTCACATGCTCACCACGTCATTAGCTATACCGGGTGCAGTTACATGCGCGCCACGTCAAGACCCGGAAGGAGCGGAGGCAGGAGCAGGTAAGTGAGGGGAGAGGGGGAGGGGTTAGAATGAGGAGGGGGGGGTTTAGAATGGGGGGGGGTTGAGGATGAGGATGGAGGTTGAGGAGGGGGGGTTGAGGAGGGGGACTGAGGATGGGGAGGGGGACTGAGGATGGGGAGGGGGACTGAGGATGGGGAGGGGGACTGAGGATGGGGAGGGGGACTGAGGATGAGGAGGGGGACTGAGGATGAGGAGGGGGGGTGTTAGAATGAGGGGGGGTGTTAGAATGAGGGGGGGTGTTAAAATGAGGGGGGGTGTTAAAATGAGGGGGGGTGTTAAAATGAGGGGGGGTGTTAGAATGAGGGGGGGTGTTAGAATGAGGGGGGGTGTTAGAATGAGGGGGGGTGTTAGAATGAGGGGGGGTGTTAGAATGAGGGGGGGTGTTAGAATGAGGGGGGGTGTTAGAATGAGGGGGGGTGTTAGAATGAGGGGGGTGTTAGAATGAGGGGGGTGTTAGAATGAGGGGGGTGTTAGAATGAGGGGGGTGTTAGAATGAGGGGGGTGTTTGAGGATGAGGAGTGGGGAGGGAAAGAGACACGGGGGGTAGAGAGACACGGGGGGGTAGAGATACACAAGGGGGGAAGAGTGACTCGAGTATAAGCCGAGTGGGCCCTTTTTAGCCCTCTAATAAAGGGCTGAAAAACTCTGCTCGAGTATATACGGTATATCTTTTCCTGTGACTACACTGAAGAAATGACACTCTGCTACAATGTAAAGTAGTAAGTGTACAGCCTGTATAACAGTGTGAATTTGCTGTCCCCTCAAAATAACTCAACACACAGCCATTAATGTCTAAACTGTTGGCAACAAAAGTGAGTACACCCCTAAGTGGAAATGTCCAAACTGGGCCCAAAGTGTCAATATTTTATGTGGCCACCACTTTTTTCCAGCACTGCCTTAGCCCTCATGGGCATGGAGGTCACCAGAGCTTCACAGGTTGCCACTGGAGTCCTCTTCCACTCCTCCATGATGACATCATGGAGCTGGTGGATGTTAGAGACCTTGCACTGCCCCACCTTCTGTTTGAGGATACCCCACAGATACGCAATAGGGTTTAGGTCTGGAGACATGCTTGACCAGTCCATCACCTTTACCTTCAGCTTCTTTAGCAATGCAGCGGTCATCTGGGACGTGTGTTTGGGGTCGTCATCATGTTGGAATACTGCCCTGCGGCCAAGTCTCCAAAGAGAGGGGATCATGCTCTGCTTCAGTATGTCACAGTACATGTTGGCATTCATGGTTCCCTCAATGAACTGTAGCTCTCCAGTGCATGCAGCACTCATGCAGGCCCAGACCAAACATATATACACATATGACTTTATGTGTATATATGTTTTCTATAATATGTTGTGTTGATTCCCCCTATATGCATTTACCTGCTGATGTCAGATGCTGCCTCTACTCTCTCTGCATCACTGTTTACGTTCAAACAGAGTGTTTCATCTCATTTCAGTGTTTTTGTGCTCTTTGTGCCTTATCCGTTTATCTGTCATTTAGCGATTATTTCAGATACCTTTCCTCAGTATAGATGGACACTTTTGGTGGTGGGAGTGTCATGGTCTGGGTCTGCATGAGTGCTGCCGGCACTGGGGAGCTACAGTTCATTGAGGGAACCATGAATGCCAACATGTACTGTGACATACTGAAGCAGAGCATGATCTCCTCCCTTCTGAGACTGGGCCGCAGGGCAGCATAACATAACAACCCCAAACACATATACAAGATGACCATTGCCTTGCTAAAGAGGCTGAAGGTAAAGGTAATGGACTGACCAAGCATGTCTTCAGACCTAAACCCTATTGAGCATCTATGGGGCATCCTCAAACGGAAGGTGGGGGAGTGCAAGGTCTCTAACATCCACCAGCTCCGTGATGTCATCCTGGAGGAGTGGAAGAGGACTCCAGTGGCAACCTGTGAAGCTCTGGTGAACTCCATGCCCATGAGGGTTAAGGCAGTGCTGGAAAATAATGGTGGCCACACAAAATATTGACATTTTGGGCCCAATTTGGACATTACCACTTAGGCGTGTACTCACTTTTGTTGCCAACGGTTTAGACATTAATGGCTGTGTGTTGAGTTATTTTGAGGGGACGGCACATTTACACTGTTATACAGGCTGTACACTTATTACTTTACATTGTAGCAGAGGGTCATTTCTTCAGTGTTGACTCATGAAAATATATAATACAATATTTTCAAAAATGTGAGGGGTGTACTCTCTTTTGTGAGATACTGTATATAAATAAAATAATAATTAGATGCAATAGGGGTTAACATCAGCACCAGAATATACTAAAATAGGTATCATAAAAATAAAAAAAAGTACTCGGTTGATCAAGTGTATGAGTTGTGTGGGCATCTATACAGAAGGTCAGAGATAAGTAGAATGACAGTGTTATCTCTCTATGTGGACATTATAGAATGTATATGTGTTTATGTATATGTAATATATGTGTGTCAGACATTGATTATCCAACATTGTATAATCTGGCACCTCTTTTAATCTGGATATTTTAATTAACACAAGTTTTTCAGTTTCATTTATTTTTCCAAAAATAAATAAATAAAAAGCCAGCTTCATAAACTGATGATGCTTTCATTAAATATACTGAAGGCACTGGTTCAACTGAACACTTTATCATTGAGTCAACTTAATTCTGTGCTTTATCACTCCCTTAGATAACTAGATAGAGCTGCAGTATTCGTTTAATAAGCTGGAGCCACTGCTGGTCCAGCAAATCACTTATCCAGAAAAGGATTCAGAAGGGACAAGGCTGGATCATTGATGATGTCGGACATATTAAAGCACAAAAATAACATGATTAGGCAAAATACAAACAAAATTCAGTTATGAATCAGTTCATTCTCTATGCTTTGCATTAGTTGCAATCTCAGTGATACATATTGATAATTATTAATAAATATTGATACATGTGCATTCTCAGTGCTTCCCATTAGTTTGCAGCATCAGTGATATATATATATATATATATATATATATATATTCACATACATATACTGATACATGTGCATTCTCAGTGCTTCCCATTTGTTTGCAGCCTCAGTGATATATATATATATATATATATATATATTGATACATGAGCATTCTCTGTGCTTCCCATTAGTTTGCACCCTTAGTGATACATATAGATACAATGATACATATAGATACATGAACATTCTCTGTGCTTCCCATTAGTTAGCAGCCTCAGTCATACATATAGATACAATGATACATATAGATACATGAACATTCTCTGTGCTTCCCATTAGTTAGCAGCCTCAGTCATACATATAGATACAATGATACATATAGATACATGAACATTCTCTGTGCTTCCCATTAGTTAGCAGCCTCAGTCATACATATAGATACATGAGTAGTCTCAGTACTTCCCCTCACTTCCCAGCCTCTCATTGTCCCTGTGTGAGTCTCTGCTCTCTCCACGTGTGCAGGAGGAGGCTCCACACACTGTGCACAGGGACAAGTTATAAGTGACCCACAAACTCCTGTGTGTGCTGGTGTGTGTGCAGGGTACTTACCAGGAGCTGGGTGCTGTGGGACTGGCAATAACCTGGGCAGGAGCAGGAGGGGAGAACATAAAGAGATCATACCATGATCTAGCCAGGGGGCAGGATGGGGAGGGGCCTGAGCTCAGAGACAGGGTAATACAGCACTCACATGTGCCCCGGTGTCCTCACTGTGACCAGGGGGAGTGCTGAGGAAGTGACACCTATTAGCACTCAGGGCATTACAGAGTAGGGACAGTCTGAGAAAGTGTTCAATCTCTGTGTATTTTTAGCCAGCACCTGTGTGGCCACAAGTCATTAATTTAATCTGCCAATCAATCAAACAATCAGTCTATCTATCTATCTATCTATCTATCTACCTACACCCAAACACACACATATGTATATATATATATATATATATATATATATATATATATATATAAACAAGCAAATAATATAATATATAATATGTATATATATATATATATATATATATATATATATATATATATATAGAAAACGAATAATACATTAATAAGCCCATTTGCATGTCTAAAAGGCGGGGACATGCAAATGAGAATACAATGTACCTCAATCTTTTAATCCAAAAATAGCAACTTTATACATTGCTCCCTTAAAGCATATGCCCGCTGTATTAAACAGCTTTTAAGCAAAGCATCGGGTTGGATTTTACACAAACCAAGAATCACTCATATACAGGCCTGTTTCAAGCTTTTGGCTATCATCAGTATGAGGTAGATTCTGGTTTGTGCAATAGATTTTGTAGGATTGGGTATTCCACAATAATCATTTAGTGTATGGTGAGCACAAAAGTGAGAAAAGCTCTCCACTGTACAAAGTACAGAAAACGAATAATACATTAATAAGCCCATTTGCATGTCTAAAAGGCGGGGACATGCAACACTAAATGATTATTGTGGAATACCCAATCCTACAAAATCTATTGCACAAACCAGAATCTACCTCATACTGATGATAGCCAAAAGCTTGAAACAGGCCTGTATATGAGTGATTCTTGGTTTGTGTAAAATCCAACCCGATGCTTTGCTTAAAAGCTGTTTAATACAGCGGGCATATGCTTTAAGGGAGCAATGTATAAAGTTGCTATTTTTGGATTAAAAGAGTGAGGTACATTGTATTCTCATTTGCATGTCCCCACCTTTTAGACATGCAAATGGGCTTATTAATGTATTATTCGTTTTCTGTACTTTGTACGGTGGAGAGCTTTTCTCACTTTTGTGCTCACCATACACTAAATATATATATATATATATATATATATATATATATATATATATAAACAAGCAAATAATATAATATATTTATACATGTCCAGGGCTTTATACATTGTGTGATTCAAGCCTTCTAACATTTTTCTGCCTAAACTTTTGCATAATACAAACATATGTCTATATATCATAACTTATGTAACTCCTGCAAAAAGTTTTGGATCCTTGTTAACCTTGCTGGTTAACAGTACAACTTTTAGGAATAGCCAAGGCTCCCTGGAAGATTACTTATTTATATATTAATACACAGTGTAATTAATTTCTATGAAGAGTTTCCTTCCAGGCTCCTAGAAAGCAACGTGTATGGCTCTTAAATATATTCTGGCTCCAATATTTGAAATATTTTTGAATTAATATATATATATATATATATATATATATATATATGTGTGTGTGTGTCTGTCTCTTGTATAAATAAATGTGTGTATCTATGAGGAGGGAGAAGGGCATTAGAGAAGGGGGGAGAGAGAGAGGGGAAAGAAGAGGGGAGAAATGGGATGGGGAGTGATTGGTTGGGGTGAGGGAGGGGTGAAGTAGGGGGAGGGAGGGCGAGGGGGTAGACAGGAAGGGAAAAAGAGAGGGAGATGGAAGGAAAGGAAAGAGGAAGGGAGGGACCGAGAAGGGAGAGAAAGAGGGAGGGAGAGAGGGAAGGGAAGAGTGGGGAGGGGAGGAGGAGGGAAGGTTGGAGGAAGAGGTAGATGGAGAGAGGGCATGAGATATGAGGGAGAGAGATGCTAGGGGAGAGAGAGGAAACAAAAGAGAGGATGTGAGAGAGAGGGAGGGAGAGTGGGATTGAGAGGAAGAGAAAAAGAGAGGATGAGGGAGAAAGAGGGAAGAAGAGAAAGGTAATGAGAGTGAAGGTAGAGAGGGAGGGAAGAAGAGAGGAAGGGAAAAGGATGGAGAGCAAGAAGGAGGGAGAGCAGGTAGAGAGGGGGGAAAGGTAGGAAGAAGAAAAAGGGAGAGAGAGGGAGAGTGGAATAGAGAGGAAGGGAAGAAGAGAGGGGAACGGGGGGCAGAGAGAGGAAAGAGGGATGGGTAAAAAGAGAGAGGGAGGGGAAGAGGCAAAGAGCAAGAGATAGAGGGGGAGGGATAGGGACGTAAGGAGAGAAGGAAGGAGGGAGAGGGTGAGAGGATGAAAGGGTAGAAGAGAGAGAAAAGTATGGAGGTAAGGAGAGGGAGGGAGAGAGGGAAGAAAAGTGAGAGAGGGAGGAAAGAATAGAGAGAGGCAGGAGGAAAGAGGAGAGGGGGAGAGAGAGGGAATGGGAAAGATGGGAGTGAGAGAAGAAGGGAAGAAAAGAGAGAGAGGGAGGGGAGAGAGGGAAGGAAGGAAGGAGAGGGACGGACGGGGAGAGACAGAGAGATTAAATAGAACAAGAATTGAGAGTAGACAGAGCCCATTAGGTGATTTGAGTTTAATATTTGTGCTTCCATTCAGTGGCGAAGCTAATGCTGGTGCAGCAGGTCAAAAACGCAATATGGTACAGGCCCTTTTTTACTGCCAATAAAAGAGTATTTTGAATTTATTAGATAAGAATGACAAATAATGACTTTATAAAAAAGCGATCTGACCATCTACATATAATGTTGCCTTTTTATTGAGTGTTGTGGAAAATCATGAGCCCTATAAGGTGAATAGGGAAATTACAAAGGGCCCCTGAATTACTTTGCATGGGGGCTCTCCAGTCACTAGCTCCACCACTGTTCCCATTGATATGAATACCCTTGGTTTGCACTGTGACAGTACATGTAGCTTGGTACTTCTAGGTACCTGTCTAATGTAAGGTGACCTACTGACTGCACATTATCAGGGCAGGCTCAGAGAATGCTGGATGTCTAATGTAGAGTGACTTACTGAGTGCCCATTACGAGACAAAAGACTCATACATCACTGAGTGGCTATTGTAGGATGACCTTCTGGTGCAACATTTTCCGGACAACCTAAGACAAAAATGAGTTTATCTCCTGATTGCACATTATCAGGATATTTTCATGAAGTGTCTTATATGTGGAAATCTCTTGGCTGCACATTGGCAAAGCAGACCCAGACATACAGTAGCTTGGTGTCTAATGTAGTATTACCACCAGACTGCACATAATCAGAAAAAAATCTGGCAGTGCTGATGCAATTTGTCAGGGCAGACTCAGTCAATGTAGGACTTCTACAATGCATGGCGGCCACACAAACTCTCTTACTGACTGCATATGATCAGGCCTAATTCAGCCCAGTGTTTGTCATATGTAGAATTTTTTTAAAAACAGAGAACCTTTTTATGTACATATTTACAATAAATTGAAAGATAATTAAAAAAAAAGAGGTATGGAAACATTTTGCATTTTTAAAATACTTTTGTGCAAAGTACCAAAAATGAAACCTTTCCAGAAGGGTGCCTCAGAGGATGCCTCTATTCCTTGGTATATGCAGGTTTTCGTCTTCATAGAACCTCAAGGCCACTTTATCTGTCTTATAGACACCAGAGAACGTGCTGTTTACAAAGGAGGTATAACAATAGCCTCATTAGTGTACAGCATGTTCTCTGGGCCCCCTCAGCCTCACCGCCCCACCTCATGAGGGATTCCCCTGCTGGTGCTTGTTCCCTTTGGGGCAGGGAATTCCGAATAAATCCACACAGATGTAATGTCATTCAGTATTCCTTGCCCAAGTGAGAAGATGCTCTGGCAGAGGTGTAATAGGAAGGCAACATTGGGAATAGAGGGAGCACAGGGAACATGTGTAGGTGTGGAGAGGTAACTGCACTGGGGCCCACTAGAGTTTGGCCCTGGTGCATTGCACCAGCGTTAGCTCTGTGATTCAGTTTCCCTAGAGAAGCTGTAAGAACTGGCTGTGCAATATCATACTTTCTGGTAGAGGCTAGACTAAATTTAAATAAATAAAAATTGCAAACAGGAAACTAACAAATAATGATTTTTTTTTTTTTTTTTTTACAGAGTGATTTTTCAGCTTTTCCACCTGGTTACTATATTTGAGCACGATTTGTAACCTTTGCTCCCAGTTTATTTGTACAGAGAAATGTAATTTCCAAAAGTTTTCTTTGCCTCTTTAACTTAAAAAGGTGAGAATTTTATATCTGTTTTCCCAATCCAGAAGGCTTCACATTTGCTTATGCTGAAAACGCTTCAATTCTTCTGGGCTTGAAAGGAAAGAGTATCTACATATGGAATACATTTCACATTTACATTATTTGCCATTGCTTTAACAGTTGGTAAGTCCACCTTATTCTGCATTTTTCATAAAAAAACATGAATACAAAATATGTACAATCGGTTACGGGGACAACCTTGTCTTGCACCATATTTTATATCAAATGAGTGTCCCATCAATTTTATCAGTGGCGGCTGGTGAACTTTCAAGTTGGAGGGGCGCCAGGGCGAAACATAGCCCCTCCCCCCTTTTCAAACCACACCCATTTTTATAACTACTCCCCCTGGCGTCATAATGACCTTTATAAGCCCCGCCCAATGACCTTATACTTGTAAAGCCCATTGAAATACATGATCAGCAATGCAGAAATGTCAAGAAGTAAAGTAACAATGTGTTAAATTCATTGGTATACAATATAGATTGAAAAAACTCATGTCACAAGACTACAGCAATATCATAATTGCACCTATACGCATTAACAGAAAAATTAAAGCAGTGACACCTACCATTAGTCGGCTCTTTTTCTCAGGGTATTCACGTTCAGTAAGTTGACCAACGAGTACAAACAAATCTGCTGCCACATAGGGTTTGCACCTGGGGTTGAAAGAAAACAAGCACATCAATCAGACCATTCAAGAACAAAACCATACTTAAAAAACATTAAAAGTCCAAGTGGAACCATATAGGCCCCAAACATACCTTAGAAGACCAAGTGGAACCATATAGGCCCCAAACATACCTTAGAAGACCAAGTGTGACCATAGGCCCCAAACATACCTTAGAAGACCAAGTGTGACCATAGGCCCCAAACATACCTTAGAAGACCAAGTGTAACCATAGGCCCCAAACATACCTTAGAAGACCAAGTGTGACCATATAGGCCCCAAACATACCTTAGAAGACCAAGTGTGACCAGATAGGCCCCAAACATACCTTAGAAGACCAAGTGTGACCATATAGGCCCCAAACATACCCTAGAAGACCAAGTGTGACCATAGGCCCCAAACATACCTTAGAAGACCAAGTGTGACCATAGGCCCCAAACATACCTTAGAAGACCAAGTGTGACCATAGGCCCCAAACATACCTTAGAAGACCAAGAGTGACCATATAAGCCCCAAACATACCTTAAAAGACCAATCAGCACTGTATAGGCCCAAACCAGTGGATCTTGGGATTCAAGAAAACAACAACATTTCACTTATGTTTAGACAACACAATAATCAATGTCAAACAAACACGTTGAATTAGCATGTGGATAACCATATGAGCAGTAACGCCACGCCAAGGCTTCAACAATTGTTACTGACCATTCACACACCTTTCATATCTCCTTCCATATGCACACCCACACACCATTCATACTTTACTTTACTAGTTATTTTTGGTAGTTCAGTGGTGCCGTTTCTGAGAACTTTACGTACCCTTGAAGGTGTCTCCAATTCCTTCAAACCAATGCATTCAACCGCTCCAGGGCCATGGTGCTTCTTAAATACCTTTTTATCCTCTTCAATGTGGAGAAGCATCTTTCTGATTCTGCAGTAGTCTTCGGTGTTGTAAGCAGGATTCCTTATAGCTTCACTGTCTCTGTGAAATCATTATGCAGATTAAATTGATGGTAAAGTTGGTGCAGAGCAACAGCACTCGTACAGACATGAAATTCTGGCTTCTCGTACAGAAGTGACAGCTACCCTTGGAAGTGCCTCCAATTCCTTCAAACCAATGCATTCAACCGCTCCAGGGCCATGGTGCTTCTTAAATACCTTTTTATCCTCTTCAATGTGGAGAAGCATCTTTCTGATTCTTTAGTAGTCTTCGGTGTTGTAAGCAGGATTCCTTATAGCTTCACTGTCTCTGTGAAATCATTATGCAGATTAAATTGATGGTAAAGTTGGTGCAGAGCAACAGCACTCGTACAGACATGAAATTCTGGCTTCCCGTACACAAGTGACAGCTACCCTTGGAAGTGCCTCCAATTCCTTCAAACCACGCCAAGGCTTCAACAATTGTTACTGACCATGCACACACCTTTCATAGCTCCTTCCATATGCACACCCACACACCGTTCATACTTTACTTACCACTAGTTATGTTTGGTAGTGAGGTGGTGCTGCTTAACACAGTTTATCTTTGCACACCCTGGGGGTATGCATTCTTCTTTGCTTCAATCACTTGTATTTAAATTTTGCACGGCGATCTTTCAAAGAACAAAACTTCTCAATGGTTTTTTCATTGAAGTCTGGGATCTCGGAAATCAGTTGCTTTTCCATTGAGAGCATCGCCAATGCATTCAACCGCTCCAGGGACATGGTGCTTCTTAAAAAGGTTTTGATCCTCTTCAATGTGGAGAAGCATCTTTCTGGTTCTGCAGTGGTCATCGGTGTTGTAATCAGGATTCTTAATAAATTCACTGTCTCTGTGAAATCATTCTGCAGATTAAATTGATGTAAAAGTTTGTGCAGAGCAACAGCACTTGTACAAGCATGAAAATCTGTCTTCCCATACAGAAATGACAGCTCAGTGCGTAATTGTTCCTTCTTCAGTATTGGATATGCTTGCACGGTGTCTTCCAGAGCTTGGGTTGGAAAGCAAGTGTCATGGGTTTTATACAAGTCACTTTGAACAAGTTTGGCACTGACTAGGTGATTTGAAAATGAAAAACGTTCTTTTGCATGAACCACCACTATGTCACATACCTCTCTTGAAAGTTGTCTCAAGGTTGAGATCTCCGCACTCCGTCTGTGGACTGTTACATCGCTCGGCAAACTTGCTTCTATCTCGTCAACAGAATTACAGATTTTCTGGATGCTGGCGACAAAGTCTTCTGTGACTTTTTGGATATAAACAGTATCCGTGTCTCGCTTCTGAAGCTGACTATAGAGGATGTCAACATGTGGCATTATTAAATGAAATAATTTAAGGAAGTAAAGGAACTCCCTGTCTTCCAGCATTCCAATGAAACCGGCGGCTTCACGTATAGATGTTGGATCAAAGTTTAGACATGCTTCAATTGTCTGGAAACACTCAAGTAGCGCATCTCTGTTCTCGTAGATGATGTTCACGGTCCTAACGTTGAAGTTCCATCGTGTCGGTGCACCTCTTGGAAGCCTTCTACCAACTACCGCATCCAGAACTCCAGTCCTTTTTGGAGAGCGTGAAAAAAAAGATGGTATGCCGCCTATGTTGGAAAAAAAAACTCGAACTCTTCCAATCCTTGAAACTGCTTTCTCCATTATTAGGTTCAGTTGGTGAGCATAGCAATGGACGTAGTGTGCGTTAGGGTACATGTCTTTTATTTTTCTTTGAACTCCTCCTTGATCTCCACGCATCACACTGGCACCATCGTAGCTTTGAGCTATGAGTTTCTTCTTGTCTTCTGGCTCTGGGAGAACAGTATTCAGACTTTACAGCACAACAGCAGCAATCGAGTCTGCATCCGTTGCTTTCATTTCCGTGAAGCCATCAAATCTTTCCACCACTTGATGCTTCTTGTCAATGTAGCGATAGACTACAACGCACTGTGTCCTAGCGGAAATATTGGTTGTTTCATCCGCTTGAATTGCCACAAACTGGGCTTCCTTAAGCTCTTGGTGAATCACTTCCTTAATAACTTCATGCATGCAGTCCAGTAGCTCATTCTGCACGGTTTTGGACGTGCCCTTAAACACAGTTGCAGTCTTCAAATGCTGTTCCATTGCACTATAAGATACTGCCAACCAAATCCACCAGGCCTCGAAACACTCCTGGATTTAGCGATGTTTCACTCTCGTTGTGTCCTCTTAATGCCAGTTCAAAAGCGCAACAAAAGCGAACACAATCAATTATCTTTGAAAGGATGTACCGGTTCTTAGCCACTTCTTCGTTGTGTTTTTGAATACTGACTTGGTATCCTTGGTCCAGTTGAACTGCAATGTTCGCCTGTCCAAGCATCTCAAACTTGATCCTGTTATCCAAGTGAGCTTTAGAACTTTTGTGTTTCGCCAATTTATCAGCTAGATGTTTGACGTCAGTCACTCCAGTTTTGGTCCAAGCAGCGTCACCACCGAATAGGATGCATGGGAAACAATATAAGGACTTCCTAGAAACGCTTCCACAAAGCCAGTCGTTCTTCTTGTACCATTCAGTATTGAAAGTACGGATATATTGCTTCCCTCTATCTCTTGCGATTTGCTGCAGATTTATCTCTGGTTGGTCAGGTCCTAACCGTTTTACTTCCACCTTCTCCTCATAGGTTAGGGTGCCGAAAGGCTTCACAAGTAGAGAGTCAATAGTATTCATTTCTGATACCAATAGAAGAAAGAGATCACGGTATATTAATTTATATTATGTCACAAAATTACTTTAAAATAACAGTGTGTTGGGGGGCGTGGCTAAGCCGGGCAGGAAGAGGGTGCACGGAGCTGGAGCTCTGCACTGAGTGGGCTTATTTATGGGATAAATCCCTTATTTTGCCCCAAGAATACAGCACAAAAGCCCAGAGGAGGCTCCCCCACCTCCACCACAATATCTGGGCGCGTTCCGCCATCGCCTGGGACTTTCCAGGCCGGAGGACCTTTGATATTGGCCTGCCTGGGCCTACCCACGGGATCCCAACCGGACCCTGCATGCTCTGCAGCACCAACCATCGACTGACAACCGGGATCGGTGCCCTGAGGAGCCCTGGTAACCCTGGAGGTGTCTGGGAGGCAGACAGGCAGTGCAGACGCAGCTGCTGCAGGAGAGTTCGCAGCAAGACGCCGGGAGACGGTGCTGCAGTGTGAGGCTGGCCAGACAGGAGCAGCAGCGCATTGATCCCCAGCTCATCAGCTTGGCAAGGGGCTTGAAGAGCCCTGAGACCCCAGAAGACCGCCAGGGGGGTAAGTCGGGCGTCAGCCCCGCACCTGAGGGCAGGGGAGCAGCAGGGGGACACTCAGGGCCCTGCAGAGGGAGGTGCACTACTAGGGGCCACCAGGTCACACAGTAATCCCCACAGCTAAACCCCCTGAGGAGCCATACACAGCCCAGGCCTTGGAGGACAGGGATCAGAGGTCCCCCTGGGAATCCCTAGGAGATAAAGACTGTGCACTATCTGTGAATAGCAACAGCAGCTTGACTACCATATTGTGTTTTATTCACTTTCTATTCTTGAACCCAATCTGCATACCAACACTGCTACAGCTCATTTCCTCCTTATATAACTGCCGCAACCGCACCTTGAAGACTGGGTAGGCAAAACAACTGATCAATTTGGATAAAGCAATAGCACCGCCTAGTGGCATACTGAGACCAGTGCGGCTTAAAACTCATTTCAAGTCCTGCACTGAAAAGTTTGCACAGATCACACTTGGTGGGACTCTGATAAGTACACAACCCAGATCTGCTGGGGGCACTGAGCTGCGGGGCATATCAGCCTAAGGAGATGTAGCTGAAGGAGCCGAGCACAGTTCCCGCCGGCAGGGCCTGAGAGATGCCGAGATCTCAGTACAGAATCTAGATATGAACAGACAAGACAGACTACAACAGACCTAAATACTTGAGAGGTAAAAGCTAATACCGAGTGACCCCCCCAGTGGAATCCATCCGTTGTCTGGGCACCCAATGGCTACCCCGGGTAGAAGCAGCTCCATAAAAATGGGGAAAAACAAAAAGTCATTAACATCCAAAAAAATTGACGAACATTTCAAGGCTTCAGAAACACAGGTGGCACTGATGAAGGACCCTGTCTTGGAGCAATCTGACACCTCTGACCTGGATCCCCTGGAGGGGGCCCCACAGCCTGAAGTCTCCATCAACAGCGATTCAATGGCAAGAATTGAGGCTCTCCTGGCCTCTCACATAGACAGGGTGGTCATATCTTTGCAGAAAGACATACATGAGATTGGCCAAAGGACCCGTCAACTTGAAGAGACGGTTGACCAAGTGGTAGAGGCCCAGGAGAGAGACAGGGCCACCATTGCGGATAACACCTCCCGTATTTGTGGCATAGAAGATAAACTGGAGGATTTGGAGAATAGATCCAGGCGATTCAACCTGAGGATCAGAGGCGTGCCTACGGCAATAGTCGACCTTCCTCGCTACCTTAAGGCCACGATCGACGAGATCCTCTCAGGTCATCCAGACCACGAATGGGAAGTGGAGCGTGCCCATAGAGCCCTTGGGGGAAGTCGTAACCTAGACCTTCCCAAAGACATCATTGTAAGGCTACTACGCCAACAATCAAGGGATCTAATCCTGGCAACTACCCGCAAGAAGGCTGTGATCACAGGCCCAGACGGGGCCAAACTTCAATTTTTTGCGGATCTTTCCCCTTCCACACTTCAAAAAGGGAGGCTGATGAGGCCAGCCCTGGAAGTTCTTCTCCACCACGGCATCAGGTATCGTTGGGGATTCCCATTTGCCCTTATTTTTTCAGTAGGGAGCACCCAGTATACAACACGTTCTCTAGAAGATTGCCAAGAACTTCTGAAGAGTCTGGATCTCTCTGGGGGGGACCCGACCTCGACATCACTTGCATCAACAGCTTTACCTCTCGCAAAAAGGCAATGGTCTGAAGTGACCAGGCACAAGAGGCCCACTGACCAAGCCTCAAAGACCACTCATAGACGACCCTCCCAGATCATGGACTCGTAAATGCAATAATTCAGCTGCTGCCAACTCCAGTGACTTTCAAATAGGCTGGTCCGCTTGAAAAGACAACTGGCTAGCAAAGACTTATTTCGGCATCCTAAGGATTTACAAGGGCTTAAAAACACCATATCAAAACTCCCTGGTAGAGACTAACATGGAAGCCACCTGGAACTGACCTGGCCTTTTCCCAGGACGTGTTATTTTTCTTACTTTTTTTACTTAGGTCCTCAAAGGAGCCTGGGGCCCTTAGCGGGGCCATGTTTACCAAAGACTTTTGGAATGTTACTAATCCATGTTTTGCTTTTCCTCCCCTCTTCAGCGGGTGTTAGCTGACTGATAAAGCTATAAGTTTTAATACACATGCAGATAGTATAGCCAGTCCGTCAAGATCTTTCTTTACTGGACCGGGTCTAAAGGTTTACTCTGCTTTAGTCAAGATAAAAAATTATGTTGTTAAACGTTTAAATAAGCTATTCATGGTTCTGTCTTTATTCTGTTTTCTTAATACTTTTCTAGGTTACTTTTGCTTGGCCTTGCCGGCGTGAATTGGAACAGAGGCTCTAGGGTTCCAAGAGGGTAGAATGTTTAAGACAAGACGGGTGGTCTTGGGACAGTCAGACCTTTTGGCAGCAACTGTTCTCTATTCCCTCTATGTTTTCTTCATTGCTGCTCTTCTCCTTGTCACCTATCAGCATGGGCTCTCTTGCCCCTGTACTCCCCCCTACTGCCTAAACGAAACTTGCCACTTGGTGCCTCCTAGTTCTTGTTTTCTCTTTCTCTATGGCTGTTTAGGGGATTTTGAGCCAAATCAGGGTTTGCTCTACATAGCTGGGCTTAAGGCGGAGGCCTGTCTGCTGGACAGTGGGCCAAGTTGCCTGGCCTCAGAGAGTGGAGGACCCCTGGTACTATTGGAACGGATCTCATTTCAGCCTATTGAGTTGGGTTCTAGTAGTTCTGAGATACTGCCAGACTTGTCCGGTATAATCCTGCCTCCCTTAGACTTCTTGGGACCGCCTCTGCACTACTTATACTCATGCCACTTTTCCCCCCACAGAGCTAATCATACTGGACCTCTTCTTGGCCGGGCTCAACCACTCCTATCCCCCAGAGGGGGAAATCCGCTCTGCACTCCCTCCTCGGCGCTCCTCCGGAAGGGTAAGGCTACATTAATGCACCAGAAATATACACCTCAAGTCTATCCATGACCGCACCAATGACACTACTTACCCATAATGTGAAAGGCTTCAACTCCCATTTCAAGCGAAGGAAGGCTTTCCTATACTATAAGACCCTTAACCCCATGGTGATCTTCTTACAGGAGACACATTTCGCCAAGAATAAAGCCCCAACCTACCTCGACAAAAATTATCCTCATTTTTACTACTCTACCCAGATCTCCAAAAAAGAAGGAGTGGCGATTTTGCTCCACAAGATCCTCCAATTTCAAATGACAACCAAGATAGTGGACCGGGAGGGCTATTACATCATTTTAAAGGGGACGATTCTGGGTTCTCCAGTTTCACTAGCCTCCTTCTATGCCCCCACGAAAGCACCACATAAGACCCTGATCAGATTCTTAAGGGTCCTGGAGGGGGGAGAATGGGGCAAACTAATTATAGGAGGGGACTTTAATCTGGTATTAGACCCAGTGGCAGATAGATCTAAAACTTCACAAGAAGTTCGCTTCTCCAAAAAAAACAGGCAAATCTTAAAACTTCTGCACTCCTTAGATCTGGTTGACGCCTGGAGAGGTCTGCACCCCAGAGGAAGGGACTATACTTTTTATTCCCCCACACACGGGACTTATTCCCGTATAGACACAATATATATATGTAATTTGCTTCTAGACAGCTCAAACAAAGCGGCTATTGTTCCGTGCACCTGGTCGGACCACGCGGCGGTCACACTAGAGGTAGACCTGGGAGTTCAATTTCAGATGCCCTATACCTGGAGACTTAATGAATACTTAGTTTCGCAATCCAGATTCCAGGAGCAAACTGAGAGGGAGCTGGTGGAATTTTTTGAGTCCAATGCGGGTGGGGAGACAGGGGCGGGTTGGGTCTGGATGGAGCACAAAGCCTACATAAGGGGGGTGTTTATCAAGCTAGCCTCACAATTCAGAAAACAGAACAGGCTAAGAGAAAAGGAGCTATCAGGGAAACTATCTCAATTGGAGCGGCAACATCAGCTTTCTCCCTCGATAGCTTTAAGGAAACAGATAGATAAGGCCAGGCTAGAGCTGGATAGTATTTTGACCATAAAAACGGATAAGGCATTAAGGAGGACTCAACATTTGTTTTATGCTAAGGCGAATAAACCTGAAAAGCTACTAGCAAGGAGCTTAAAAGCTAAATATGCTCAAGCTAGGGTATCCCAAATCAAAAATAGGAAAGGCGATCTCACCTACAGCCAAAATGAAATCCAGGAGGTCTTTAGGGACTTTTATCAAAATATTTACTCCACTCAGAAATTGGCCTCAGAAAATGTTATTCATTCCTACCTAAACTCCCTTGATTTGCCCCAAATTTCACCCCTGGACTTACAAAATTTGAATAAAGATGTGACGGTCAAAGAAATTTTAGATGCCATTAAAGAACTGAAGCTAGGGAACGGGACGGGTTCACTAACATCTATTACAAAAAGTTCTCGGACATACTGGCCCCCCATTTATGTAGTCTCTTCAATTCAATTCTAAGAGGAGAGACAACTCCCCCAGAGCTGAATCATGCAGACTTGACGCTCTTCCCCAAGGAGGGCCGGGATCCAAAGGAAGCTAAAAATTATAGACCAATCTCGCTTCTTAATGGGGACGTCAAACTGCTGGCCAAAATTTTCTCCCTGAGGATCTCGATCTTCCTACCCGCCTTAATACATAAGGACCAATCAGGCTTTATTCCAAACAGGCAGACTAGTGATAACATCAGGAGGACTTTAAATGTCATTCATTTGGCCAGGGCTAGGGGTCTCCCTGTGTGCCTACTCGCATTGGACATCGAAAAGGCGTTCGATACCCTGGAATGGCCCTTCCTATTTGCCACTTTGGATAAGTTTGGGTTCAGAGGAAACTTCTTAAACCTGCTGCGTACTTATTATACACTCCCCAGGGCCACACTAAAATTGCCTGGTTCTCATACGGCCTGTATTAAAATCGAGAGAGGTACGAGACAGGGCTGCCCATTGTCTCCTCTTCTCTTTGCTCTGGCCATTGAGCCTTTGGCTCAGGCGATCAGAATTAACTCCTCTATAGAGGGGGTGCGGGTGGGACACCAGCAACTAAAATGCTCCTTGTTTGCTGATGACCTGCTTTGCACCCTTTCGAACGCTAGCTCTTCTGTAGGCGCCCTGATGGACACGATAGGAGTCTTTAGCAATGTGTCAGGCCTGAGGTTAAACCAGGACAAGACAGAAGCTTTGAGTGTTGGGATCCCTTTGGATATTTTGAATCACCTGAAGGGAGTACACAAATTTCTATGGCCCCCCTTACACATCAAATATCTAGGGATTAATTTGACCAACTCATTAACTAATTTGTATAAAGCTAACTATCCACCTCTCTATAGGGCTCTGCGGCGAGACCTGGAAAATTGGACAAACCGACATATCTCATGGACGGGTAGAGTATTCATGAGGCTGCTCTATCTTGCCAGGACGCTGCCAATCCAGATAAAAAATACAGAATTGGCCCGCTTCCAGACCCAAGTGTTTAAGTTCATATGGAGAAATAGACCCCCTAAGATAGCGAGAAAAACGATGTACGTACATAAATCCAAGGGGGGCCTATCTTGTCCTAATTTCCTGAGTTACTTCAGAGCAGCCCAGCTTGCCTCTATCCCACTAGCTCACTCCATTCCACTTCAACCAAACTGGGTCTTTGTAGAGGAGTTGCAGATGGCCCCGCTTACGTGGGGTATTATCCTGTGGGCTCCAGGTGCAAGCGCTTTTTACTCTAGAATACAGAACCCCATAACTAAGTTTACATTGAGAGTGTGGATCTGGGCTAGGAGGAAATACAAACTGACTTACCCGGTTTCTCCCCTCACATCGATCTTTACATCGCCCTCCTTATTAACCACCATCAATGCAGAGTCCAAGGAATATTGGACTTCGCATGGTCTGGATAAGCTGGGGGCTTGGTTTGAGGGAGGGATTATGAGAACTTCAGAATCCATGATTAGGAACTTCGTGGTTCCACACCGGGAACACTTTAATTACATTAAAATAAGGAGCTGGATTGATGAGATACAAAGAACCCATGGACCCCCGAGGGAAACTTGGATGTCGGTGGTGTGTAAGAGTGAGGCCCTGTCCAAAGGAATCTTGGGGTCAATATACCAAATCTTTAATAGTCCACCAAGCACTTGGAGGTCTTCCTTTGTATCGAGGTGGGAGTTGGACCTAGGGCAAATTTGGGATGGGAATAAATGGGCTGAATCCTTAACGAACCTATCTAAGGGTTCACTTAATTATAGTTTATTAGAAACCACCCTTAAGATTTTACATCGAGCATATACAACTCCAGTTCGACTAAATAAGATATCCCAAACAAACTCAGATAGATGTTTTAGGGGGTTTCACGGAAGGGGAGACTTCATTCATACTTGGTGGAGTTGTCCTAAGGTATTTAAAATTTGGTCTGAGACGACCAATCTAATTTCGCTAATACTCAAAACCCCACTCCAACCATCAATAGCAGTCTGTCTCCTGGGAGCACGCTTCTCAAAATTGGGAAGGGAGGGGAATAAACTGGCCCAACTGATATTTCTAGCAGCTAAGAACACCATCGCAAGACGATGGAAGAGTAAGGATATTAATTTCCATGATGTAACAAACAAAATAAACTTTATTTGCATTAATGAGCGGATGACCCATATCATATCAGATACACATCACTGCTTCCTGGAGGTTTGGGAACCCTGGATTCTATTCACAGACAGTAATATATAATAACTAAGTTAAGGGAACACATTAAAGAAGCCATTCCTGATGTGCGGCTGGGGAGTGGAGTGTGGAGCGGACGGGGAGAAGTGGTGAGAGGTCCCGGAGAGATATTTCTTCAGTACGTCAAAGGTACAGGGGGGGAGGATGGCTACCTTAAGATTGGCTGAGCAGGGAATTAATGGGGGATGACACCCCACCATAGGTGTTATATAATGTCACTTGTTTATTTTTTTTTATTTTTTTCTATTTTATCTTCTTTTAACATATCTCCTGCTGCTCAGGTTCATCCATGGAAATGTGAATTACTGCAATTTGAGCAATGTGACTTTATAAGCTGTATATATTGCTGAGTATTAAGAAACTAGTGTGAATATTTTTGGACAGAATCACACAAAAAAAGAAAAAGAGTTGGAATGGAGTTTTTATTTAAATGGAATGGTTTTAATATATTAGCAATATGATGTTAGTTATAAGACAACATGTGGACTATGTTTTTCATTATTCTTTTTGTTTTGTCATTGCAATTCCAGAACTTCTCAATAAAATTTATGTTATAAAAAAAAAAAATAACAGTGTGTTGAATTCATTGGTATACTTTACAGATTGCAAACCCTCATGTGACAAGACTACATCAACATCAAATTTGCACCTATACGCATGGACAGAAAATTAAAAGCAATGATACTCACCTACAGTTGACTCTCCTTCTCGGGGTATTCACGTCCATTAAGTCAACCAACGAGTCCAAACAAATCTGCTTCCACAGATAGTTTGCACCTGGGGGGTGATAGAAAGCAACAAAAAAAACAGAAAGTTCAAGACCCAAACCGTAACTTTTAAAACCTTAAAAGACCAAGTGTGACCATATAGGCCCCAACCGCAATAGGCCAAAACCCTAAATAACAAAGTGTGACCATATAGGGCCCAATATAATATATAATATATATATATATATCAATCATTATATATATATATATCTATCAATAATCAATATATAAATCAATCAATATATATATATATATATGTAAATATATATATCTCAATATATATATATATATATATCAATCAATCAATAATCAATATATAAATCAATCAATATATAAATATATATATATATATATATATATATATATATCTCAATATATATATATATCAATCAATAATCAATATATAAATCAATCAATATATAAATATATATATATATATATATATATATATATGTATATCTCAATATATATATATATATATATATATCAATCAATATATCTATCAATCAATATATCTATATATATATATATCAATATATATATATATATATATATATATATATATATCAATATATCAATATATATATATATATATATATATATATAAATAAATATATATATATATATATATATATATATATATATATATCAATATATATATCAATATATATCAATATATATATATATATAACAAGTAAACAAAAGAAAAATAATATCTTCTTAATAGCAGGAGTGTCACAAAAAAATATTAAGGTACACTAACCAATAGTGTCTCCATATAATAATGGTAGACTAGCATGATATAAAAATATCAGGTAAATAACACTACAAAGAAACTAAATATATAGACAGTCTTCTGTTAAGGTACAATGACCAAAGGTGTCTCCAACCAATAATGGTAAACTCGAATGATATAAAATATCAGGTGAGTGACAGTACATGTCTTCACCCCTGGACGAATAAAATTTTCCCGCTGAAATCATTTTATAATTGTCTCTCTACCCACGTTGTTTATATCATTGTTTGCAAATGCAAAAAATTGTACGTGGGCAAAACTATAAGACAAATAAGGAGGAGAATATTGGAACACGTATCCTCCATTACTAATAAATTTGACACTCCGATTTCGAGACACGTTCGCCTTTACCATCAAGGTGACGTAAAGAGCCTTGAATTCCATATCATTGATGATATTAAAACCACTATAAGAGGAGAAAATATGGATCAAAAACTTATGCAGGAAGAATACAAGTGGATCTACGTAATGGGTGCCCAAGGTTCATGGGGTCTCAATGAGGGGTTTACCTTTAGTCCATTTATTTAAATCTATAAGCTCCTGTGCCTAGTTCTCTATATAATTAAATTTAAAAATCATTGATACAGAAGGAAATTAAGGGGTTCTTTCTAATAAGGAGCCCTTAATTCATGGGGTCTTAACTAGTATTTCTCCTGTAGTACTTTTATTCAGTATCTATAAGTCAAATTTTATAATCTTTTAGGACACCCTGTTCACAAGTAGGATATTTTCTTATAATAGAACAATAAGCTTAAAGAATTATAATCATATTGTTCGTTATTCAAGTCTTTAATTTCATCTATTGGAATATTACTATCTAATTTCTATTCTAAATCTCCCCTCTTCCTGTATTCAAAATACAGTGTATGATATAATCATGTTTAGTTACTCAAAATATTTATTTAATACCTAGAAGTGGGTTTGTTTATCTTTTCTTTTTAGCAGAAGTGGAGTTTTGCTTATTTTTTCTAAATTCTATTGGGAGAAAATACTATATACAGTTTAGTTTTTTTTTTAAGGGTTCTTATTTAATATTATTTTATTTCATAAATATTATATCTAAAATTGCCTCAACGAGCATTACAATCTCGGAAGTAAATAAGATTTTACCCATTTTCGCGTCATCGCATTTAGTTTCTAAGTATTGGTTCAAAGCATCAGACGCTATAGATCACGTCATTCCGTCAAACACCTTAGAAGCGCGAAAAGCAATTTGGAAACAACCAATACACACCAAAGGGGTGTGTATCATTGCCCTAGTAACGCCCAAGAAGGCGCGTCCTATGTCCTTTAAAAACCCCGCGAATTTCAACTTTGGCTATGCACTCTATGTGCCTTGATAAAGATAGCGTGTGTGCTATCGAAACCGGTCGGCTTTTTGTTTACTTCTCTTTTTCATTTAATGTTTGGCATTAGATATATCCAGCTACCCTTCCTTTTTTGTATAATGGAGTCACTTGGTATGTACTTTTAGGTATTGTTTAAGGTAAGTGCTGAGAACACTGTTTATATGCCCTCTGTGAGCTGGCATGCGTATTTAACGCATTGCTCTGGTGTACTGTTCACCATCTTCTCTTTTTCACTTACCTTATATGCCTAGTACTAGCCTTATATCTATTGCCTACATATTTATTTTTTCTATTTTTATATAGAGTGTTTTTTTGCCTTTTTTCTATTGTGTGTGTATATATATTTTTTTCTCTTTTTTCAGCCTTTTTTTTACTTTTTACACTACTTTTTACTAAGTTATAGTCCTATGATTGTCCTAACAGAAGTATGAGGACTATAACAGAAGACTGTCTATACATTTGTCTCATGTACTGTCACTCACCTGATATTTTATATTATTCGAGTTTACCATTATTGGCTGGAGACACCTTTGGTCATTGTACCTTAACAGAAGACTGTCTATATATTTAGTTTCTTTGTAGTGTTATTTACCTGATATTTTTTATATCATGCTAGTCTACCATTATTATATGGAGACACTATTGGTTAGTGTACCTTAATATTTTTTTGTGACACTCCTGCTATTAAGAAGATATTATTTTTCTTTTGTTTACTTGTTGCTTACATTAGGCGGTAACCGCCATTTTTTTGCCTTTACCTATATATATATATATATATATATATATATATATATATATATATATATATATATCAATCACACACACACATAAAAAATATACATAAATATACATAAACATATACATAAAAAAATATATATAATTATTGATATTTATTAATTGATTCATTGATGTACGTTATTAATTATTTGATTATATTGTTCATGTATTTCTATTAGACATTATTTTTTATACATATTACAGTGCTATTTATTTGCTATACATGTTACAGGATATTATCTTGTAACATGTATATCACATAAATAGCCCTGTAATATGTATAATACATACAGGGTCACACAAGTTCACACTAACCTTTTTTTCCCTTACAGGCTTCCATACCCCTTTGCTGATTTGCAAATTTTTTAAAGACTCTCATTGGTTGAAATGGATGTCAATTAAAAATTTCAGCCAATCAGAGTCCTTCAAAAATTAGTATATAAGGCGGAGCGTGGGAAAAAAACAATTACTCATGGGTGGAGCTCCTTGTAGGAGGAGCTCTGTTATTTTGTTGTTATTTTTTTTTTTAGAGCATCGTTTTTTGTTGTTGGTGGAGGCCTCTTGCAATAGGCCAGAATGGATGGACAATGGCTTCAATCAAGATTGGATTATTTTTTGACATGGGCTTCAATCAAGATTGGATTATTTTGACATGGGCTTCAATCAAGATTGGATTATTTTGACATGGGCTTCAATCAAGATTGGATTATTTTAACATGGTTCTTCAATCAAGATTGGATTTTATGACATGGGCTTCAATCAAAATTGGATTATTATGACCAACGACTATCCAGGGCACTGAGGGCAGAAGGCCAACGCTGGAGGGGTCAATTTGACAGGTAAGTATGTGCTGTTGTTTATTTTATTTTTATTATTGTTTGTTTAGTATGTATGTGCTGTTTACTTAATTTTTATTATTGTTTGTTTAGTATGTGTGCTGTTTACTTTATTTTTATTATTGTTTTTCCCTTACCTTATTTTTATTTTATCTTTAAAAGTGACAGGCACAAGCATGTGCCTGTTACTTTTAAAAATGGAATAAAAATAGGGGGGGGGTTGGTAGTTGGGTCAGGGTGGGGTCACGCGGCCATGGGTCGGTCAGTGGGTCGGTCGGTGGCCGCGTAGGCCACATGGAGGCCATGATCAGGGGTGGCACAGGCCTCATGGGAGTGATCCTCCACCCCCATGTGGCCTGTGCAACCCCGCTCACCGCCCGATTACCCCGATCACCGTGATCGGGCTAATCGGGCGGTGGCATAGCATAGGCCACATCGGGGTGGTGATGATCGGGCCTCGGGGGTGGCACAGGCCACATGATGGAGGTGATCAGGGGTGGAAGTGGCACAGGCCTCAGTCATGGGGGTGATCAGCCCCGATCACCGCCCGATTACCCCGATCACCGTGATCGGGGTAATTTGGCAGTGGCATAGCATAGGGCAGGCCACATCGGGGTGATCGGGGGTGGCACAGGCCACAGACATGCTGGTGATGGCTGGGGCGGGGTGGCACCATTGCAGGCCAGGACTAGGTCGGTCGTCGGTGGTAGGTAAGTTGGTGGGTGGCTGGGTAGGTGGCAGGCCAGGCAGGCATAGTGGGGTAACTGGGGGGACCCTACCTTTTATTAGGGGCACTAGGGGTTTGGTTTGGCAATGGGCAGGGCAGGTGCCAGGTAGACTTACTGTTAGGTTGGGCAGATGTGAGTAGTTTCAGCCAGGGAGGTCTCTCTCAGTCTCAGCGTGAGCAGAGTCAGGAAACAGAAAGAGGGAAGGGACAGGCAACTGGTGGTTTTATTGACTGTAGATGTCAATCAAAAAGTAAACTCGAGGCCCTATTAGTTGGCGGGCGCTCAAAGCTAACGGTCTGGGTGGGTTTACATTGTTCTCTTGACAACTGTACAGCCTTCCATCATTGATTGGTCAATGATGGAAGACTGTCAGTCATGGAATTGATACATTTATCACCGCCCATGCATATCGTCATTGTGCTGGTGGGCGGAATGCATTAACGGTCAGGGGGCCAGGCCAGGCCTCATTGAAGAGTCTAAAGGTTAGTGTACTAGTGTAATATGATCACACAGGGGATGCAGTATAGCTACAATAGATACACAGCATTAGTTAATATATACACACAAGGGCAAGGGGTTATCTTAAAGTGACAGTGTCCCAGGGAATAGTTTGCTTAATTTATTACTGTAATAACACTTGAATGGTGATGTACACATTATATTTAATTGTTTTTGGGTTATTAATAATAAATTATTGTGTTTTTTTATTGCAGGGTCACAAAAATATTTGGGGGGGCGTTTGCCCTTACGCCCCAATGGACGGGCCGCCCCTGAATTTTATTGACCACAAAACACCTAGAATAATATTTTTAACTATTACCCAAAATTACTTTGGATACTCAGATAACATAGTTAATGGTACGGATGATTCACTCTCTCATATCCCTTTTATTTGTTATGGATTCAGACATTAGTCTTTATAGCCATTAATGTCTCTGATACCATGTTCAAAAATCTCAGTTATACCAGCTAATGCATGAGAGATGTTCCTAGGTTCAACACCACATAATTAGGCCAGGGATTTATAATCTGTATTAAGGAGAACCATTGGGGATCAGTCTTTAACATATCTTTAACATATCTGCCATCATCTCTTATATATTTAAGTACTGTTATTAGTTGGGAGGAGTGCAGACCATCTCCTTCTAGAGCAGGGGTAAGCAAGTTGGGTCGTGGAGGGCCGCCTCGATTTGAAGGTTTCATTCTGTCTACAGGTGAGTCTCTCAGGATGAAAGAAGAAGTGATAGTCTGTCCAGTATGCTATCCTTGAATCCAGGACTCAATGTGGCCCTCCAGGAACAAACTTGCCTACTCCTGCTCTAGATACTCATGAGACACCTGGATTAGAACTGGTCTCAAAGAGTCCATAAAACATTTGTAGAACTTCGAGAAGTACCCATCGCAGACAGGGGCTTAATTTGGGGGTAATGATTTCATAGCTGCTTTAACCTCCCAGTAGTAACATACAGATGTGAGATCTGGAACATAAAGAAGACTGAACGCTGTGTAATTGACACCTTCGATTTGTGATGTTGGCTTAAACTACTTAGAGCCCCTTGGACTGCAAGAAGATCCAATAAAATAGTACTTCGGGAAATTAAGCCAAATTGTTCACTAGAAGGTAGGATCATGAGGCTGAAGCTCAAATATGTTGGCCATACCATGAGGCATCAGGATCCCATAGAGAAGACTCTGATGTTGGGAAAGATTGAGGGCACAAGAAAAAGGGGTCAACAGAGGAGGAGATGTATAGATGAGGTCACTGAAGCAATGAACATTAACTTGATGGAGCTAAGAGGGGCAGTGGCTTAGAGATGTATCTTGCTTGCTGTGGTTCATAGGTTCACGAAGAGTCGGACATGACCTAACGGCTAAACATGATCATCATCATTAACCTCACTCAGAGCTATGGAGCCTACAAGGGCATCTTGTTCAACTTTTTCTATCTGGGGACCAGTGATTTGTACTAAATAATTATCTATGGACTCCTGATCTTATTCTGCATAGTTGAAGAGCTTCCCTTAACTGAGGAGATGACATTTAAGATTTTACTAGGTTTAATGACTAGGTCTCAGTTTTTACTTCTCAGCTGTAGAATGAACCTTTTCTTCCTCTGCTCTTTACATGCTCATATGGGTTACGGCCTATAACTTTTTATACATATGTAATTCTTCTCAAACTGGAAAGATCTCAGTAGGTTATATTGCAATTTACCATCTTACATAAATTATACCAGATATGTCCTTACTAAAATAAAGAAATTACCAGTTACTGATGTTACTATACAATATAAGTATGATGTAAAATCACTTTGTACATCTATCTCACACAATTCCAGATTAATAGGAGTGATGAAATTGGGAAATGTAAGTTGAGTCATGCTGGTGACTACTGATGACAGCATTCAGATGCTTCGATAATTCTCATGCTAAGTTAGACATCGCCAGGAAGGCCTTTTATCACATAGAGACGGTCAAAGAAAAGCATAAGGTATTTGTAAGAATGTTATTATAAACTAATGGTAGTTCATTGAGGGTCAAATTGCAACTTTGTAAATCAGTCAAAAAAAGAATCATTGAAGCACTAAAAGGTGATCCTCTGGTTACAAATAGATAAAACAGTATATTATCCCTTTGGTTGGCATGTTTTGTTCATATTACCATAGAATAGCATTAATGTGATATATCTGGATATAAAATTACTGAAAGACAAAATCTTTTAGGTTTATCCACATAGGTTTATCATTTAACTGAATGTACAAAGCAATGCCTAGAGTCTTGTGTTAGTCTAATTCACTTAATTTATACTCATTCAGTTGTCCCTGTTGTTTTATAATTATTTTTTCACTATATTTTGGTTATTTGTCACTATCATTTCTGACGTAAAACCAAGTTAAGTTAAATTATTTATAGCTTCTAAGTAAAAGTCAATGCCTTGGGATGATGAACAGTTTTTAACATTTTTACCTTAGGATTGTTTCAGCAGATCAATAAAAGTTATATTTTAGAGATACTCAGTAAGAAATAATATAGGTGCCACTGATCAGGGAACCTTTTTTCTTTCTTTTTGATTAGACACCAAGGAAGTTTTATTGTTTTTTTTTATAATAAAAAAAGAAAAACAAAACAAAATAGGTAAATACAAAATAAACAATTGATATGATTTCAAGAATCAGTGTCTCAATAAACAAAATTAAAACCATGCATATGTATTGCCATTTTTCTATGGATTGGTTCAGTACTATACACAGAAGACTCTGTTGGACTGCAAAAAGATTCAACCAATCAAAACTACTGGAAATGAGGCCAAACTATTCACTGGAAGGTTTGATCGTGAGGCTGAAGCTCAAATATGTTGTCCTTTTCATGAGAAGACAGGGTTCCCTAGAGAAGACTGATGCTGGGACAGAAGAAGGGGACGGCAGAGGCGGAGATTAATAAATGAGGGCATTGAAGCAATAAACATGAGCTTGATGAAGCTCAGAGAGGCAGTGGCTGATAGATTTGCCTGTCATGCTGTGGTCCATAGGGTCACAATGAATTGGACACAACTAAATGAGCAAACTACAACACTATACATATACTATAGTATGTAATATTATATTGTACAGTCCAACACAAATGATGAAACAATCTTCTTGTAGAAGGTCCCCTAAGGATCTCTCAAGTGATCCATGCAATCTGTGAATCTTCAACTGTGTTAATTTTGTGTGCAGTTTATATTTTTGTATTTTGTAGAAATAGGAAGTGTGACGAAGTGCCCTTCGCCACTTTGTCTTGGAGAGGACTGTTTGCCGGCCTCCTGCCTTTTGACTATGGACCGGCATTTAAATACTTTATTTTCCTATGCAGAAAGACTTTGGTTCCATGGCCATTGAACTGTATGTATGTGGTCTGAGCGCCATTCAGTAATAATGTGTGCTCAGACCTAAGCTATCTGCAGATATGTTCTGGGTTATAATATGTTGTGGTTATATCTGTAAAAATATTGTATTGTGTGGTATGCAGTCAAATATCTTTGGTCTCATACACTTGGTCAGGAGTTGCCCATCTGCCTATTAATAGTATCTGCTAAAACACACAAGAGATAGCAGAACAAAAGGGTTTTAGCAGACAAGATGGCACCATGAACAATGGGGGTAGGGACTCTTGAATAATGAGGTGACCCACCTATTGTCCCTCTATGTGTATTGTGTGGTCAACTATGAGGGATATGTATTGCCTGTGAAATGTCTGTGTGTTATGTGTAAAAGATACTTTTACTAACTTTTGAACCCCTGGTCTGATTCATGCCATTTTTTAATATGTTGTTCCCCTGGGTGAGAGCTATTGAACGGTGCTGGACTTAAAGGTGCACCCCCTGTTTTTGGGGTACATCCAGAATGTGTTTAAAATTGTGTCTGTTTTAATTGTGTTACCTGTTATCTGAGGGGAGGAGACGTGGGGGTTGAACCATGTATAGAATTGGCTGTTGTGATAATTATGTGGGTGTAGCCCTTCAGAGGGCACCATTGCATAAAAGGAGATCCCCTGTCATTAAAGAGAGTTCACTACTTGACCCTTCAAAACGTAGCCTCGTCTCGTTATTGGTGGGGATCGCTATATCATACTGGGGATTGCTATGCTTTTGCATACTCCCTTGAGCTGTAACGAGTCTGTGGTGGTGGTGGTGTCCAGTGCGGTGCTTGTAGGCCTTGACGCAAACTAGGATGCATCCATCAACGGAGGTACCCGGTCGGGGTGCCAGTAGATCCGTTACAGGAAGGAATGAGCATATACACACGGCTTAAAGGGCCAGTGTAAACAGTGAGTAAAGGGCTGTGAGTATATAGTTCACCACCTGTTATTTCAACAAATGTGCATTTATAAATTCAACAGAAAAGTGGTTTTAAAAATAATGTTAACCTATCTGAACTACTGGTCTATCTCATCCCCTCCTGTCAGTCGTGTGGTTCAGATTGTTTCTTTAGAAGCCATTGATGTTATCTGGTAGTAATTTAATTACTAGTATCTTGGCCCGTCATAAATGATGGTATCATACAATATTATCTCTATGCTGTCTCACTCTGTGTGCACTCTCTCTGTTTGTGCATTCTCTCTGTGTGTGCACTCTCTCTGTATGTGCACCCTCTGTATTTATCGGTGCACCCACTTTCTCTGTGCTCCATCTCTCTCTCTCTCTGCACCCTCTCTAAGTCTGTGCACCCCCCACTCTGTCTGTTGCCCTCTCTGTGTATGTGCTCTGTCTGTGCGCCCTCTCTCTGTGTAAGCATTCTGTCTGTGCACTCTGTTTCTCTGTGTGCTCTCTCTCTCTCTCTGTGCCCTCTCTCTCTCTGTTTTCTCTCTCTCTCTGTGCCCTCTGTCTCTCACTGTGCCCTCTCTGCCTCTGCTCTCTCTGTGCTCTCTTATTTACTTATTATTTACTTATTATTTACGCTTATTTACTGACAATTGTGATTATAAGCACTGCGCAGGCGTTACTCACAAATTATCAAATATTATAATGGATTTAGGAGTTCTGACTTTGATCTGAAAGGACTGTAAATGAGCAGGGACAGAAGGAAGGAGGGAGAGATTAAACCGGAAAACAATTGGGAGGAGACAGAACCCAGTAGGTTGTTTGACTTTAATATTTGTGCTTTCATTCAGTGTTGGAGCTAACGCTGGTGCAGCATGTGGAAAACACCAGGGCCCACAAAAGTGTAGGGCCCCTTTGCTGCTGCCAATAAGAATTTATTAGATAAGAATAACAGATAATTACATTATAGAAAAGTGATCTGATCCCCATAGGGGGGATCTTACCATCTACGTATTATTTTGCCATTTTATTAACCGCTATATACTGATTAGGGAAATTAGAAAAGGGAATTATAATTGTTTTGCATGGGCGCTCTCCAGTCACTAGTGCCACCACTGTTTCCATTGATATGGATACCCAGTTTTCAGTGTGCCAGTACAGGTAGCTTAGTACCTTCTAGGTGTCTGTCTAATGTAAGGTGACTGCACATTATCAGGGCAGGCTCAGAGAATGCTGGATGTCTAATGGAGAGTGACTTACTGAGTGCCCATTACCAGACAGCAGACTCATACATCACTGAGTGGCTATTGTAGGATGATGTTCTGGTGGAACATTTTCAGGGCAGGCTCAAACAAATATGAGTTTATCTCCTGACTGCACATTATCAGGACATCTTCATATGTTATTGAATATTTGGAAATCTAGACAGTGTTTGGAGCCTCATTCAATTGAGAAACAGAAAGTTACAGTAGCCCTTAAGAGAGGCCAAAAGTTATGTTGCTATTCAATTGGTGTTTTTTTTGTGAGCCGCAAACAGCCTACTTGTTACGGGCTTGAAATACTTGTGGTTGTTAAAACCAGAACTTACAGCCCCTTTGATCTTTCACTCCCGCAGCAGTTATGATCACTAAAATCGCAAATCGCTATTCAATTGCTAAAATCCCTCAAGCCCGCAAAGGTTTTCACATCCGTAAACTGCAAATGTAGAAAAAAATCCTATTGGTACCATATAGGACCAGCAAAGGGGTTAAAGACATGACTGTAGCACCCTAAACGCAAATAAAAAATCAATACTGCTCTGTAAATGATGGGGAAAGTGATGAAAGACATTAGATTTAATTGCATAACAGTCTCACGCTCGCAAATACATATCAGGCCACCCACATGGACTCGAACAGTATCGACATTCATTTTCATTATTTTGTATTCTGCCGTTTTGCAATTCCGATTGCATATCGGACCTCTAAACGCTAATTGATTGACATGTAACCTCCATGTTTTACTGACGTAATGATGCCGGTCTCATTTTCTATTGGCTGTTTCTAAATGGGTAGTTACAGCCTTGCTTAATTGATCATGTCCACACTCTAAAATGCTACTTACGAGTGCTTGGTTTACGGTTTCGGCTTTCTGCCAGTAACTCGCAAACTTGATTGATTTAATAGCACCGGATTTGTAGCAGACTGCAGCCCACAGCAAGCCCGCAGACATATGGCCTGTATATCGTGAGATGTGGCCTTCGAATTGAATTAGGCTCTTGGTGTCTAATGTAGTATTACCACCAGACTGCACATAATCATGAAATATTCTGGCAGTGCTGGGTATCTATCTAATGGAATTTGTCAGAGCAGACTCGGTCAATGTAGGACTTCTACTAAGTGCATGGCGGCCACGTACAATCTCTCACTGACTGCACATTATCAGGACTAATTCAGACAGTGCCAAGTGTCTGTCATTTGCACAGCGTTTTTATTGTAAAAGCCTTAATACAGAGAATATTTATAAGTACATATTTACAATAAATTGAAAGATAATAAAAGAAGAGGTATGGAAACATTTTGCAGTTTTACAAAAACTCATTGCAAACTACCAAAAATGTGATATTTCCAGAAGGGTCCCTTCTGAAGTTGCCTCTGTTCCTTGGTATATACAGATTTTACTTCTCCATATCATCTTAAGGTCATTTTTCTGTCTTACAGACACCAGAGAACACGCTATACACACAGGAGATATAACAATAGCCTCATTAGTATACAACAAGTTCTCTGGGCCCACTCAGCCTCACCACCGCCCCACCTCATGAGGAATAACCCTGCTGGCGCTTGTTCTCTCTGGGGCAGGGAATTCTGATTGATTCCAATGTAATGTCAGGATTCCCTTCCCAAGATGACGCTCAGATCAGAAGGTACAAATCAGAAGGTACCATTGGGCATAGGGGAAGCCTAGGGGGACATGGGTAGGGGTAGGGAGGTAACTGCATCCCCCCCCCCCCATTGCACCCGCGGTAGCTCTGCCTGTGATTCAAAAGGTTTCCCCAGAGAAGCTCTAAGAACTGGTTGGATAAAATGGCAGTCATGATACCTAATAGAAGATAGACAATACTCAAATAAAGAAACAGGACATTTTTGATGATTTTAATATTTTTTTTCCCAGAGAGATTTTCCAGCTTTTCCACCTGGTCACTATATCTGAGAACAATTTTTATCCTTTGCCACTAGATTATTTGTACAGAGTCACTGGTCTGAAATGTAATTTTCAAAACTTGATATCTTCATTTGCCTTCTTAACTTCAAAAGACAGTGAGCATTTTATATCTCTTCTCCCAATCCAGAAAGCTTCACATTCGCTTATTTTTAAAAATAGTTGTTAAAAAATCTAGCAAAATATATGTACTGAAAAATGTCAAATGTACTAAAAAAATGCTTCAATACTTCTGGACCTGAAAATAAATATTATCTGCATATGCAATAGATTTAACATTCACACTATTTGCTGTTTGTAAGTCCACCTTTTTTTATTTTTTTTTATTTTAACAAATATGTTACATCATTGAAGAAAAATGAGTAAACAAACAATACACAGAAACAAACATAAAAATAAAAAACAAACCATTGTACCAACAATATTCTACAAAAGTAGAGCAGATTTCTACATTATATTATACAATGAAAAGGTACAATGTACATCCATGCTAGCATTTACTCAGATTAGAGGCGGGTAACATGTTTAAGACACACAGGCCAATGAGGAGGATTGGGGCCAAAGGAAGTTACACCAGAAAATAGTAAGGTAAGTAATATTTCCCCCTACTCTCTGGCTAAGTTGTACTATGTTTCATGTAATTGTCCCATTTAGACCAATTTATCATATTTCTATTTTTTGCATTAGCCAAACTAAAAGCATTGAAAGTTAGGTCCCTGTTATAACATACTAGCGAATTGCCCGTCAAAAAATGACGGCAATGAAATTGTAAGTGAGCTAATGCTGTTTGGTGTATAATAATAAAATAACTAATAGATTAATAAAGTAATATACTTTACCTATTTTGAAGCATTGTGTTGAAGAGCTGGCAATCTGTTCTGATGTTGCTGCAGCATTAGTGGTGTGGAGCTGCTGTGTAAGCGTGATGAATGTGTGCAGTGTAATAGTGTGCGTGCCCGAGACCAAACAGTTACCGTATCTGTGTACTTCCGCATTGTTCTAAAATGGCGGGTAATGTGTGGTATACGTCTGTAGCGGAATATCTGTAGGTGTTTTGTTGTGTTTTGCGTGTTTCTTAAGGTGTTTTGCGTGTTTAGAGTGCTGTAGCCTCGTTTTCGTTTTGTTCGACGGCCCGCAAGCGCGAGCAATGGCTCGAGCGGGCTCGCATGCTCACAACTATATATGTGATACACACACACACATTATATACACACACATTATATACACATACACACACACACAATATACACACACACAATACACATATATACACACACGTTATATACACACACATTATATACACACACACACACACAATATATTGTGTGTGTATATATATATATATATAATGTGTGTATACACACAAAATATACACACACAGTATATATATACACACACACAATAAGATGGAGATGAGGCACATATACAATGACTGACTGTAATGTACCGTGCAATATATGTTATACATGCACATATAGGTGTATGCACTGACTGTATATCTGTACACACACAGGGCCTCATTCTATTATCGGCCGTAGGAGATGCGGGGCCGCAAGGACCGGCCACAAGCTATTCTGCTATTCTATTCCCTTCCGGCCGGGGGCTCCGGCAGGCTTGCGGCCGGCGCCTTGCTATCCCTTGCGGCCGCTCGCGCCGGAGGAAAGCCTTTGATCTAAAACGGCCGCAAGAGTTTCGGCCGCAAGAAAATCCTGGTTGCTATTCTATTGCTCCGGGAACCCTCTCTGCAAGGCTAAAACCGAGCCACAGCTTACTTGCAGGAAAGAGGTCCCGCTAGCACCAATTAAGCACATTATAAAGCCGAAATAAAGCCATCCTGCACTCTGAGGAAACTATAAAGTGATTGTAGGTGTTAGCAAAAATAGCACAACATTCCCCTACACTCAAATCCGTAAAAAAAATATTTTTTTATTTATGTCACATATCCATGTAAAAAGTCCAGAGTGCTTGGAGCACCTCAGACCCGCCCACGCTGCGGCTGGAAAATAAACAGTTAATGTAAACTCGGATTTGCGCTGATGTGCAAGCTTGAGAGGGGGTTGCTATTAATCCTCATGTCCCCCAATATGATCCCTAGCATTTACAAAGCTGTACAGTGCCGTCTTGAATTTATTTTTGCGTTTAAAGATTTCTGAGCTTACGGCCGGTTCCAAGATATGCGGACGGCCGTAAGGGGAGAATCGCAGCCTTGCGGCCGTAAAACGGCCGATAATAGAATGAGGCCCACACTATATACACACACACACACTGTATACACACACTATACACACACACACTATATATACGCTCTCTCTCTCTATATATATATATATATATATATATATCTAAAGAAAACACACAGTATATATATATATATATATATATATATATATATATATATTAAAAAAAACACACAGTATATGTATATATATATATATATATATATATATATATATATATGTATATATATATATATATATATATATATATACACACATATACTGTGTGTTTTTATATATATATATATATATATATATATATATATATATATACTGTGTGTTTTTTTAGATATATATATATATATATATATACTGTGTGTTTTTTAATATATATATATATATATATATTAAAAAAACACACAGTATATATATATATATATATATATATACACATATACTGTGTGTTTTTTTTATATATATATATATATATATATATATATATATACATACACTGTGTGTTTTTTTAATATATATATATATATATATATATATATATATATACGTATATACACACATATACTGTGTGTTTTTATATATATATAAATATATATATATATATATATATATATATACTGTATATATATATATATATACATATATATATATACACATATACTGTGTGTTTTTTTTATATATATATATATATATATATATATATATACATACACTGTGTGTTTTTTTAATATATATTATATATATATATATATACTCTGTGTTTTTTTTTTATATATATATATATATAAACTGTGTTTTTTTTTAATATATATATATATATATATATATATATATATATTATGTGTTTTTTTAATATATATATACATATACACATATAGTTTTCTCCCCACACCTATATAGAGCTCACTCCTGTGGTCCCAGGCCCTATCATGTCCCCTCTCACCCCACATGAAGCCCTATCAGGCTCTACTCACCTGTCCAGCCCGGGGGGCAGGCCTGTGTGTGCTCTGGGAAGGCCAGTGTATGTTCGGGGCTCGCTGTGCTCCTGGGGGGTCCGCCCGAGGCTAGGGGGAACTTATAGTGAGCAACGGGCCGTGAGCAAGGATGAATGAAGGAGTGATAGTCTCTCCAGTATGCAGCAGGGATATCCTCGAATCCAGGAATCTAGTGTGGCCCTCCATGAACAAAACTGCCTACTCCTGCTCTAGATCCTCATGAGACACCTGGATTAGAAATGGGCTCAAGGAGTCCATAAAACATTTATAGAACTTTGAGATTAACCCATCACAGACAGGGGCTTTATTTGAGGCTAATGATTTAATAGCTGCTTTAACCTCCCAGTAGTAACATATGAATCTGAGAGCTATACAAGTCTGAGCGCCGGAGAATTGACGCCTTTGAATTGTAGTATTGGCGAAAATTACTTAGAGTCCCTTGGACTGCAAGAAGATCCAATAAATCAATACTTCAGGAAATCAAGACAAACTGTTCACTAGAAGGTATGGTCATGGGGCTGAAGCTCAAATAATTTGGTCATATCATGAGAAGACAGGATTCCCTTGAAAATATTCTGATGCTGAGAAAGATTGAAGGCACAAGAAGTAAGGGACAATAGAGGTAGAGATAGATAGATACATTGGTAATTCTCATGCTCAGTTAGACCTCTGCAGGAAGGCCTTTTATGACATATGTCTGTTATTATAAACCTGGGTAGGTCATTAAACTACAAATTGCAACTTTGTAAATAAATCAAGACAAGAAACATTGAAGCACTTAAAGGTGACCCTCTGGTTACAAAGTGTGATGAAGTGCCACCATAGGTCAGAAGAGAGCACTTCACGATTTCTCCTCAGTAGTTACATGGTTAACAAGCAGCTTAAAAGGCATGGTTGTGGCTGGAATGGAGGGCTGCATTTGAAGAGAAATTTGTATGGAAGTTTGAGCTTAGTCTGAGCTGGGATAGAGATCCTGAGACAGCTTTGCGTGGACACAGAGAGAGAGAGGTCTGTGCGAACTGGGAGGTGCAGACTGAAGGTAGAGCCCTGGGAGTGGACTTCTGAAACAGATAAGTGCCCAGGCCTGTCTTATGTGAATTGTACTGTATTCTGTACTACAGTAGCACAGTGAGGGAACTGCATCTAAAAGTGTATTTAGTGCTTCAAAGAAAAGTTAGGATTTGTTTTCTGATCTGTTGCACACTGACAAATAATAAACAGCAAAATCTGTTAAGCATTAAAATGGCTCCTGAGTTCTCCATTGTGGTGCCGGATACAAGGGCTTGAACCCCGAGTGTGACAGCGATCTGTCACAAGCAATATAACTACAAATAACAAAGTAGCATTTGCATATGAAAGCAATATGATGCGATTAAAAATAGATACACCAGTATATTATCCACTGGTTGGCATGTGTTGTTCATATTACCATAGAATAGCGTTAATGTGATATATCTGAATATAAAATTACTGAAAGACAAGAGCTTTTAGTTTTATCCAGACAGGATTATAATTTACCTGAATGTACAATGCGATATCTAGAGTCTTGTCTTAGTCTAATTCATTTTATTTATAACTCATTCAATTGTTCCTAATATATTTTTTATAATTATTTTGTCACTATATATTGGTATAATAATTGATATAATTGTCACTATCATTACTGATGTAAAACCAAGTTAAATTAAATAATTTATAGATTCTAAGTAAAATTTGATGCCTTGGAATGACGAACAGTTTTTAACATTTTTATTTTAGGATTTTCTTAGTGGTTCAATAAAAGTTCTTTGTTAGAGATACTCACTTAAGGCTTTAATAAGAAATAATATAGGTGTGCCACTAAGAAGGGAACTTTTTTCTTTTGTTTTGATGAGAAGCCATTTATTTAAAAAAAATAACAAAAAATGAAATAAAAACAAATTAGCTAAATACAAAATAAAGAATTGAGATGATTGCAAGAATCAGTTTAGATAAGCGAAATGAAAACCATGCATATGTATAGACATTTTTAATATATACAGTAGAGTCCCTGGGAACTACTGGGAATGAAGCCAAACTATTCACTGGAAGGTTTGATCATGATCCTAAACCTCAAATATTTTGCTTATATCATGAGAAGATTGGATTCCCTAGAGAGGACTCTGATGCTGGGAAAGATGTAAAGCACAGGTAGAAGGGGACGGCAGAGGTGGAGATGGATAGATGTGGTCATGGAATCAGTGAGTATGAGCTTGATGGAGCTCAGAGAGGTAGTGGCTTATAGATTTGCCTGGCACGCTGCACTCCATAGGGTCACAGTGAATCAGACATGACTGAATGACCAAACATAAATAATAAACAGTATGCAATACTGTACAGTCCAAACACGAATGCTTAAACAATCTTCTTGGAGAAGGTTCCCTAACGATTTCTTAAGTGATCGGTTCGATCTGTGAATCTTCAAATGTGTTAATTTTGTGTGCAGTTATATTTTGGTATTTTGTAGAAAAAGGAAGGAATGAGAATATAAACACTGGTTAAAGGGCCAGTGTAAACAGTGAGTAAAGGCCTGTGAGTATATAGTTCACCACCTGTGCATTTATAAATTCAACAGAAAAGTGGTTTAAAAAAGAATGTTAACCTGTTTCTGTAGAGGCCATTCACGTTATCTGGTAATTATTATATTATTATTTAGGAGTTCTAACTTAAATCTGAGAGGACTGTAAATGAGCAATTGTTTAGAAAATGCAAAAAAAAATAATATTACTAATGACAACAGATGGGGGCATGGTCATACTTGCACATAGCACAGGGATAAGCGATAACACCTGAATAAATAAACAGGCGCCATATGATTTCAATGGCTTCCATAAAACAATGTTGAGTCATATAACAGGAGGGAAGTGGAGACAAATGCAGCTTTTCGGGCAGGTAGCATTCACTTTATTTACAGAGAATTTTAATAGTTCATTTATAAGTGCACATTTCTTCAACTAACAAGTGGTGAACTAGATCCTTACCATCCGTATCTGGTGCTTACACTACCCTTTTAAAACTGATAACAGTAAATTCAACAAAAAAGACCAAAGTGCAATTCCAGTCAACTGCTAATATTTGTGTATTCAACTGAATAAATAACACTTTGTCAAGGGGGTTAATGTTGCAGTTTGCATAGTTGTTACATGTTGATTACATCTTTATTATCTTTTGGAACTGTAGCAAATGTATATTGAACAACCAATCAGAGCAAAGAACTGTGCGCTATTAAATGTATGCTAAGGTTACTGGTACTTGAGAAAAGATTAGAGAGAGGGCTAATGTTTATAATATGCTCTTTTTTAAGATCTAATATTGATAAAAAGTAAAGTGTTTAATAAATAAATAGGGTTATTTTCCTCTTCCCCTACGCAAAAGATTGGCAACAGCAATGCCGCCAACCGCTAGATGGTGCTGCTGATTTTCAGGAATACTGCTGCACATTGCATATAAGGTGCGCCACCAGAAGAGGCCTTGAGCTATGAGGGCCAAGTGCCCGTGCCAAACATAGCGATGGCCTCGCTGTCGATTCAGGGCCGTAGAGTTGCGCCACGTCGGAGGGGGGAATATTATAGGCCTTCCCTGAAACCTGACGGCGCCATATAGCCGCTACTTGCTGGCACTGCAGCTGTCAGTGCTGGTGATTTCTTGTGCATACACATTAGGAAAGATCCGTACATAGTAATTAACTTAAAAACTATTATTTGCAATATTTGTGTATTGGTCTTAGTATAACTGCCTTCTCACTAGGTAAAGGCTCTATAGACTGAAAACATTTCTATTAGTCATATTAAATGCACTGATACTAATTAAAGCCATATAGAAATAAAACAGAAAAATATCTGTATTTAATTTATTCTCACACCCAGAGCCTTATTGGACTGTTTTGGACTATGGCCTGGGCCTTGGATGACAAGGGTTACCCTGAGTGTCATTGTGTTTTATATGTTGTGCTGGTTATGTGTCAAAGATTATAAAAATATTGTGTGTATAATGATTATGCTTAAGTTATACTTTGTATGATGTTACTGTGCTGTGGGGCAGGGGAAAAAGTGTTAGAAAGATAAGCAAGTCACATAGGCAAATAGATGGAGTTGCTCCAGCACTAGTTGAAGTACCACAGGAAGGTCAGGACACCATAAAGGGTCATTCACTCTAATAATTGGGTTTGTGCACTACCAGGGTAGATTAGGGGCCTGACATCACTGGATGTACAGGGTCTCCCTGTGAACCAGGGGCCAGTCACTGCCAATAGGTCCCCCTTCTGGGTACCCACGGATAGGGCTTGTTTTGATTGACTGGCCTATGGCCAGAAAACTGTATAAATAAGTACATGAATCAAAATAAAGATGTGTCAGTTGGGACTTACATAATTGCATGTGTGAGTGTAATCTGGGGGAATAATTCCACTGTTCCTGTGTTACTGAGTATCCAGTGTTGGGGAGTGGTCACAGTCCGTGGCTAACGGTTCCTGGTATCCTAGTCTGCTGGAAGGTGTTTTCCTTGGTTCTGGTCCATCTTCTGCTAACAGAGGTGCAATTCTTCTGGGTAGGTGTTGAAGTACGATGAAAGAGTTAACATTTTACTTTGACGTTTTGCCTTACTGAACTAGTGCCAAGGATGCATAAAGCCAGTTTTTTTTATTGTGTCAGCAGGCCCAAATAAGTTCCTTATCTAGTGTATCCACATGGGATTTATAGTTCTGTGTTCTGCCTATGTAAGCTCTCCTTATATACCACAAAATGTATGTACAGATAGCAAATACTTGATACTAGGCAAAACCAACCATGACTTGTAATTGTTGGCTCTGCATATCTGACCATGTGAAGTCAGCATGTACCTCCGATAATAATGCAAATAATGGGAGGGCAAAGTCCTATATAATGTTTTGCCATAATGCCTATTAAAGGTAGACACTTTGATCTCACTACCTTGTGTGTGTCATTTTGTCTCCCAAATATCTGGGCCAGGAAGAGAGAGGTGCATGAGGAAGGTGGATAAAGGTTTTCATCTGGAGTAGCACTGTTCCTAGCAGTGGAAGAAATCCTGCTCTAACAATCTGGGGGCTCGTCCGGGATATCCTTCCAGAACTGGTGAGTAAAATATGTTTTATATACTCACCTTTTCTGCAGGGTTATCATCATTAATAAATTGGGAAAGTGTTTTTGTTGTGGGTTAGAGTCCCCAACTAGTTTTTGTTGTGGTTACAATCCACAACTATCATTTATGGGTTTTAAGTCCCTAGTATTGTTTGGGGTAAAAAATGTCCCCAGTAATTTTGGGCATAAAGTCCCTAGCAGTTTTGGGGTATAAAGCCCCTAGTTTTTCACCACCTTGCCATACTCTCTCCTCCTGGACAAGATGGTTGTGGGACACCGGGTTAGAATCACTGTATGCTTAAATAAATTGTGATTGCATTTGTTTAACAGTAACGGGGTAACAAGTCTTTTGTTAATTAAAAAAAATATATATATAAGGAAATAAAAAAAAAAACACCAGATAGGTCATTAAGTTTGGAGAGGTACCTGAGGAAGGTGGATAAAGGTTTTCATCTGGGGTAGCACTGTTCCTAGCAGTGGAAGAAATCCTGCTCTAACAGTAGTTTTGGACTATGTCCTTCTCAAGACCATTGAAGAAGCAGATTGTGGCAACTGGTGACATCCATTAGACCTGTGTGAAACAATAGCAGAATGGCAACCTACAGAGATATGTCAATGGCAGAGCTTAAGGAGCTTTTTATGACCAGGACGGTTGGTGTGACCAAGGCAGACATGATTGAGGATCTAGTTTCTGATGACAAGCTGCAACAGGGAGGGAGTTTGGGAGGAGAGGTGAAAGCAGACTATTGGTGACCACAGTTCCAGGAGCTAGGTCTAAGCTGTCTGCATTGGAGGAGGAGTAGAAGGTGTACAAGAGGTTCTAGAAATAGAAAGCTGCCATGTCAGAGGACATTACTACTGAACAGATGATGGCTCTCAAGGCATAGATCAGTAAGAAGGTGCATGTAGAATGGAGGGGGCAACCTGTGTATCCTTTCCCAGTGCCTGCAGAGAGGAAAAGCTCTCTCACCACCCAGCTACAGCAGGTTTACATATTTACAGACATTAATGGATTTTTGTAGGATTTTGAGTAATGCGATCTACATGAGATATCAGAATGAGAGTGGAATAAGCTGCGGGTCAGTAGGCTCAGTGGGTGAGCCAGTAATGCAGTTTGTGCTCTGCCTCTGGATCAGAAAAGCTATCCGACAGGATGTCTTCCCAGGTTACCCTAGAAGTAAAGGATGTGTTGTATGTGTTATGCTAGTTATGTGTTAAGGATGATGAAAATATTTTGTGTATTATGGTTATGCTTATGTTATATTTTGTATGATGTGACATGGCATGTAACATGGGAGCATTACTGGGCTGTGGGGCAGGGGGAATAGGGTTAGAAAGATAAGCAAGTCACATAAGGAGATAGAGTGTCTCCAGCACTAGTTGCAAATAAATGCAAATAATAAATCAATACTGCACTGTAAATAAGAGGGAAATCGATGATAGACATTAGAATTAATTGCACTCTCAAACCTGTAAATCGTCAGGAAATAATATTCTTATGTGTAATTTTGGGGATAAATCGATCTTGGTTATCAATGACTTAATACATATCCAGCTACCCATATGGTCTAGAACAATATTGGCATTCATTTTCATAATTCTTTATTTTGTAGTGAGTCTGATCGTATATCGGACCCCCAAAGCTAATTGATTGAAATGTTACCTCCATATTTTACTGCCGTAATAATGACAGTCTCCTTTTCTCTTGGCTGATTTCAAATGGGAGGTAACTGGCTTGCTTGATTAATCATGTTCTTGCCCTGAAGTGCTCTGAACCAGTGCATGATTTACAGTTTTGGCTTAGGGCCCGTAACTTGCGGCCTTGAGCAATTGAATAGCATTGCAATCGGAGACAGACGGGAGCCTGCAACTCACTCGCAGTCATTCGGTTGTCTGTGATCGAGTTGTGGGCTTGGTATTGAATGTGGCCCCAGGAGTGTTGTTTTGTCACAAAAATCCAAAATTTTCCAAAAACTTCTCAGAAATATTTGTTTTCCTTCTAGAATCAGAGCCCAATGCAAAGAAAGATACATGGAAATTTGGTTTTGTCATTCTCAGATAGGTCATTTTGGGATTATTTATGAAGAAAACAATACCATGTGGAATGACAATTTTGATTGAATTAAAAATGCCTATAAAGTATTGAAATCCCCCAAAAATGTTCATGCCCAAATGAAATTATGTTAATCTAAAAACAAGCTTTAATATTAGAGAAATAAATTAATTTTACATAGCCCAGATTCATGAAATGCATTTTTGTGGCATCTCTTAAAGCCCAAAAATAAACGTGTGTAGTCTTCAAAAATTGAAAGAATAAAGGTTATTTTTCTCATCACTAATCTTAAATAAGTACTGAAACATATTTTGCAGCTCAAATTCAAAGTTAAAAAAAAAAAAAAAAAAGAATTTAGACCCGAGAGTTTACATTTTGTCAAAAAATCTAAAATTTTATATTTTGTAAAACTTTCCCAGAAACATTTTATGTCCTTCTAGGATCAGTGCCCAATGCAAAGAAAGATACATTGAAGTTTTGTTTTCTTATTCTCATTTTGGGAATATTTATATAAAAACTCTATCACATGGTAGGAGAATTTTGATTGAATTGAAAATCCTTATAAAGTATCCAAATCCAAACTATTTTCATACTGATTGCATAAAAATCTAAAAATGAGCTTCATTGTTAGAATAAAATAATGTCCTATAGCACAGTGAAATTAAAAGCTGCATTTTTTAAAGCCCAAAACTGAAACGTGTGTAGTCTCTAAAAATTAAAAGAAAAAGAGTTATTTTTCTAGTTCCTATCTTAAATCAGTGACAGAAATATACAGCTTATTAAATTGCGATTCGGCAAATTCTAAAGGGCTCTATAAGCACATAGCATATTTTTTTTACAGAAGTTTTTAGTCAGTGAAAATATGCTATGTGCTTATATAGAGCCCTTTAGAATTTGCCGAATTGCAATTTAATAAGGCTGATAGTTTAAAGCTTAATTTATAAGATGTGAAAAAAAGGTTTTCTCGAGTAATCTTAAGAATTTAGACCCTATGGCCCTCATTCAATTGCGATTTGGCCAATTGAATAGTGCTCTAAATAAGCACATAACATATTTTTTTAAATAAGTTTTTAGTTAGAGAAAATCTTGCTTTTTGATAGATGTTTACTAACTAAAAACCTCTTTAAAAATATATATTATGTGCTTATTTAGACCCCTATTCAATTGGCCAAATTTCAATTGAATGAGGGCCTATGAGTGTTGATTTTATAACAAATTCTAAGTTTTAAAATGTTTTAAAGCCTTCTCAGAAACATTTGTTTTCCTTTTAGAATCAGATCCCAATGCAAAGAAATGTACATTGCATATTGGTTTAATCATTATCAGTTAGGCCACTAATCTAAAAAAAAGAGCTTTAAAATTGAAGGAATAAAATAATTTTACATAGCCAGATGAATGATATTAATTATTGTTGCATTTCTTAAAGTTCAAAATTGAAATATGTGCAGTCTATAAATTAAAAAAAAAGGATATTTTTCTCATAGCTAATATTAAGCATTTATAGAAATATATTTTGAAGCTTAATTTCAGAGTTGTGAAGAATACATTTTTTTCAGTCATTAAAGGATTTAGACCCCGGGAGTGTCAATTTTATCAAAAAATCTAAAATTTGTACTTTTCTAAAAACTTAGAACGTGGAATGACAATTTTGATTGAATTAAAAATGCCTATAATGTATGGAAATCCAAACAAATTTCTTTCTGTCCAACTGAAAGTATGTAAATCTAAAAACGAGCTTCAATATTAGGGGAATAAAATAATTTTGCATAGCCCAGATTTATGAAATTTATTGTAGTGGCATTTCTTAAAACCCCAAATTGTTATGTTTTGGAAGAAAAAGGGTTACTTTTCTAGTACCTAATATTAAATAAGTGAAAGAAACATATTTTTAAATTTAATTTCAAAGTTGTGAAATATAAGAATTTAGACCCCATGTTATGACAATTTTTATTGAATTGAAAATGCAATTAAAGTATCCAAATCCAAACAAATTTCTTTCAGCCCAACTGATAGTATGTAAATCTAAAAATAAGCTTTAGAGGACTAAAATAATTTTACATAGCCCAGATTCATTTATTTCTTAAAGACCACAATTGAAATGTGTGTAGTCTTCAAAACATGAAAGAAAAAAAAATGTTTCTAGTCCCTAATCTAAAATCTTAAGTCACAGAAACATATTTTGAAGCTTAATTTCAAAGTTATGAAAAAAAAAGTTTCGAACATTTTCTAAAACTTTCTCAGAAACATTTGTTTTTCTTCTAGAATCAGTGCCCAAAGCAAAGAAATGTACTTTGAAGCTTGGTTTCCTCATTATCAGGTAGGAAAGTTTGTGATTATATATGAAAAAAATATGATTTTCCATATTTGTAGAATAAAATAACTTTACATACAGTAGTCCAGATTATTGATATTAATTGCTCTTGCATTTCTTAAAGCCCAAAATTAAAATGTGTGTAGTCTTTAAAAATTGAAAGGAAAAAGTTATTTTTCCCATCCCTAATCTTAAAAAAAGTGACGGAAATATATTTTGAAACTTAATTTCAAAGTTGTGAAAAAATAAAGTTTTTTTCAATTCATCCAAGAATTTAGATCCCGGGAGTGTCAATTTTGTTAAAAAAATCCAACATTTTTAAATTTTCTAAAACCTTTAACAGAAACATTTATTTTTCTTTTAGATTCAGTGCCTAATTCTAATAAAGATACTTTGAAGCCAATCATTAGATAGGTCAGTTTTGGATTATATATGAGAAAACAACACCATGTGGTATAGAATGGAAAATGCCTACTGTATAGATTATCCAAATTCAAAGTAATTTCTTCCTGCCTAATTTATACAATCTAAATGTAAAAATGAGTTTCAATATTTAAAGCATGTAAATTTGTTAAAGAAACTTTCATCTGCATGACGTACAGAGAACAATATATTCTATTAATACAAAGGTGGCATTTAGCTCCAACTACTATGAAAATAATTAATCATTAAATTCGGATGAATGCTGGAAAGAATGTGGAGGGGTAGGAACATTAGCCCATATGTGGTGGAGTTGCCCTAAAATTCAATCACTCTAGAATCAATGTGTTAATTATATTAAGTTAATTACAAATGTTCACATCAATATGTGTCCAGAAATTATATTATTTTACATGTTTCCCAAAATGCCGACAATTCAACATGCTATGCTGATATCTCATATTTTAATGGCATGTAAATGGCATATTGTTAAATCTTGGAAAACTAAAATGATTCCAATGTGGACAAATATTAAACGAAGACTTGAATATGACAAAGAGTTAGAAAAAGGTTTTACAGTGTATAAGAACAAAAGGGGGGGAAATATTACCAAAGTGGATCATGTGGGACGAATATAATATGCTTCAAGGGGAGTAGCAATAATAGGAGGTTACTCTCTTGTTATACATGGCTACTCTAGAAGTATTTTTGAAATCTAACCATAGAATTTTAGCTTTACAATAATTAGAGAAAATTATTGGTATGTATAAAAATGCTTGCTATTCCATACCTATGTAAAACAATGTATGTATGTGGGTTGATGTGTTGATAAATTTGTATGTTTTTATGTTATTTTGTATGTATATATACAAAAAAAAATGAAAGATTATTTAAGGAAAAATAAATGAGTTTCAATATTAGAAGGATACAATTACTTTACAGAGTGATGACATTAATTGTTGAATTTTAAAAGGTAAACAATTAAAATGTGTGTTGTCTTTTAAAATGTAAAGAAAAAAGGTTATTTTTATAATCTTTTCTCATCCCTAGTATTAAAATAGTGACATATTTTGAAGATTAAATTCAACATTGAGTCGTCCAAGAGTTTAGACCCCAGGAGTGTTAATTTTGTCATTTTGTCAAAAAATCCCAAATTTGGGAATTTTCTAAAATCTTCTTGTGACAATCTAATATTCTTATGGGGCTTGATAAGGCAAACTAGAGCCAAACCTACCCCGCAGATTAGTTTTTGGTCCATTTGGAAAATCCCTTCTGTAAGGACAGCAGGTTTGGAAACTCCCTGGTTGCGCCAAGTTGCAGGAACAGCTGGGCTACAAATAGGCACTAAGCTGAGCAGAGTAACCCTCAGTATAAAAAAGATGTACTCATAAGAATGAAGACACACCAAGTGCTTCAAACATATGCATTCTTTACTGATTCACAACCACAATTTTATACCCAAAATACAATACACCAGCAGGGGGTCACTCATACAATAGGGGTATTGTGTTGTAGTCAATCACAAGGAAATAATACCCTGTAGGTGTGATGTTTCATGGGTGTTAACTGATAATGAAGTGTCTCTCAGTATGATGTCTGACCTCACTTCTTCCTGATGGGATTAGCCATTAAACATGTTATTCCTATTAGACAGCTACCTACGGGTCATTACAGGTGTAGCCCTTCTGATTAACACTAATCAGGTTATGTGAACTAGGAAGAGGTACTTGAGGTCAGTCTTTAAAGTGATATACACCCAATACACATTAGTAACCCCCATGTGATACTATACACACCACACAGACATTAAACAAGCCTAAATGTAGATATGAACATCCTACTGATCCAACCCCTATGTGGGTGGGTCAGAAACTGTTCCACCAGCCTAAAAATGCCCCATAGTCCAGAACAAAGGGAGTCCAGATGTACATATCAGGTCATGGTAAGCCCAAAAAGTGTCAAACCAAAAGTCCAAAGTTCCGTGACATTACTCCCCTCTTCCAGACAGTCAAGTGGGGTAGTTGATCCTGATGGATGACTCCATAGCTTGACCATTACTTGTCCTCCTGCCTGGATAGGCCATCTGCATTACCATGGATTTACCACTTCATTTTTTATTCACAAAGTTTTAAGTCTGTAGGGCTAGGGTCCACCGCAGCAATCTTCCATGGTCCCCTGCTACTCGAGTTAGCCATACCAGTGAGTTGTGGTCAGTGACCACTGTGAACTCTCGCCCATATAGGTATGGCTGCAGTTTCTTTAAAGCCCACACAACTGCCAGGCATTCTTTCTCAATGGTGGAGAATATCACTTCAATGGGCAGTAGCTTCCTACTGAGGTAGGTGACAGGATGCTCCTTCACTGGCCATCTACCTGGCTCAGCCCAGCTACAAGTTCACAGGAGGAAGCATCTATGTGGTCAATTAAAGGGCTCTGGTAGTCAGCAGTGGTCAAGACTGATGAGGACATCAGGGCTTGTTGGAGGGCACAGAAGGCGGTCTCACAGGCTTTTGGTTGTCCGTTCTTAGTGAGGTCTGTCAGGGGCTTTGCCAGGACACTGTAATTTGGAACAAATTTCCTGTAATACCTTGCAGTTCCCAGGAAAGCTCTCACCTGTTTTTTAGATTTGGGTATGGGCCAGGCAGCTATCCCCTCTATCTTAGCTGGCTCGGGTCTAATCTTCCCCTACACACTCTATGGCTTAGGTACTGTACCTCAGCCCTGGCCCACTGACACTTGTCAGGGCAAATAGTAGCTCCTGCCCCCTGAATAGCCCCTAGTACGTGTCTGAGGTGGGTCAGGTGTACCTCCCAGGTATCACTGAATACAGCTATGTCATCTAAGTAAGCCTGAGTATACTCTTGGTGACCACTCAGTAACTGGTCCACTAGTCTCTGGAAGGTGGAAGGGGCATTCTTCATCCCAAAGGGCATTACCAGGAACTGATATAATCCAAAGTGGTTAATGAGTGCAGACTTCTCCTTGACAGGTTCTGCAAGGGGAATCTGCAAGTAGCACTTTGACAGATCTAGGGTAGTCACATAAGTAGCGGACCCCAATCGGTCTAGCAACTCGTCCATGCAAGGAATAGGGTAAGCATCAGTTTTAGTTTTGTCATTGAGCTTACTATACTTTTTGGGGACTAACACCACAGGAGATGCCCAAGGGCTCTTAGAGGGCTGGATAACTTTGAGTCTCAGCATCTCATCTAACTTCCTATGGATGCTGGCTTGGATTGACTCTGGGACCCTGTAAGAGGGTTGGTTAAGGGGAGGGCAATCCCCAGTCAGTACCTCGTGGCTTGTGAGGGGGGTATGCCCAGGGGGAAGAGAAAATAGACTAGGGAAATTATTCAGCTCTGCATTAAGTGTCTCTTGCTGGGCCTGAGTCAAATTAGGGGACAACTTTAGAAATCCAGCCTGGGATGTAGGTTGCACTGGTTCCAACAGGTTGGGTAGTAGCTTATCGGAGAGTGGGGAACAATCATTAATACCTCCTGGCCCTCCTCTAGTTCCCTTGCCTGGGTTCCCTGGTCATAGAACTTCTTCTGATGCTGTTAGGCACTCAAAACATTCTCCCTGACCCTTGCCATAAGGTTAGCTATCTGGTCTCTAAAGGCAAAAATATAGGGGACTACTGGCACCAGTTCCTGTCTGTTCCCATTCCCAAGCTTCTCTAATGAGGTCCAGTGGCCCTCTCAAAGGACGCCCATACAGGAGTTCAAAGGGGAAGTACCTGGTGGACTCCTGGGGGACCTCACGGTATACAAAGAGAAGGTATGGCAACAGCTTTTCCCAATCCTTCTCTTGCTCCGCAAAGGTCCTGAGCCTTCTTTTGAGAGTGCCATTAAAGCGTTTACATAAGCCATTGGTCTAGGGGGTGGTAGGGGGAGTGAAGTGCATAGGTCCCATAGTTCTTGGGTCAGGGCAGACATGAACTGTGTACCCCTATCAGACAAAATTTCCCGAGGGAACTCCACCCAAGAGAAAACTACTAATAAGGCTCCCGCTACAGTACGGGCAGAAATTCCCTAGCGCTACTGCCTCTGGGTACCTGATAGCATAGTCTACCACAGTGAGGATGTACCTCTTCCCAGTTTTACTGGGTATAGCTAGGGGTCCCACAAGATTGCTGACTAAGCTTTGAAAAGGGTTATCTATAACAGGGAGGGGGTGGAAAGGTACCTTGGCAGCCTTCCCGGCATGTCCATACCACTGATAAGCATCACAGGAGTCACAATAGGTGTTAGCATCCAGATTCTAGCCTGGCCAGTAGTACACCCAGGTTAGCCTCTGTCTGGTCCTTCTACGGCCCATATGGCCAGCTAGGGGCACATTGTGAGCTAGTCCCAGCAACTGATCCCTGTCTCAGCCCTACACAATGCCCTATCTTCTCATCCCCGGGGGGTCACCCTATACAATAACCCATTCTCCCATGTAAAACTCTCCACATGAGAACCTGTTTCTCTCTGTGCTGCCTTCTTCCTAATACCTAGACAGCTACCTATGGGTCATTACAGGTGTAGCCCTTCTGATTAACACTAATCAGGTTATGTGAACTAGGAAGAGGTACTTGAGGTCAGTCTTTAAAGTGATATACACCAATAAACATTAGTAACCCCCAGGTGATACAATACGCACCCCACAGACATTAAACAAGCCTAAAGGTGAACATGAACATCCTACTGACCAAATCCCTATGTGGTTGGGTCAGAAACTGTTCCCTCAGCCTAATAATGCCCCATAGTCCAGAACAAAGGGAGTCCAAATACAAACTGATTTCTTTCTTCCCAACTTGTCTGAAAATGTATGAAAACCAACACTCTGTTGTATCGTCGGGACATTTGTAGTCAATAAAATTGTTTTCATTTTTTTTATATTTTCATATTATTTTATATAATGTAGATAAATATATATAATGTATCTAGGATTTCTCTGTGTAAAAGAATTTCAGTGTACTTACTAAAATAGACATTACATTTTTATTTGTTCTCTTTTATTACTTCAGCATTATTTATTCATATTAAGAGGTTCATTTTCCCATTGACAAAGACAGACATGGGAGTTTTTACTGAAATAAGGATGTCTAGAGTTTATACTTTCTCATTTCATTAATCTGCCTTTGGTATGCACTCATTAATTAGTAATAGAGATGTAGCGAACAGTTCGCCCGCGGACTATTCACTGCGATTTTGGCATGTTCGCGTTCGCATCAGACGGCAAACACATGCGTTTTTGGGTTCGCCCCCTATTCTTTATCATTGAGGAAACTTTTACCCTGCACCTCACAGTCAGCAGACACATTCCAGCCAATCAGCAGCATACACTCCCTTCCAGGGCCTTCCATCTGAAGGACAGCATACATTTTAGAATAATTCTGAAGCTGCATTCGTTGTGAGAGGACAGATAGTGTAGCTGCTGGAGATTTAATAGGGAAATAGATAGCCAGGCTGTGTATTTAGCTTCCACTACAATTAATCGAATGTCTGTTGCCTGCCCGTGTCAGGCTCACAGCTTATATTGTGCTCAGTGAATTAAAACAACACTTTTTTGACTGTAATAGATTGAATAGCAATTGCCTGCCTACAGGCGTGTGTGTGAAGCCTATTGCATCTACTCTGCCAACTTTTGGCAGTGCACAGTGACACTCATATCTGGTACAACCGTAGTGTACAGTGACATAAAACAACACTTTTTTTTACTGTAATAGATTGAATAGCAATTGCCTGCCTACAGGTGTGTGTGTGAAGCCTATTGCATCTACTCTGCCAACTTTTGCCAGTGCACAGTGACACTCATAGCTGGTGGCACCTTAGATTGCACGCGCAGTGCCCCAAATTTGAAGTATACACGTCCCCTAATAGTGGACGTAACAGGGATTAAACCGATAGGAATAGTACTACTTAACAGTATACACCTTATAATAACGCAGACAGAGGCAACGCAGAGAGAGGAGTCTGAAGAAGAGGAGTCAGAGGAGGAAGGTGGCTTTGAGAAGGTTAAAGACCAAACACAGCAGGCGTCCAAGGGGGCTTGTTGTCACCTTTCGGGGACCCTTGGTGGCTGGGTGGAGGAAGAGACCTTCAATGACATCAGTGAGGACAAGGAACGGGACATGGCTAGCTTGGTATCCAACCTTGTGCAAATGGGGAGTTTGCGGTTGTGCAAAGGGACTGTTTGCGGTTGTTTGCGGTGCATTAAACGGGGAGATTGGTCTGTTACTGTGAAGCGGGTGTAACCCTTACACTACCTGATCGATACAACATCATACCTGATGTTTTAAAGCATGTTATTCCAAACAATTTAGGAATGTTAGGTGATTTATGCCCTTTATGGCTTAAAAACAGACTCTGCATCAACTATGTAATTTTCTGTGGGAGTTTTGCCATGGATCCCCCTCCGGCATGCCACAGTCCAGGTGTTAGTCCCCTTGAAACAACTTTCCCATCACTATTGTGGCCAGAAAGAGTCCCTGTGGGTTTTGAAATTCGCCTGCCCATTGAAGTCTATGTCGGTTCGCCGGGTTCGCCCGTTCGGGAACATTTGATTGACGTTCGCGTCCGATGTTCGCGAACCGAAAATTTGATGTTCGCGACATCACTAATTAGTAATCATTAAACTGTTGTGATTTCAGATAGGTATATATATTTAATAATTTGAGGCCAAACAGGTTAATTTGGAAATGTTGTTCTTTTTGGGGTAAGTTTTTATGGAACAAGGGTACCCTCCAGTGGTCACATATAATATTACTGATCAACAAAATTTTACTTTTTTTGTCTCAGAAGTCGATATAAGTATTTTTGTGCTGAATACAAACCTATTTTTAGAATGTCTTTATCACATAAGAATTTTGAGAGATAGTGATTTGAAGTTTTACAAATATTTACAATATGTACATAGTAAAGGAATAACTCCCCTAAAAGGAAGAAGTATAGGATTTTCTCCTGTATTTTTTCTCAGGAACATCCCTCTTATGGGTCCAACAGGAATCGGCAAGCATTGCTGGACTCCACTTGCCCTGGTACCACTTTTCGATTTTAGAAATGTCTTGGTGGAATCGTTCACCATGTTCATCGTTGACTTCCTCAAGATTTGCTGGGAAGGAACCCAGGTGCGAATCCAAGAAATGGATTTTCAAAGACATGTTACATCCCATTTTTTCTTTAGTACACTTGATTTTTTTTATCATTCTTACCGATTTAATATAGTATAGTTTAGTTTCACTAGGTAGCTGAGAAGGGTTAGTGGCAGGTCCCCACAGCCGCCACATTACACTACGGATCATTTAATAGGGTATTAATTATTGATGTTGGAGAGTAGTGTAGATTCACGATGTAAGGGAGTAAGTGGCGGGCTCCAGTGCTGCCACTTAAATAGGGTTTACATTTTAGTCATTAGTTTTCTTTGTGTTTTTTTTTTTTTTTTTTTTCTTTAGTACACTTGGCTTATTTTTTATATTTTTATATTTTTTATTTTATTTTAGGCTATTAGTTCAGTATAGTTTAGTTTAGGCAGCTGGGGGGGGGGGGGGGTAGTGGCAGATTCCCACAGCAGCCACATTACACTAGGGTATTTTTTAATGGGGTTTCTTCTCATGAGTGTAGAAGAATAGAGTTGATTCTCATCATTAAGGGAGTAAGTGGCGGCGGTCTCCAGTACTGCTACATACATAGGCCCTCATTCAATTGCAATTTTGCCAATTGAATAAGGCTCTAAATAAGCACATAACATATTTTTTTTAAAGAAGTTTTAAGTTAGTAAACATCTATCCAAAAGCAAGGTCTGAACTAACTAAAAACTTCTTTAAAAAAAATGCTATGTGCTTATTTAGAGCCCTATTCAATTGGCCAAATCGCAATTGAATGAGGCCCCTAGGGTTTTGGAAATAGATCATATTTATAATTTATGTGCTCTTCAATCTATTCAGAGCTGCTAAATTTATTTTATTAGAATATACCATCTAGCACTTGACACTTTAATGAGGTATAACATAAGATAGGTATTTTTCATTATTCTTTTATTATTCTATAGTTTTGGAGGTTATATCAATTACCAAGATTACAATCTAATTCTTGATAGACAACTGATGTGATTGTGTAAATCTTTTAAACGTCAAATTTTAATTGTTTATTTTTACTGTTTTTCTAAATAAAGGCTATATTTTAACTTTGGTCACTTTTTCTTGATCCGATTAATAAGTACTATAAGAGATACAGTAGATGCTGGTTCTCGTTGAAGTATTTGCTTCTTTTTCTTTTTTGGTTGATTATATACTTCTTTATTAGCATCACTATATCCCATTGATAGTGATATTACTTTTTGATTTTGGTGGCTACTCTCTCTTAAGGTGAAGCATATATACGATATAATTCTACATTCCAGGGTCTTTTAAGATTGCAAAAAATCATCCAATATTTCTTTGTATTTGTCTACCTTATGATTCCCTAAGAATCTCTGGCAAACACTCTTGAAATATTTCCATACAGCTTTTTCAGCCTGGTTCAACAAAGTCACTCATCTTTAATCAGTTGTCTTATTTGAGGTCCTACAAATATCCCCTCTTTGATCTTTGCATCACTGAGCCTTGGGATCTTTTTTCTTAAATATGTAAATCCAGGCCCACTTGAATTCATGGCTTTGACAAAGTTCTTCATAAGAATGAGCTGTATATGGAGTGGAGGTAGATACACTTTTTCTGGATCAACGAGTGGTGTAATGACAACATTCTTCTGTCCCGGAGTTAGTGATGTTAGTTTTGGCCATTGTTTCTGAGTGTAATGATTTCTTCGGTCTCTGCTGTCCCACTCACAAAGAAAACAGCTGTACTTAGTGTGACCAGGTTGTAGTCCAAGCAAAAGGGTGACTACTTTCAAGACCACAGATATTCCATTTGCAGGGGGGGCTGGTGCATAGGGCAAATAGGCAACCGCCACCCAAAATGCACTGACTAAATTCCCTCATCAAATGTATTGTATCATGTTCAATAATCAGTTTTTTTAATAGCTGCTGCTGTCACTTTACGTTTCAAAACCCTCTGTGTTAAAGTTAAACACACTGACTTATCACATCTATCCCCCTGCTGGTGATTTGCCTGGTAATACATATCAGGGTACACGTTAAAATTAAAAATAGGCGTGTCTAAGCCAGCAAGCAGAGTGTTGGTGGAGCTCTGCTGATCTACCCAGCTTTGGGGGTTTATTGGGGTGCAAATGCTATGCAATGCAAATGTAACTAATACCTCGATGCTCAGCAGGGTGTGCTGTTCCACATGATATAACTTTTTACGTGGCACCCAGGATTTTGGACACCACGTGGTTGTGCCTCTAGCAAGATAGGGGACCAGGGCAGCTATCTCCTTCCTTTCCGCAGACAGGAGTAGCTTCTGAGACCAAGGGAGAGTGTGTTGCGACTGACACAGGTGGCAGAGCAACAGCCCGAGTAGCCGGAGGCCGCATGGAGGTGGTGAGTGCCATCCAGGGGGTAATTGAGTGAGAGGAGCCATAAGGGGGGCTTCATAACATCTGAAAGACCCCCCTCCTGGAGTGACGCAGCAGACCGATCCATAAATAGTAGGACATCAGCAAGGGTGTTGACCCTTAATACCTCAGTCTGGAGGCTGTGTGCATGCCAGGAGGACATCGAGAATGGAGGAGACTGGAGACCCACGGGACGACCGCCACCATTACAGGTTGTAAATATCCCCCTGACTGACATCTCGCAATGAGTGTGCAAGCAGGCGCATACAGACAGAGACAGTGATAAGCAGAGGGGCTCAGAAACCGGCACAGCAATTCATATTTAGCTACTTCACTGGAGGGGAGAGCAGTGAGGCTTCAGGGGGCTCCCAGAGACAGCGAGCACCATTTTAGGGACAGACTGAGAGAAGGCAGGAAAGATTACAACACGCCAGCGCCATCTTGTCTTCCCTAATAAAACAAGTGTGGGGAAAATTCATGTGTATGAGGCCCTGTATCAGCAACACCCTGACTAGTAGAAAAGTCTCCCAACATACTCTAAGGGGGATTGCTCTCTGCTCCAATTCACTGCTGCACGTGACATTGGGGGCAATATATATTCTGAAAGGAGATGGTTCTAGATGTCACTCATTTGGCAGGAAGTTACCTCAAATGAAGGTTCAGAGTTAGTCCACCTTGCAATAATATGGACACCTCCCTTATAGACTTTTACCGGCATCAGGTTCCACTGATTCAAGGGTCCAAGTTTAATCTAGGAAGGCTTTCAATCAAAAGTGTCCCTGAGAAGACAAGCTTATTAACTGTTTATACTTACCGTAAGTAGGGGGCTCTGTTTGTGAGCATTGTTTTTTTTCCTGGAGTGTAGCTTTGCAAAGCAGACAAGGCTGCCACCTTCTGGACTGAAGGATTAACTGCACCTGCAGGGAGCAGCTACGTCACAAGTAGACCCATAGATAATCCATATGGGGAATATTACTGCATGCCTGAAATATGTTCCTCTCAGAGGTCAGAGTATCACTATTTGGATCCCTAGGTCAACATTGAGAGAAAGTAAGGGACCATGTGTTAAACATCAGCCGAGGGACAAGCTCATGAGACCCTAAGTCATAGATTAGTGAAATGTATACTGAATAGTAATAACAAGACATATAGAAACAAACATTTACCTGGAGAAGGGGCTAAACAAAGCAGAAAATAAATTAATTAATAAATTACAAAAATATACTTATCATCATGGGCAAAAACAAGAAAATGGTCCAATTAAGAAATATTGAAGACCAGGTCTATGACGGCAAATCAAACAACCGCCCAAGGTTCCATTTTAAGTAAGATGTGAATCGAGGCCCTTCTGAAGTCACAATTGGACAAGGTGACAGAGGAATTGAAACAGGAAATCCATGACCTAGGCCAATGGACACATTTATTAGAAACCATGACTGATGACATTGTGGAAGCCCAACAAAGAGACAAATCTGACAAATCTTAAAATGCAGCCCACATTTTAACACTGGAAGAGAAACTGGAGGACATGGACAACAGAGGCCGCAGGAACAATCTTAGACTGCGGGTGTACTGAAGTCCGTCACGGATCTCATGCTGTACATTAAAGCAGTCATAAGCACCATAATCCCAATGATCTCAGAAACAGAGTGGGAAATCGAAAGGGCTCATAGGGCCCTAGGTGCGACATGCCACCATGAGGCACCGAAGGATGTAATTATCCGTCTCCTAAGGCATAGTTCGAGGGACACCGTTCTTTCAGCCTTTAGAAAAGACGCTCTTCAGTCAAGGGCCCGGACAATGCTGTTCTACAGATTTTTGCAGATCTATCCCCAGCCACCCTGGCCAAGAGAAGGCTAATGAAGCCCGCTCTGACCATATTGCAGAAAAATAACATCTCATATAGGTGGGGGTTCCCTTTTTCCTTGCTGTTTTAATTCAAGGGCTCTGCTTTCTCGTCCAAATCATTGGAGGATTGCTTGCAAATACTGTGCCGTTTGAAACTGATTACATCAGAGAAAGTAGTATCCTGCCCTGAGGTACTTCAAGTGCTTAGACCTACTAGGCATTGGCAAGACACTCCAGCATCCAAGCGTTTGAGACGGCTGACAACGAACAAGGATCCACTTCTCCCTGCTCGCAGGGGGTCTGATTGATAATTTACAGCCCAAGTGAGCCCAGGGGCAAATTTTGGATCCCCCAAGGGCTCCCATACTGGATCAGAGAACTTTGGACTTAATAGCTAGCATCAAGCATGGGTAGCCCTTTGGGCCCAAGGCCAAAGAGGACATAAGAACTAAATTCAAGACAAATGTATATTGTTTCTATGTGTCAGAATCGTTCACTTGAGTGATCTTGTTGTTTCTTTTTCTAAGATGGTTATATGATCTTACACTGATTAGTTAACTTAACCTAGCTAAAAATTCTAGATGGGACGGGAGCAAGACAGGCTGAGTTAGGTCCTTATTTTAGTTCAAAGTTCCCTCCTCACACTAGGATAAGAAGAGGCATGAGAGTATTACCCCCTCATCCTAGGCCCCAAGGGGTGCTCTCTTTGGAGAAGAGGAGTTTTTGTACTTCTGCATTCGTGTGCAGAAACCTGTTTTTAAATTACAGTTACTGTTTTGATTAATGGATTTGCTTTTTAGCAGCCCATAGGCAGAGTACGTCTTTAGGCATTGTCTATAGAAAACAAATCTCTCTGAACTTGACCCTCAACCCTAGCTTGAACCGATCCAAGGAATTTTCCAAGGATAGATTTACCAATAAACTAAACTAGAAACATTTCCAATTTAGATCCCAACACATGACTGATCGATGGAGAGAATTCCATCCTTGTGATAGGGAGTGCACATTCTACTCCGAGATCCACAAAACATACTCAAAAATAGATACCTTTCTGGTGGCGACCCCATTAATTAATCAAACTGAATATATAGAAATCCACCCTTGCTTCTGGTCAGATCATTCTTACATATGTCTAGTAATTCAACTAGGACAAAATGACAAAAGTTCCCACAATGGAAGACTAAATTAAATGCTTCTGACAAACCCTAAATTAAGAGATCAGGTCTTCAAAGAGATTGAAACTTATTTCACGTTAAACTTGAATTGTGCCCCAGAAGGGATGTGGGTGGCACACAAGGCGTGCATTAGAGAGTCTTGAATACAGATAGAAACAACAGAGACAACTGGCTAAACTAAGCTAGAGAAACAAAACCAACAAAAACCAACGGGGAGAGGACTCTACGGTGGACAGGCATAGGTTTTATACCAAGGCAAACAAGCTGAACTCTATGTTAGCTAAAAAATAAAAAAATAAGCTATCCCAATCTAAGATATATCAAATTAGGACTTCTGCAGGCCAGGTCACTAATAGCCCCACAAAAAATACAAGAGACCTTACTTGAATTTTTTTGAACAATATACTCCTTGCAAAATTCCCCAATCAAACAGCCATTAGTGAATTCTTCAATACTTGTGATCTCCCAACCCGGAATGAACAGGATCTATATTCCTTAAATTCAAAGATAACTTTGAAAGAAGTGCAGGATACTATCAAGGCAGCAAAGCCAGGTAAATTACCAGGCCCGGATGGGTTTACATCCCTGTATTACAAAGCTTTTATGCCAATTATCGCACCTTTTTAGTTACCCTATATAACTGCATCCTGGAGGGGGTTCAAATGCCTCCAGAGTTAATCAGGCTTACCTGATCTTTTTCCCTAAAGAGAATAGCGACCCTCTGGAGGTGAGAAACTACCGCCCCATTTCGCTGCTTAATAATGACTTAAAGTTCCTAGCTAAAATTATGTCGAATAGGGTATCTCAACATTTAACCTGTCTGATACACAATGATCAGGTGGGGTTTATCCCCTTCAGACAAGTGGGGGACAATATAAGGAAGGTTTTAAATCTCATGCATATCTCTAGAGACAAGAAGTTTCCTATGTGCTTGTTAGGTTTATGTCATCGAAAAGGCCTTTGATACTGTAGAGTGGAAATAGTTGTATGCAATTTTAGACACATTTGGTATTAAGGGGTCCTTTGTAAATCTGATTAAGACTTATTATAACCAGCCTAGGGCTAGGATAAAAATACCAGGCCAGACTAAACCATATATTAATATCCATAGGGGGACTAGGTAGGGGTGCCCATTATTCCCCCTACTATTCACTATGGCGATAGAACCCTAGGCACAAAAAATTAGAACAACCACTCAAATTCAGGGGATCCATATAGGTCTTCAGTAGTTTCAATGCAATTTGTTTGCTGACGACTTGTGCACTCTTACAAACCCAAGAGAGTGTGTACCAGCCCTATTGATCCTGTTAGAAATCTTTGGCCTTCTCTCGATGCTGAAATTACACACTGATAAAACAGAAGCATTATCAGTGAACCTTACCCTGGGAACTTTCTTCATGAGAACTATACCTTTTCCTGGCCTAGAGCGCACAAAGATATTTAGGGATTAACTTTACCCAAAACCCAGAGGATTTATATAAGGCCAACTGTCTTCCTTTAATGCAAATATTTAAAATGGAGCTTAACTCATGGTATAAGTAAAAGATTTGCTGGACAGGAAGGAGCCATACAGTAAAAATTAATTTACTACCTAGACTACTATATGTCTTCCGGACCCTCCTAATCGAAATTCCTAAAAAAGATCTTCTGAACCTTCAGAAACTCCTTTTTCAATTTATTTGGCTACATAAACCACACTGAATAGCTAAGCAGCTTATGACAAAGCATAAGATCTGGGGAGGCCTTTCTTGCCCCACCTTATTTATCTACTTTAAAGCAGCCCAGCTGGCCTTCATACCCATAGCGCACTCAACCTTACACCACACACATCTTGCTATGAGTTTGTATTCTTGGGAGCAAATAGTCTGTTTGAAGGATCCTTTAGCTTTTTTGCAGAAACCTATTATCCAATTACCACATTTTCACTGGCCTGCTGCAAATGGGCTTACTCTCGCCACAAATTGCTGCTAACATACACACCACTGAGCCCCATATTCCCACACCCTAAATTCCCCGTAAGTATGTTGAGGAGCTCCAGAGCTTGGTGGAGTTCTATAAATTTGAGTAGGCTGGTGGCGTGGTATCGAGAGGTTGGAGTTATCTCCTTTGAACAAATTTGAGACTTAAAAAAACTCCCGTTGGAGGAACACTTTACATTTTGTAGACTGAGGCATCATATCTCCTACTGGATTCAGCAAACAAGTGAACCCAAGCACACCTGGTTATCAAGACTATGCAGCAAAGCATCTTTAAACAAGGGCATTTTGGGTATGCTTTATAATTTATTTGATAAACGAAGCAGTGATGCAAAAGATAAATACATTTTAGAGTGGGAGAAAGATCTAGCGTGTAGTTGGGACTTCTCCAAATGGAAAAAGTCTTAGTCCTCCTTGTCAAATGGATCCGTAAATTACAGCCTGCTAGAAATGTCTATTAAACTCTTACACAGGGCGCATATCACCCCAGACCGGGTCTCTAAGTGGAAACCCATGGAAAATCCCAATTGCTTTAGAAGATGCGACTCGAGAGGTAATTTTATCCATGTGGGGTGGACCTGCTCCAAAACACAACAACTTTGGCAGGACTGTATGCGTCTGGCCTCAACCTTATTCCAAACACAATTAAAACCCTACATGGAGACATGCCTTCTAGGATTAGAAGCTCTATCTACCCTGCAAAATAAACTTGTACAGTATATAACGTTAGCAATTAAAAATCACATTGCAAGGATATGGAGTCTGATAAACTGGATTTCCAGACAGTTACACAGAAACTAAATAGCATTATGCTTCATGAACGCATCTCGCACATGCTCACGGACACTGTGGATACTTTATGAACTTTTGGGGCCCTTGGGTGGCTTATCAGGAGGACCAGACTTAGGGAATTTCTATACCCTTCTAATCCAAGACGGGAGTTGATCAAGGGGCCCTAGGTCGAGATCGGAGTTTGGGAGAGATTTGTCCATTTTATGCGAAAGAGATAAGAAATATCTTGAAAAGACAAGTAGTATGCCTGGTTAAACAGGAGGCTGCACAAAACTTTTGGGGCTGCATTTATATTAATTGGTGGTTAATATTCTGTTTTCTTAGCATTTTTTATTGTTTTAGTTCACAGTGGTGGACAGATATATCAAACGATGCTAATTACCTAGCTGGGTAGCCATTTCCAACAAAAGTGTAAAAAAGAGAAAAAAAAATAAAAAAGGCCAACTAGACGACTGGCTGCCCTGAGAGTACACAGATGGTGGAGGGGTTAATTGCATAGTCCACCCTGATACTTCGTTCATTAGTGTTGAAAACGAAAAGGTTTGAGGAATAGTCACAACAAGTCTATGTTTAAGGCATATGTTCTTTATTAATTAAAGGATAGCTATTTTGAAAGCGTATATTAACCTGTGAGTCAAACAAAACATACTTGAAGCATATGTTTGATATTCTGTTGGTGTATCTCTTGAATATTTGTGACAATAAAAATTATTGGAAAAAAATAAATAAATAAACATTCAAAATGTTGTCTATGCCCGAACCGTGCTCTTACATATAGAGCTGAGCCTGCCTATCAAATGCAGCATCAGAATGGCCAGGAGGGAAAAGTCCTGTATGCTACAGGGACAGCACCTCACACAGAAGTGAATACATTGGTGCAATCTCAATAAAGTTTATTAGAAAAAACAACAACTCCAAGCTCACAATGCATGCAGATACCCTGCTCCACACACCAATCTTGTGACCTGTCTGTCACCACACCAGCCTATTTCAGACAGAAGCAGCTGCAGAGCTCAGGTGAGCCCACATCCCTCTCTGTGTCTTGCTGTTGTTGTTCTGTCCTTCAGTCATGTATGACTCTCAGTGACCACATGAATGCAGCACACCAGGTACATCTGTCTGTGTTTCTGGTTGTGCTTATCCATATGGTTTTTATGGCAAAGATACTGGAGTGGGGTGCCAGTTCCTACTCCAGTGGACTGCATTTTGTCTAAACTCTCTAAAATGACCTGCCCATCTTGAGTGACCCTTCATGATATAGCTCACAGCTTCATTGAGGTACTTTATTTCCCGTTCAATTTTCGTTGTAAAGTCCCACGGGCTTCAACCTCCAAGCAGGTAGGGCATTGGAATCCAACCTCCATATTTCAATGAAGTCCTACGGGCTTAAATAATGAGTTATGGGCTTGGAGGTCATTCAAGCCCGTAGCACTTTGGATGGTAATCAAACATGAAATAAAGTATTTTATTTGGCGATTTGCTCGCTTGAGAATGTTGTGCTTTTAATTCTAATGTCACCCATTGTGTTCCCCATCATTTACAGTGCTTTACATGGTTCTATTGATTTCATATTTGCATTTACAGTGCTCCGAGTTTGCAGGCTTGAAACACGAGTTACGGGTTTGTGGCTGTGATCATGTTCAAGCACGTACATTTTTACTGCCGATAGCATGGTTTGCGATTATCGGGAAGTGGTACTGGCCAATTGAATAGCAGCGTAAAAGTAGAGCAACGCGAGGACGCAACTTGATTGCAGGAAATCCATAATTTAAAATTGAGTTAGGGCCTGCAATTGAATGAGGCCCTTAGTCTCTCTCGATGTCTATATGAATTTATCAGGAGAGGATATACTTACTTTTGGAGGAGATCTCTTATTTTATGTGTAACATATATATATATATAATGTGTGTGGGTAAATATACAGTTTATGTGTGTATATGTGAATATTAGTTGCGGAGCTAGTGCATAGGGACCCCGGTGCAAAAAAAAAATCTAGGGAGGGGCTCTGATGCCGGGGTGGAGGCGCTCATTGCATGTCGCAACTGCGGCCCTCGCACTTGCGGGGATGGAGGCCCGTAGGACTTAGCTGCAATGAGTGTCAAAGTTGTGGGGGTTGAGGCTTGCGGGACTTAGGCTGCAATGAGTGCCGAAGGCACTCATTGCAGGGCTCGAAACGAGAGCCATAGGCACACAAAAGGAGTCCTGCGGGACTTACGAGGCCCTCAAAATTTTGCGGCCTGAAATACTTTATCAGTCAAGTTCACAGCCCGCAAAACTTTATCGGACAAGCGCATAACTCACAAAGACCCACAAAAACGACAAATCCTACAAAAAGCGGGGGACACAGTTGATGAATCTCCCAACCCGGAATGAACAGGATCTATATTCCTTAAATTCAAAGATAACTTTGAAAGAAGTGCAGGATACTATCAAGGCAGCAAAGCCAGGTAAATTACCAGGCCCGGATGGGTTTACATCCCTGTATTACAAAGCTTTTATGCCAATTATCGCACCTTTTTAGTTACCCTATATAACTGCATCCTGGAGGGGGTTCAAATGCCTCCAGAGTTAATCAGGCTTACCTGATCTTTTTCCCTAAAGAGAATAGCGACCCTCTGGAGGTGAGAAACTACCGCCCCATTTCGCTGCTTAATAATGACTTAAAGTTCCTAGCTAAAATTATGTCGAATAGGGTATCTCAACATTTAACCTGTCTGATACACAATGATCAGGTGGGGTTTATCCCCTTCAGACAAGTGGGGGACAATATAAGGAAGGTTTTAAATCTCATGCATATCTCTAGAGACAAGAAGTTTCCTATGTGCTTGTTAGGTTTATGTCATCGAAAAGGCCTTTGATACTGTAGAGTGGAAATAGTTGTATGCAATTTTAGACACATTTGGTATTAAGGGGTCCTTTGTAAATCTGATTAAGACTTATTATAACCAGCCTAGGGCTAGGATAAAAATACCAGGCCAGACTAAACCATATATTAATATCCATAGGGGGACTAGGTAGGGGTGCCCATTATTCCCCCTACTATTCACTATGGCGATAGAACCCTAGGCACAAAAAATTAGAACAACCACTCAAATTCAGGGGATCCATATAGGTCTTCAGTAGTTTCAATGCAATTTGTTTGCTGACGACTTGTGCACTCTTACAAACCCAAGAGAGTGTGTACCAGCCCTATTGATCCTGTTAGAAATCTTTGGCCTTCTCTCGATGCTGAAATTACACACTGATAAAACAGAAGCATTATCAGTGAACCTTACCCTGGGAACTTTCTTCATGAGAACTATACCTTTTCCTGGCCTAGAGCGCACAAAGATATTTAGGGATTAACTTTACCCAAAACCCAGAGGATTTATATAAGGCCAACTGTCTTCCTTTAATGCAAATATTTAAAATGGAGCTTAACTCATGGTATAAGTAAAAGATTTGCTGGACAGGAAGGAACCATACAGTAAAAATTAATTTACTACCTAGACTACTATATGTCTTCCGGACCCTCCTAATCCCAATTCCTAAAAAAGATCTTCTGAACCTTCAGAAACTCCTTTTTCAATTTATTTGGCTACATAAACCACACTGAATAGCTAAGCAGCTTATGACAAAGCATAAGATCTGGGGAGGCCTTTCTTGCCCCACCTTATTTATCTACTTTAAAGCAGCCCAGCTGGCCTTCATACCCATAGCGCACTCAACCTTACACCACACACATCTTGCTATGAGTTTGTATTCTTGGGAGCAAATAGTCTGTTTGAAGGATCCTTTAGCTTTTTTGCAGAAACCTATTATCCAATTACCACATTTTCACTGGCCTGCTGCAAATGGGCTTACTCTCGCCACAAATTGCTGCTAACATACACACCACTGAGCCCCATATTCCCACACCCTAAATTCCCCGTAAGTATGTTGAGGAGCTCCAGAGCTGGGTGGAGTTCTATAAATTTGAGTAGGCTGGTGGCGTGGTATCGAGAGGTTGGAGTTATCTCCTTTGAACAAATTTGAGACTTAAAAAAACTCCCGTTGGAGGAACACTTTACATTTTGTAGACTGAGGCATCATATCTCCTACTGGATTCAGCAAACAAGTGAACCCAAGCACACCTGGTTATCAAGACTATGCAGCAAAGCATCTTTAAACAAGGGCATTTTGGGTATGCTTTATAATTTATTTGATAAACGAAGCAGTGATGCAAAAGATAAATACATTTTAGAGTGGGAGAAAGATCTAGCGTGTAATTGGGACTTCTCCAAATGGAAAAAGTCTTAGTCCTCCTTGTCAAATGGATCCGTAAATTACAGCCTGCTAGAAATGTCTATTAAACTCTTACACAGGGCGCATATCACCCCAGACCGGGTCTCTAAGTGGAAACCCATGGAAAATCCCAATTGCTTTAGAAGATGCGACTCGAGAGGTAATTTTATCCATGTGGGGTGGACCTGCTCCAAAACACAACAACTTTGGCAGGACTGTATGCGTCTGGCCTCAACCTTATTCCAAACACAATTAAAACCCTACATGGAGACATGCCTTCTAGGATTAGAAGCTCTATCTACCCTGCAAAATAAACTTGTACAGTATATAACGTTAGCAATTAAAAATCACATTGCAAGGATATGGAGTCTGATAAACTGGATTTCCAGACAGTTACACAGAAACTAAATAGCATTAGGCTTCATGAACGCATCTCGCACATGCTCACGGACACTGTGGACACTTTATGAACTTTTGGGGCCCTTGGGTGGCTTATCAGGAGGACCAGACTTAGGGAATTTCTATACCCTTCTAATCCAAGACGGGAGTTGATCAAGGGGCCCTAGGTCGAGATCGGAGTTTGGGAGAGATTTGTCCATTTTATGCGAAAGAGATAAGAAATATCTTGAAAAGACAAGTAGTATGCCTGGTTAAACAGGAGGCTGCACAAAACTTTTGGGGCTGCATTTATATTAATTGGTGGTTAATATTCTGTTTTCTTAGCATTTTTTATTGTTTTAGTTCACAGTGGTGGACAGATATATCAAACGATGCTAATTACCTAGCTGGGTAGCCATTTCCAACAAAAGTGTAAAAAAGAGAAAAAAAAATAAAAAAGGCCAACTAGACGACTGGCTGCCCTGAGAGTACACAGATGGTGGAGGGGTTAATTGCATAGTCCACCCTGATACTTCGTTCATTAGTGTTGAAAACGAAAAGGTTTGAGGAATAGTCACAACAAGTCTATGTTTAAGGCATATGTTCTTTATTAATTAAAGGATAGCTATTTTGAAAGCGTATATTAACCTGTGAGTCAAACAAAACATACTTGAAGCATATGTTTGATATTCTGTTGGTGTATCTCTTGAATATTTGTGACAATAAAAATTATTGGAAAAAAATAAATAAATAAACATTCAAAATGTTGTCTATGCCCGAACCGTGCTCTTACATATAGAGCTGAGCCTGCCTATCAAATGCAGCATCAGAATGGCCAGGAGGGAAAAGTCCTGTATGCTACAGGGACAGCACCTCACACAGAAGTGAATACATTGGTGCAATCTCAATAAAGTTTATTAGAAAAAACAACAACTCCAAGCTCACAATGCATGCAGATACCCTGCTCCACACACCAATCTTGTGACCTGTCTGTCACCACACCAGCCTATTTCAGACAGAAGCAGCTGCAGAGCTCAGGTGAGCCCACATCCCTCTCTGTGTCTTGCTGTTGTTGTTCTGTCCTTCAGTCATGTATGACTCTCAGTGACCACATGAATGCAGCACACCAGGTACATCTGTCTGTGTTTCTGGTTGTGCTTATCCATATGGTTTTTATGGCAAAGATACTGGAGTGGGGTGCCAGTTCCTACTCCAGTGGACTGCATTTTGTCTAAACTCTCTAAAATGACCTGCCCATCTTGAGTGACCCTTCATGATATAGCTCACAGCTTCATTGAGGTACTTTATTTCCCGTTCAATTTTCGTTGTAAAGTCCCACGGGCTTCAACCTCCAAGCAGGTAGGGCATTGGAATCCAACCTCCATATTTCAATGAAGTCCTACGGGCTTAAATAATGAGTTATGGGCTTGGAGGTCATTCAAGCCCGTAGCACTTTGGATGCTAATCAAACATGAAATAAAGTATTTTATTTGGCGATTTGCTCGCTTGAGAATGTTGTGCTTTTAATTCTAATGTCACCCATTGTGTTCCCCATCATTTACAGTGCTTTACATGGTTCTATTGATTTCATATTTGCATTTACAGTGCTCAGAGTTTGCAGGCTTGAAACACGAGTTACGGGTTTGTGGCTGTGATCATGTTCAAGCACGTACATTTTTACTGCCGATAGCATGGTTTGCGATTATCGGGAAGGGGTACTGGCCAATTGAATAGCAGCGTAAAAGTAGAGCAACGCGAGGACGCAACTTGATTGCAGGAAATCCATAATTTAAAATTGAGTTAGGGCCTGCAATTGAATGAGGCCCTTAGTCTCTCTCGATGTCTATATGAATTTATCAGGAGAGGATATACTTACTTTTGGAGGAGATCTCTTATTTTATGTGTAACATATATATATATATAATGTGTGTGGGTAAATATACAGTTTATGTGTGTATATGTGAATATTAGTTGCGGAGCTAGTGCATAGGGACCCCGGTGCAAAAAAAAAATCTAGGGAGGGGCTCTGATGCCGGGGTGGAGGCGCTCATTGCATGTCGCAACTGCGGCCCTCGCACTTGCGGGGATGGAGGCCCGTAGGACTTAGCTGCAATGAGTGTCAAAGTTGTGGGGGTTGAGGCTTGCGGGACTTAGGCTGCAATGAGTGCCGAAGGCACTCATTGCAGGGCTCGAAACGAGAGCCATAGGCACACAAAAGGAGTCCTGCGGGACTTACGAGGCCCTCAAAATTTTGCGGCCTGAAATACTTTATCAGTCAAGTTCACAGCCCGCAAAACTTTATCGGACAAGCGCATAACTCACAAAGACCCACAAAAACGACAAATCCTACAAAAAGCGGGGGACACAGTTGATGAAGGGACAAAGGCCATAAATTGCTCGAGAGGCAGTTGCACGAGTGGAGGCCCGCTGAACTTAGCTGCAATGAGAGCCAAACGCACTCATTGCAGGCCACAACTGTGGCCCTCCCGAAGCAAGGGACGCAGTTGCAGGTGTGGAGGCCCACGGGACTTAGGCCTTTGGCGCTCATTGCAGGCTTTGCAATGGGCGCCGCAGGTGCTCATCGTGAGCCACGCAGGGCTTTGCTGCAATTAGCGCCAAAGGCGCGCATTACAGGGCTCGAGATGAGCACCGTAGCTGCTCACCGTGAGTCCCACGGGACTTATGAGGCACACAATATTTTATGGCCCGCAATACTTTATCAGGCAAGTTTACGGCCAGCAATACTTTATCAGCCAAGCGCTTAACTCCAAAGACCCAAATCCTATAAAAAAACTAATTTATACACTCACAGACATCTCAGGGGGAGAGCCAGGGATTCTGTGAGTGAGCTAGCAAGATTATTTGAACCATATTTTGAACACTCTAAAATCATCTAAGCGGCAAAACATTGGCGGCTGAAAAAACGTAAAAAGTCTCAAACAGTATGAAAACGAGGCCGAGACACGTAACACTAACCAGAACAATGCCAGCCACGTCCGACTTACAAAATAACAAAATATACGTTTACGAAGGCCGTAAATTGAGAGGCATGTAAGAAATAGACAATTGCCGCCATTTTAGCGTGAACAACAGTAATTCTTAATTAATTATTTATTTTTCTAATGCCCTCATTTAGGATTACATGTTTAGATCTTGAGGTTTGGCATTTATGACAATTAAACATAATAGATAAAATACAAATGTTTATTTATAAATTAATTGACTAAAATAATACAAATGAGCCGTAATATGCATGAAAGATTATTTCTATATTACTTTAAGATAACAAAAATTGTCTGGAAAAATACACATGGACTGAAATGCTCTTTACACAGATTAAATATATTAATTACATAGAAATACAACTTATATAAGCAGGTAAGCAAAATAAAAATAGTACTCATGTCATGTTTGCCATTGTTTGCAATATAATAAAACATGAATTTAAAAAAATAAAAGTAAATAAAAATATGTCTATTTACAATTACAAATTACAATGGCGGACAACGCAGAACAAAAATTAGAATACAAAAAACAAAAGGCAAGGGAACGGAAGCAAAGATTGAGAGAAAAACAGTTGCCGGAAACTTCAAGAAGGATAAGAGAAGAAGATCGTCAGAGACTTGCCAACAAAAGAGCAATGATTGTAAAAGCACAAAATGAGCGTGAAGGAGCTACCAAGAAAAGAAAAAGTAAAACACATCATACATGTAAAGCATTGAAGAATGAGAGAAATGTTAATATAGAAAATAGTAGTAATATATCTGCTCACAATAGTCTCTTATTTACATCTTTAGCAGTAGAAACACATTATTATGGGTTACTGAATGTGGTTTATCAATTTTGTGGGATGCATCATTTTGACAAAGAAAGATCAAGAGATGGTGAGTTTATTAGTTCCCTTTTAAAAAGGAAAGGTAGGAATGCCAGAAAGACACACATTTCCACAATATTTAGAAAGTATTATGACTGATGTAACATTTCCAAATAAAAAAAAATTCAAACAAAAATCAGGTCTTATAACGGTGCCATTTAATTTGCTTCAATGGGTGCAACATTAGCAGAAAATGTGCCAGGTCATGGCCCTTACTGTTTTAAAGTACAAGGCCAAATTTATCACTGCACTTCACATTAACACCCAGAAGCAGGAAAGCAAAGGAAATTTGCAGTCATATGGCCTAGATACAATGGAAGCAGTTGAACAACATATGACACTTCCTGAAAATAAAAAAGGGTTTAGCCACAGTTTTTAAAGAGTTTGATAAGATTATGGAGAACAACCCATATACACAAGCATACAAAAAAAAATAGCTGAAGTAGAAAGAGAACAACAGACCGATGCTCAAATAAATAATTTGCCAATGCCAAGTGTAAATATGGTTCTTAAAGGAGATCGTCATTGTGATCAGAGATGTTACAATTTACCAACATCAAATGAGGTGGCCATGGTGTTTCAAAATGACAAGGGTTACCCAACATTTGAGCAGGATATTAGAATATATCCCAGAAATCTACATATATTAAGTACTAATTTGTATCCAATGACATATCCAATTTTTTTACCCAAACAGTGAGCCAGGATGGCAACCAAAATTACAAATGCAATGTTATCTGAATAGTAACGTTTGTGTCAGAAACAATAAAAAGTGGCACAAACTGCTATTTGTGATGTCTTTAATCCCATTTTATTTGGTGGGAAACTCACACAACAATGGACCATTGATTCATATTTACAAGTAGAAGCCGATAATCAAAATTTTATAAAATTTTAACAAAATATGCTTTGTGTAGAACAATATTCTGGACTGATGGACTATGTAGCTGAATTGTCTACAAACAGAGAACTTCCAGTTGGCAGAGCGATGATTTTGCCCTCTTCTTTTCACGGGTCTCCTCGCAATATGCAAGAAAGATACAATGATGCAATGACTTTTGTCACTAAATTTGGCAAACCAGATTTATTCATTACATTTACATGTAATCCACAATGGCCAGAGATAGTAGAAAACTTGAAACATGGACAAAGTGCTTCTGATAGATCAGATTAAGTGGCTAGAGTATTCAAAATCAAACTAACAGCATTAATCCATGACATCACCATCAGAAAATTATTTGGAAAATGTGTGGCTTTTGTTTATACCATTGAATTCCACATGCACACCTACTTTTTATACTGCAGGAAACAGATAAACTAAATACAGCGGAGAGAGTGGATTCATTGGTTAGTGCTGAACTTTCACATCCAGAAAAATATGCAAAACTCTATCAAATTGTAACACATTGCATGATTCATGGGCCATATGGAGATATTAATCCCCAATCACCATGTATTCGAAAATAAGAAATGCACAAAAGAATTGCCAAAAGAATTTAGAGTGCAAAATTATGCTAGTTGTGATGGATATTCTTTGTATAAAAGAACAGAAGGACAAACTGTGATAATTTGTGGTAAAGTTGTAGATAATAGATATGTGGTTCCATATAATCCACACTTGCTGATTAAGTACAATACACACATAAATGTGGAAGCTTGCACTTCAATCAACTCCCATAAAATATGTCTACAAATACATTTACAAAGGATGTGATGCAGCAACTGTTGTTGTGCAAGGTGCACAAAACCAAGAAGAAAATCCTATTTTACCTGAAGCAATGTGGCGTCTTCTCAAATTTGAAATGTATGATCGCTCACATGCTGTGTATTGATTAGCGGTACATTTGCCACAAAGACAATTAGTTTAATTTCTTGCTGGAGATAAAATAAACGCTCTGGCTCAAATGAAAACAGAGAAACAACACTTACTGCATGGTTTTAATTCAATTCACAGGACACAGAGGCAAGAACATTTTTATACTTTGAGATTCCATATCATTATGTCTTCATAAATGAGGCATGGCAAAAAAGAAAAATAAGTTGAAAAAAAAATTATACCCAGAATGTACACTGTCAGTCTAAGAGACATTGAATGCTTTAGCTTTAGATTACTACTTTTAAATGTTCCTGGTGCACAACGTTATGAACATTTACGTACAGTCAATGACATAGTTGATGATACATTTCAATAAGCTGCAAGACATTAAAACTTCATAGCAGATGATACTGAATGGGAGAGATATCTACAAGAAGCAGCACTATGTAAAATGCCAAAGCAAATGAGAGAACAATTTGCATTAATTTGCATATTTTGTAATGTTCCTCATGCAGTAGCTTTGTGGGAAACATTTAAATTAAATATGTGTGAAGACATTTTGAAACATTACAAAGAGGTCCATAGATGAATTAAAAGCATTAATGGAAATTCAAGAAGTCTTTCTTTGTTATGGATTAAATTGTGCACATTTAAATCTGAAAGATCCAGGAATGATTGATGAAATAAACTTTGAAGACTATGATGCTGATGTTGAACAACAATAAACAGGGGAAAAATAGCAACTTTAAATACATTGCAATTGGAAGTAGTTAACGCCATCAAAAAAAGCAATAGACGATGACATGCTCAAAGAGTGGTATTTCTGTCCAGATGGACCTGGATGGTCGGGGGAAAATTATCGATATAATTTACTGATGAGTTTCATTCGAGCTAAAATAGCTCTGGCCTATGCAACAACTGGAATTGCGGCACTATTGTTAGAAGGTGAGAGAACTGTGCGTAGTGGCTTTAAACTGCCATTGTCAGATATTAGAATGAAATCATCTCAAGCAAAAAAACTACAAAAACAAAATTAATTATAATAGATGACGCAACAATGATGTTGTGCCATGTCCTGCAATGTATTGATCGTTTGTTACGTAAAGTTATGGCTACAGAATTGCCTTTTGGGGGAAAGGTGATGTTGTTAGGTGGAGATTTTAGGCAAACATTACCTGTGGTTGTCCATGGAAATCAGACACATATTCTCGAAACATGTATAAAGGCAAGTCCACTATGGAAAATATTTACACATCTTAAATTAAAAAATATATGAGACCCGAGGGCCAAAATGATTTCAATGATTGGTTAATTAAGAAAACACAGGTCATAAGTAATTTACCTGAAGATACTGTGGAAATACCACAGGAAATGATTTGTAAGTAGTGATGTCGCAAACATCAAATTTTCGGTTCGCGAACACCGGACGCGAACTTCCATCAAATGTTCGCGAACGGGCGAACCCGACGAACCGCCATAGTCTTCAATGGGCAGGGACTCTTTCTGGCCACAATAGTGATGGGAAAGTTGTTTCAAGGGGACTAACACCTGGACTGTGGCATGCCGGAAGGGGATCCATGGCAAAACTCCCACAGAAAATTACATAGTTGATGCAGAGTCTGGTTTTAAGCCATAAAGGGCATAAATCACCTAACATTCCTAAATTGTTTGGAATAACATGCTTTAAAACATCAGGTATGATGTTGCATCGATCAGGTAGTGTAAGGGTTACACCCGCTTCACAGTAACAGACCAATCTCCCCGTTTAATGCACCCCAAACATCCGCAAACAGTCCCTTTGCACAACCGTAAACTCCCCATTTGCACAAGGTATGATACCAAGCTAGCCATGTCCCGTTCCTTGTCCTCACTGATGTCATTGAAGGTCTCTTCCTCCACCCAGCCACCAAGGGTCCCCGTAAGGTGACAAAAAGCCCCCTGGGACGCCTGCTGTGTTTGGTCTTCCACCTCCTCAAAGCCACCTTTCTCCTCTGACTCCTCTTCTTCAGACTCCCAGAGTCTGGGGGCTTCCACTGCCCAGCATGGAAGATTGTACACAGGTCAGAGTCTGGGGGCTTCCACTGCCCAGCATGGAAGATTGTACACAGGTCAGAGTCTGGGGGCTTCCACTGCCCAGCATGGAAGATTATACACAGGTCAGAGTCTGGGGGCTTCCACTGCACAGCATGGAAGATTATACGCGTTGCCTCTGTCTGCGTTATTATAAGGTGTGTACTGTTAAGTAGTACTATTCCTATCGGTTTAATCCCTGTTACGTCCACTATCAGGGGACATGTATATGGCACGGATTTTTGGAAGTGGGAGATTGAAAAAGATGCTTGGTCGGTCCTCCCACTTGAAATTTAAGGCACTGCGCGTGCAATCTAAGGTGCCACCAGATATGAGTGTCACTGTGCACTGGCAAGAGTTGGCAGAGTAGATGCAATAGGCTTCACACACACGCCTGTAGGCAGGCAATTGCTATTCAATCTATTACAGTAAAAAAAGTGTTGTTTTATGTCACTGTACACTACGGTTGCACCAGATATGACGTATCACCGTGCACTGGCAAAAGTTGGCAGAGTAGATGCAATAGGCTTCACACACACGCCTGTAGGCAGGCAATTGCTATTCAATCTATTACAGTCAAAAAAGTGTTGTTTTATGTCACTGAGCACAATATAAGCTGTGAGCCTGACACAGGCAGGCAACTGAAATTAGATCACAGGAAAAAAATGGTTGTTTTCAATGTATGTTACATTACCAGGTATGAGTAGTGAAAATAAGCACAATATAAGCTGTTAGGTGTTAGCCTGTCACACACACACGCTGGCAGGCAAGCATTGATTACAAAAAAATAAAAAATAAATGATGTTCAAAGTTTCCTCAATGATAAAGTATAGGGGGCGAACCGAAAAGCGAATGTGTTCTCCGGCGAACTGTTCGGGACATCACTATTTGTAAGCAGTCACTAATATCAGCTGTATTCGAAAATGGATTAATCACAATGAAGAATCAGACCTTGCACAAAAAGTAATATTAACATACAAAAATAAAGATGCACTGCATCTGAATAATGACATTTTGAAAGTAATAATGGCAACACAGAAAAATTATTACAGTGCAGATTCTGTTCTGGCTGATGACAAAGATAGTGAGTCCAACTTTACAATTGAATTTATCAATTCATTAACAACATCTGGAATGCCACCAAATATTTTGCAGTTAAAACTAGGGGCAATCTTCATGTTACTGAGAAATATGAACCAAAAGAAAGGACTTTGTAATGGGACCAGATTCATTGTGCAGGATTTATTATATCATTTCATACATGAAGAAATTCTGAATGGTACCCATAAAGGTGAACAAGTTTTTATACCAAGAATTGACTTGGCTCCAAGTGATAGTGGTTTGCCTTTTGTCCTTCAAAGGAGACATCATCATGTCATTTGCTATGACCATTAATAAATCTCACGGATAAACTTTTAAGTCCATTGGAGTTTTTGCCCATGGATAAATCTATGTGGCATTTTCCCGCTGCAAAAATCTGGAAAACATGAAAGTTTTAGTGGAAAAAAACGAAAGTCAGGGTGAGTTGTTAAATGATTGGAGAGTTTTCACTAAAAATATAGTTTATTATGAGGTGCTGTAAGTTCTACAACAAAAGGAAAACAAAAAAACAAAGGCAAACAAGAAATGTAAAATTAACATTGACAAACTTGAAAGTCTGTTGGACTCTTTTTAGAGTAACCACTATTTGCCCAGAGACAACTCGATGTCCCATTTGCACTACAAATTAACATTTGGAAGTGAGCATCAGTTAGTATATGATGGAAAAGTGAAACACTATTTGCACCACATCAACTATAAGTGCCAATTTCATACATTTCAAGTTTAACAGTTATTAAAGGTTGTTAATGTTTGTACTGTAAATATTGTATCTTAGAAGATGTTGTAAGTTTAATAAAAATATTAAAACCATTACCCAGTGCTTCCCAAACAGGTTGGCAAAACACAACAAACAGGTGCAGAAATGAAAACAAAACTGTGTAAACATAGGCTAAATGCCCTGTGCATTAGTCGGTTCACACAGTATATCATTCATATTACAACCTATATGGGTACCATTGAATCTAATTAGCACTTGCATTGCATTTAGATATCGGTTTCAATGTATGGATTTAGGGGTTTTATGGGATGTCAGTAGGGGAATTATTGCATTTCTTTGGGAATTCTAATGTATAATTAAAGAGAAAGTATTGATCCAGGGAGTAAGCCGATCGCCGCCATCTGGGGTCAGGAAAGAATTCATTTTTTTCCCAATTTGAGAAAAATGGCTAAGTTTCACTTAGATTTTTAATGTATGCATTCCTCTGGATTCCATATTGTAAATAAGTTATAAACTGTTTAAAAGAAAATGTACACATTCTTCAAATATTCATGTATACATTACAATAAAAATTTTACTAATTCACAAAACTATTGTTTTTGAGTTGAATAAAGATAGAAGCTGTATGTTATAACATAAGGGGATGTGGGAATCACTGGGCCGGCAGGGTGCACAGGGGACCCCTAGAGACTGATGTGCCACAGTGGGCTGTAAGGGGCCACAGAGGCCCAACAGGAGGATTACAGGGGCCACAGGGGACCCATGGGGGCCAAATGCACCCACATGGGCCACACAGGATCTGTGAGTGCCACAGGGGACCTGTAACAGCCACAGAGAACCAACGGGGGCTACAAGGGATCCGCGGCGGGCACAGAAGACCCACAGGGCCACGGGAGGCCTCCGGGGCCACTGGAGAAATGTGAGGGCCACAGTAAAGCTGCAGAGGGTCAGTGGGGGCCACATGGGGGTGAAGGGGCCACAGGAGACCTGCGGGAGGTCTGTGGGGACCCAGCTCCGCCTCAGATGTATATATATGTGTGTGTGTGAAGGAGCAGAATTAGAAATATATGCTAATTAACCACTCAAATATGTTGTTTGCAACTTAATAATAATTATGTAAAGGCAACATATAAACTAAATCATATATATAGTTGTGAGCGTACGAGTTGTTGCTAACGCTGCGGGCTCGCATAGCGAGCCCGCGGCCCTCGCGAAGGGAGGGCACTGGGCGAGGGTCTCAGTTGCTGGCATGGAGCGCCTTCGGCGCTCCTTGCCAGCAACTGAGGACCCTCGCAAAGCAAGGGCCGCAGTTGCTGGCATGGAGCGCCGAAGGCGCTCCATGCCAGCAACTGCGACTTTTGCAAAGTTCACGTTGCAACCCAAAGAGCACGACACACACATTACGACACTCGCAAACAACATACCACACACGTTCACACACATTACGGCCTCGCAACACTCGGAAGCAACTCGCGAACATTAAAAAATCTAAAACACAATACATACACACAGCACATACATAAAAACCTTACCTACACCAAGAGGGAGCACCCAGGACCTCAAAAATGCAACTTAGACCTTCATTTTACTCGAAATAAAAGAGTTTAGAGACTAAAAAAAAATGTAAGCGAGAGAAAAAATGGCCGCCGAACAAAACCAAAACAAGGCTACAGCACTCTAAACTCGCAAAACACCACAAGAAACTCGCAAAACGCCACAAACGACCTACGGATATTCATACCACACAGTGCACACATTCAGAATACTTACACAGCAGCTCCACACCACTAATGCTCCAGCAACATCAAAACAGATTGCCAGCTCTTCAACACAATGCTTCAAAATAGGTAAAGTATATTCATTTAGTAATGTATTACATATTTCATTATTATACACCAAACAGCATTAGCTACCTTACAATTTCATTGCCGTCATTTTTTGACGGGCAATTCGCTAGTAATATATATATATTACTAGCGACTTGCCCGTCAAAAATGACGGCAATAAAAAGTGAAGCCTGGCAATGCTGTTTGCCACACAATGGGAGTCTCTCCCCCTCTACTTTACTGGCCTCACGATGAGCGCCTTTAGCATTCATCATGGGCCTAGCAATGAGCGCCTTCGGCGCTCATTGCGAGTCTCTCCCCCTCTCTACTTCCTCCCTTGTGTCTCCTCCCCCCTCCTCTCCCTCCCTTGTGTCTCCTTCGCCCACTGTGTTTTTACCCCCTCTCCCTCCCAATGTCTCTAAACCCCTCCCCTGTGTCTCTTTCACCCCTTCCCTTATCTCTCTCTCTCTCCCCCATCTCTCTCTCTCTCCCCCATCTCTCTCTCTCCCCATCTCTCTCTCTCTCCCCATCTCTCTCTTTCTCTCTCCTCCCATCTCTCTCTCTCTCTCTCCCCCATCTCTCTCTCCCCCTATCTCTCTCTATCTCCCCTCCATCTCTCTCTCCCCATCTCTCTCTCCCCCATCTCTCTCTCCCCCATCTCTCTCTCTCTCTCTCTCGCCCATCTCTCTCTCCCCCATCTCTCTCTCTCCCCCCATCTCTCTCTCTCTCCCCATCTCTCTCTCCCCATCTCTTTCTTTCTCTCTCTCTCCCCAGCTCTCTCTCTCTCCCCATCTCTCTCTCTCTCTCCCCATCTCTCTCCCCTCATCTCTCTCTGCCCCCTCATCTCTCTCTCTCTCTTTCCCCATCTCTCTCTCTCTCCCCATCTCTCTCCCCCCATCTGTCTCTCACTCTCCCCCCATCTGTCTCTCTCTCTCCCCCCATCTCTCTCTCTCTCCCCCCCATCTCTCTCTTTTTCTCCCCCATCTCTCTCTCTCACCCCATCTCTCTCTCCCCATCTCTTTCTTTCTCTCTCTCTCCCCAGCTCTCTCTCTCTCCCCATCTCTCTCTCTCTCTCCCCATCTCTCTCCCCTCATCTCTCTCTGCCCCCTCATCTCTCTCTCTCTCTTTCCCCATCTCTCTCTCTCTCCCCATCTCTCTCCCCCCATCTGTCTCTCACTCTCCCCCCATCTGTCTCTCTCTCTCCCCCCATCTCTCTCTCTCTCCCCCCCATCTCTCTCTTTTTCTCCCCCATCTCTCTCTCTCACCCCCCATCTCTCTCTCTCTCCCCCATCTCTCTCTCTCCCCCCATCTCTCTCTCTCTCTCCCCATCATCTCTCTCTCTCTCTCTCCCCATCATCTCTCTCTCTCTCTCCCCATCTCTCTCTCTCTCCCTCTCTCTCTCTCTCTCTCTCTCTCCCCATCTCTCTCTCTATTGTATTATTGTAGTTCCTAGATAAAGATGGCGGCTGCGACCTTGGCTGGTCCCGGAGCCTCAAGTGCAGGGCCACTTTCCGGGCAGCCGTGGGTAGGAAGGAGTGGGAGCCGAGCTAAGAAGAGCCGGGTGACCTTCTGTGGAGGAGGGGGAGAGGGACCGGATGGATCCGATCCAACCCCGATCCATATATAGGAGCTGCGGATCAACATGAAGTGCCTGAACAAGGTCTGCGGAGGGGATAGTGACAGCATGGAGGTGAGAGGAGAGAGTGACTGGGGAACCAGGGAGTGTGGGGATAGAAAGGAAGGACAGAGCGGTGTGTATGGAGGAGGCCTGCGGGGCAGTGACAGCACTGAGGTGAGAGAGGAGATAGTGACTGGGCAAGGAGAGAGCGGGGTGTATGGAGGAGGAGGAGGCTTGCCGAGGGACAGGGATAATACAAAGGAGAGAGTGAGTGTGTGGGGTTAGGAGGGAAGGACAGAGCAGTGTGTATGGTGAAGGGGGAATGCAGTGAGTGTGTGGGGACACCGCACAGAGCGCATTTACGCGCCCCGATCGGCTTTGCGATCAGATTGTTGTCAAATTGCGATTTGTCGCAAAGCGTGACGACGAATCGCACTTTGACAATTATAATATGTGATAATATATTTTTTACAAACACATAGATTTATTCAAATTTATTTTTTAAAGATAATAATGTTTAAAATGGAGGGAGAAACGAAACAGTACCAAGTCATGCAGAACTAACTTGGAGTGCAACTGGTTGTTCTGGTTCTGGTCTGTTGTTGGTGAATTATCACCATCTCCTTCTGTAGGTGCAAGATGTTCCTCCCACATGTTGTTCACTCTCTGTTTGTTTAATATTCTATTTGCTCATTTAACAAATTATTTATTTATGCAGTTTTACTCTCTCAGTATATTTGCTGCTATCATAGTATGTTTGTATAATTATTGGCTCAGTCGGAAAATACCTGACCTAGATAGAGAGGTATGAAGATGGGGGGGGGGGGGCGGGTATTGAGGGAGCGAAGAGAGGAGTAAAAGGAGAGATGGATAGCAAGGGAGGGATAGAGGAAGAGGCATAGAATCGGATAGAAGAAGAGGCGAAGAATCTATCTCTAACTTTCTATCTGCCTATCGCTCTATCCATTTGTCTCTCTCTATCCCTTCTTCTCTCTCTCTCTCTCTCTCTGTCTCGATCCCTTTCTTTATCCCTCTCATTAACTCTCTATCCACCTCTCTCACTACTCCGCCCCTCCCTGTCTCTCAATCTCTATCCCTGTCTTTCTCTATGGGATCACATTTGTGGTTGTATACTGTCACTAGACAGGGTTTATACATGTTGTGAAGGGGAGGGGTTTATACTGTTGGGTGTAGTCAATGTAAGGGGAGGGGCCAGGTCTCTGTTTTTCCCCCCACCAAGTTGGAAAGTCACCAGCTGCCACTGTCCATTTGTATTCTTCATATTCCATGCTCTCATAAGTTTCTTTGATATTGACAGCATGAGCTAGTGGCACTGATGGAAGCTTATTTCCTTTGTGGAGAAGCACAGCTTTCAAACTAACTTTAGGAGAATCGATAAATAAATGCCAATCCTTTGTTTTGTACTCGTGACCAAATGCTTCCATGACAGAATAAACATCATTGCAAAAAACAAGTTCATCTTCAAGGGAAAAGAATGCTTAAAGACACTATGCCTATCTTTTAAAAAACAAACTTTGGTTTCCTTATGGAGAAGATTACAGCCTTTCAACCTTCTGCTTGCTTTTTTAGATTGGTTCAAGTCACGGACAAGGTCATTGAGATCTCCTTGGGTAAGGAAATGTGGTTGTAATGATGAACAGGAAGCTTTTAAAAGTTTTATCAAGCTTTATATCATCATCACCATGCTCTACAGCATATTTTTCTCGTTCATCATCACTAAGTATTACTTCTTCTGGAGGCATTGGTACAGGCAATTCTTCACTATGCAGCACTGTCCTGATTGCAGATGGTAAATTAACAGGGTGCTTTGATTTAGAACTGATGCCTGCAATGTTTGTAAGACAAAAGTAACAATCTGTAGAGTGATCTTTTTGTTCTCGCCAAATCATTGGAATAGCAAAATGCATGTGCCGAGAACCTGTTGACCAACTTGTGAAGCATGACACAAGTACAACAACAAAAATGAGGGGCCCAACTTTTATCTTGGTCACAGACGCTGCATCCAAAGTAAAGCGCATAACACTTCTAAATAAGTGGAATAAAACCAAGTTTATGATTTTTAAATATCACCCCAGCGAAAATTTAACAAAATGAGTCTGGATGACTAATACAATTTCTTGGCATTGTTCAACTTCGTATTATGAACATAAAATGTACATAGAACTACATAAATAACAGATACTCCCAGCATTAGATGTTTCAAGAACTAACTCTTTCCACCAACTGGCCAGGTGCTCTGACTCATACAGTAAACTAGCAAACACTCATCAAAGACTCATCATGCCTCAAGAGCATCACGTGACAGATTATGACTCAACTGTTTATTACTCGAGGCCTTTTTACGTTGAGAAAAAAAACATATTTTTGAGCTTAATTTCAAAGTTTAAAAAAAGAAAAGTTTTGTATTTAGACCCTGGAATGTCAAAAAATCATAAATCTTACAAAACTTCTTAAACTTTCTCAGAAACATTAGTTTTCCTTCTAGAATCAGTGCCCAGTGCAAAGAAAGATACCTTGAAGCTTGGTTTTCTCATTCTCAAATAAGTTAGTTTGGGATTAGATATGAAAAATCAACATCACATGGCATGATCATTTTGATTGAATTGAAAATGCCTATAAAGTATGCAAATTCCAAAATGTATTAATTAAAAAAGGTAGTAACTAATCTCTAAATGGAATAGAGTGAATTGGATATATATAAGAGACATCCCTATGTGCGGTGGGTCTGGAATAACAATCCCCACCACAACCTTAGAGACAAATAAGACTCTAATTTGAAAATGTGTAGCAACTCATAAAGAAAAAATAATAAGGATACAAAAATAACTTTAATTAAGAAAAAATCTAAATAAAAATGAAAAAGGTGTAGATAAAAAAGAGATATATACTTTGTAAATCTCTGGTAGGCTGGCTCTAGTAAGTTAAGGGGGTTATTTTTGTATCCTTATTATTCCAAGAATTTAAACTTTCATAAGTATTGATTTTGTCAAAAAAAAGTAAATATTTTAACACTTTCTAAAACCTTCTCAGAAACATTTGTTTTTTCGTCTAGATTCAGTGACCAATGCAAAGATAGATACTGTAAAGCTTGGTTTAATCACTATCAGATAGGTCTCTTTGGGATTATATATGAAAAAACAAAATCAAGTGGTATGACAATTTTGATTGAATTAAAAATGCCTATATAGTATCCAAATCTAAACTAATTTCTTTTAGCCCAACTGATAGTATCTAAATCTAAAAATGAGCTTGAATGTTAGAGGAATATATTTTTTTACATAGCCCAGATTCATGAAAAATATTGTTGTGGCTTTTCTTAAAGCCCAGAATTGAAATGTGTGTCATCTTAAAAAAATTAAAGAATAAAGGTTATTTTTTTTCCCTAATCTTAAATAAGTGACAGAAACATATTTTGAAGCTTAATTTCAAAGCTGTGAAAAAAAAGGAGTTGTATGAGTTTTTACCTTAAAGTCCGTCAATTACCTACAGAAGAGGGGCAAATCAAAGGGATTCCCTGATACGGAGCTTCTTTGTGGAAGACAAAGAAAAGAAGACCCGGCTAACGAAAACAAAAGGCTTATTTAAATGCAGAAACTGTCGCGCATGTAAATATATAAGATCCGAAAAGGTATTTCGTCACCCACAAAAAAATCAAATATTTCCTCTAAAAATGTACTTTAGTTGTCTCTCCACGTATGTGATATATGTTATAATATGCAAACGTGGAACATTTTACGTGGGGAAGACTATAAGACAATTGAGGAGAAGGATTTTAGAGCATATTTCGTCAAATATGTTGGATACACCAATCAACTTTTGTGAGATACTGTACATATATCCTCCCCTTTGATTAGGAGCATATACACACTTCAATAATTGTACAGGATTAGGGCAGCCATTTTCTCTGTCACATATATATTTTTCCATATATATATCAATCCTATCTTCACTAGGGATTCTGATACACACGTATATATATATATATATATATATATATATATATATATATATATATATTCCAGATATCTTATTCCATATATATATATATATATATATATATATATATATATATATTGTGACAGATTAACTGCCACTCTCAGGATCCATGCCTTGTTTTCCAGCACCACAATGGAGTACTCTGGAGCCTTTTGTAAGGTTTAACAGAACTTGCGCTTTATTTGTCAGCATTAAAGAAAATAATCAAAAGAAAATAAATCCTAGCTCCTCTTTGAAGCACTACCTATACTTTTATCTGCAGTTCCCTCACTGCTCTGCTCTGCAGTTCATAATATAGTCCAAAACACAGGCCTGCACACTTGCCTGTTTTATAGTCCACTCCCTTCAGGACCTGCACTCCATCTGCAGAGGAGCTGTGTCTCTTTGACCTCTCCGATCACGCTGGACACTCTTCTCAATATCTCTCAACTGAGCTGGCTGTACACTGCCGGGCAGTCAGACTGGCTTTCCAGGTCTCCCTGACCTCTCTGTCGCCACACAGAGCTGTCTCAGGCTTCCTACTCACAGGTTCCACACTTCCAAACAATCCTCCAACTGAATGTAGCAGGGCTTGATTGCAGCCACACCCCTGCCTTTTGAGCAGGTTGTTAACTCTCTAACTCCTGGGGAAAAGTCTTGAAGAGCTCTCTTCTGACCCCTGGTGGCCCTTCACCACAATATATATATATATATATATATATATATATATATATATATATATATATCAGTGGCATAGCTAAGGGGTGGAGAGGGGGGCGGACCGCCCTGGGTGACAGCATATAGAGGGGTGACACTATGTCACCTCCAACAAAAATTTTCATCCCTCTCTGTGGCTCCCATCCTCCGGCCGGAACTACTTTCTGGATCAAGCCTTGCATTGCGCATGCGCATCCCGCCTGCGCGATTCGCGGCTTGATCCAAGTAGTAGTTCTGGCTGGAGGACGGTCGGCGCAGAGGAGAAGACGGTGAGTGCGGCGATGCCGGCAGGATTGGAACCAGGTACGAGCATCAGTGGGGCAGGGGGAGCATCAGTGGGGCAGAGCAGTGGGGCAGGGGGAGCTTCAGTGGGGCAGGGGGAGCATCAGTGGGGCAGGGGGAGCATTAGTGGGGAAGAGCAGTGGGGCAGGGGGAGCATCAGCTGGGCAGGGGGAGCATCAGCGGGGCAGAGGGAGCATCAGCGGGGCAGGGGGAGCATCAGCGGGGCAGGGGGAGAATCAACGGGGCAGAGGGAGCATCAGCGGGGCAGAGCAGGGGGAGCATCAGTGTGGCAGGGGAGCACCAGTGGGGCAGGGGTAGCATCAGTGGGGCAGGGGTAGCAGTGTGGGGCAGAGGGAGCATCAGTGGGGCAGGGGGAGCATCAGTGGGGCAGGGGGAGCATCAGTGGGGCAGATGGAGCATCAGTGGGGCAGGGGGAGCATCAGTGGGGCAGGGGGAGCATCAGTGGGGCAGGGGGAGCATCAGTGGGGCAGGGGGAGCAGTGTGGGCCTCTGAAAGGCAGGGGGAGCATCAGCGGGGCAGGGGGAGCATCAGCGGGGCAGGGGGAGTATCAGTGGGGCAGGGGGAGCATCAGCAGGGCAGGGGGAGCATCAGCAGGGCAGAGGGAGCATCAGCGGGGCAGAGCAGGGGGAGCATCAGTGGGGCAGAGCAGGGGGAGCATCAGTGAGGAAGGGGGAGCATCAGTGGGGCAGAGGGAGCATCAGTGGGGCAGGGGGAGCATCAGTGGGGCAGGGGGAGCATCAGTGGGGCAGGGGGATCATCAGTGGGGCAGGGGGAGCAGTGTGGGCCTCTGAAAGGCAGGGGGAGCATCAGCGGGGCAGGGGGAGCATCAGCGGGGCAGGGGGGGCATCAGCGGGGCAGGGGGAGCATCAGCGGGGCAGGGGGAGCATCAGCGGGGCAGAGCAGGGGGAGCATCAGCGGGGCAGAGCAGGGGGAGCATCAGTGGGGCAGGGGGAGCATCAGTGGGGCAGGGGGAGAATCAGTGGGGCAGGGGGAGCATCAGTGGGGCAGGGGGAGCATCAGTGGGGCAGGGGATCATCAGTGGGGCAGGGGGAGCAGTGTGGGCCTCTGAAAGGAGGAGGAAGGGGACAGACATGGGAGGCATTGAAGCCTCTCCCATAAGCCTTGTGAAGAGCGCCTGCGGCGCACATCGCAGTCGCAGGTCACTGGGGTGACATTTGAACGGACCGCCCCGGGTGACGTTTACTCTAGCTACGCCACTGATATATATATATATATATATATATATATATATATATATATATATATATATATATATATATATATATATATATATATATATATATATTAAGCTTCTCAGAGTCACTAATAGCTGGGTTACCTCACTTTTCTCGTGTCAAAAGCATCACATATGCCTTTAGACTGGCTTGCTCTCAGAGACACCATTACATGACTAACTGATGATACAACTTTCAACTGTCAGTTACTGTCTACCTCATAACATTCTAACTGCCAGTTAACTCCTTACACACTGAACACAATTAATCATACATAACATAATACAGCATAGCATAACATACAGTAATTAACATACAAGTGGTAATCAAATTAATATAACATTAATTAACTATAAAACAGACTTAGCCCAGTCCCACTGTGTGTGTCTGTTTATATATATATATATGATGACTCCTCCACGTAAGCAGGAAGGCGCGCAGCACAGCGAGCAAAAACGGGTAAGGATGCTCACCCTGTGAGCAGTCGCTCTTTAGAAGCTTTAAAAGCTATCTCTATCAAAATCTTCCACCTTTGGGATATATAGAAAGAGTCCCCCTCCCTCTAAAACAAGGAGGAAGTAAATGTACATATAATATATGCAGTAGCATCAAGGTGTGCAAATTACAGCTACCAATGTAAGAATTAATAAGACATTGACTATTGGCTATTGCTAAATACAATGTGAGATAAAAGTGATAAGCTACAATTAACCCTTTCTCTCCTCCTGGGATGGCATAGAGACATTTGTAAAGAATAACATCAAGTTAACCTCCAACCCTCCTCAGTAAGGAGTCTTGGAAAGAATGCTTCTGGAATAATCATATCCGGTTCAAGAAAGTAGAAGAAGGGGATAGAAAAGGGGAAGACTTATTATATTATTTAATCTATATATTTATAGATTGACTAGCTATATATAAGGGTTTAGGGTTATATGTTAGACCTTATTTTCTTATATGTTAAAGGCAAGGATCTACAAAATTGTTTATATGCCAGAAGGATTTGGGATATTAGACCCTAAGTATAACCTAATTTTCACTACACTTCACACTTGTTTTTGACATGCAAGGTCTACCCTCAATCTAGAGCTGAAGGTTTTAATCTTGTCATACTGAATCCTTTTAAAGGATTTGAGTTCAGACAGTCTAAGCAAGACTAGATCAGAATAAAGGGCCCAACATCTTTTGGGAGATTTATAGAGACACTCAAGAAGGGTGCGAAAAAAAAGGGACGGAAAAAGAGTAATATTAAAGAGAAATTAAAAACAATAAAGAACAGAACCCTCTTTTCTGGAAGAGTATGGATAAGAAGAAAGAGAAGATGGTAAATCCCTGTATTTCTTCGTCCTACTTTTTCCCTAAAATTAGCAGGGGAGGGATAGAAAAAGAACAGGATTTCTACATATTGGAATACCCTGTTATGCCCTTAGGCAATGTAGATATAGAAACTCCAGATATATCCAGTTAATCAGAAATGGACTCCCAAGAAACATTAACAACTTCAAATTTTAAAAAAAAAATATTGGCAAAGTTTCAAATATCCCTAAGACAAGAATTTTCTCAAGGAATAGCTAATAACAACAAGGCCATAAATTATTTTCAGATTCAAACTGACGAATTGGAGAGTAAATGTGACAGATTGCTTATAGGAAACCATGCTATTTTAGCTAAGGTTTCACGTTTAGAGGAAGAGGTCAAATTTTTGAAAAAGAAAAATAGTTATCTTGAAGACCATTCAAGAAGAAACAATTTACGAATCAGGGGTATTGCTGACTCAGTCCCTTCAGCTGAGCTACAGAATTATGTTGTTAACTTCTTTAAGTATTTGTTGGACCCTGAAAGGGTGGAGGAGAATAGAATTGATAGGCTCCATAGAATACCATTGTCTAAAAACACTCCTAGAGGAGCTTCAAGAGATGTTATCTTGAGATTACACTACTATTATAAAGAGAGTATTCTGAGAGCGGCTTGGATCAAAAAGCAATTTGAAACACCATATGAAGGGCTGCACATTTCTTCAGATCTTTCAGGCAATACATTAAACAAAAGAAAAGAGTTTAAAGACATAATAATAACATAAGAAGAAAGAAAATACTAAATAGATGGGGATTCCCTGTGAAACTAGTGGTTCTGAAAGAGGGCCAAAAAGTTATTATGAATTCACCACTAGCAGCAGAAAGAATATTAACAGAGTGGGTGATTTCGCTTTGGGCGAGACCCTAGGAATATTTACTGAGTCGATTTAAGTGTAAGTTTCCGTGAGGGGTTTGATAAGTTTGAGCAGGGAGCTCCGACTGACCGGGAAGGACTCTTTCTCTCATTTTGCTTTTAGGTTAAACGATATTGTTAGGCACATCATTTTTAGAAAACATTTTGAGGTATGGTGGAAAGTTTTAGAACCTGAATTATGGTATTTCGGGGTTATATGGTTTATTATATTCCTATGGGAAGTAATATTTATATCACTTAAGGACGAATTTTAGTATTTGCATTTGTAGGAAGGGAATAAAAAGACATCTTAAGTTGGATCAAAAGAGTGAAACCTGGGCTTACTAAGAAAGATGTATCTTGACCCATTTCCCCATCAATTTTGTATGTCTCATTTTGGTGGGAAGCAACCTGCTTAATGACCGTAGTTAAGGGAGCTTATCTACTGTTTAGAGATGTAACTGCTAGTAATACGGGGTTTATGTTTATGGGTGTAACACACAGCTAGCGTTAGAAGTAAGGAATAATTACCAGCTTTAATATAAGGCTGAAAGGCTATATATATTCGTTCTTTTCCTCATTAAGTTGGAGAGTACACTCTGAATAGTGGATGGATTTGCTGAATGAACACATGATGGTGCTGGATTTCACTAAGCACAGGTTTATTCAGAGAATTAGCAGAAGACCATATATGGTATTCTTGAACGAATGGGTGTGTGTGTAACTTTGAGAACCGGATATGTCTAGTTTTACATGTGGCTAAAGGAATCCTTTGTGTGGACAGCTGACCAGTGAGAGGACTTTGTGAAGGACATGTGACCTAATTGACCAATGAGAGCTAGGATATGAGTATGCGGGTAGGATTTAAATATACAGGATATAGGTAGGATACCAGGTTATTTTCTGTCTCTCTGCTTCCTGGCTCTTTGCAATCTATAACTCTCTGAGCTCTCTTCACTAAACTGTGGAGGCCTGGTAAAGTATTATACTTCACACATACACATGGACATAATTGGTAGCGATTAGAATGCCTTTCTGCTAAGTTAAGAGATGTTGTTTCCATAGTATTATCATATATTATTAATGTATTTGTGTTAAGTATTGTGTTCTAATAAATGCACATTTTGTAACCATAAATCTGTAACGCCTCTTGAATGAATATATATATATATTTATTTGTTTTTCCGTAGAAGACAGGAATCTCATGGGATGAGATTAGAATAATTATTATAATCATAATTAATATGATTATGAATAATAATATTGTAAATAATTAATTTAACCGTTTTTCTAACAGTTAATGGCGAGTCAGCCTATTTTAACTACTGTGTACATTCACTTCCATTTGGGGGGGATTTAATCCAAAGTCTCTTTGATGTTACAAGTGAACTTAGTGGCCGAAAAATTGAACCTGTGGTAATTCGTGATATTGTCGAGCGTTTTCTACGAAGAAAGTCGTTGGCCACAATGTTTTTGGTTTTTAGGATCCCGGGGCAACAGAGTGAGACGCAATTGGAGTAAGACGGACGTCATTTCTGTGGATCCATTGGTATCCAGACGGAGACATCAATTTGGGGTGCACACCATTTTTGATTAGGGACCGTGCTGAAGACACATCAAAGTGTAAGTAATGGAGATAATTGCTAAATATGCTGAATGTAGCGATTTTGAATTAGTGATTGTTGAAAATGAAAGTATGCTTAGCAGAATACATGATTTATGGTTACAGTGTGAAAAGCAAAATAAGCGAATCGATAAGAAAAAATGGTGAGAAATAAGTTACAGAACTGTATGAAATTGTTAATGTATATTAAGAACCAGATGAATATGGCTATAATGGGGGGTATTCCAGTTGCAGCAGTTACAGAAACTAGTCAAGAAACAGACTGTTGGTGTGGCATAAGTGCAGATTATGTGGATACTTTAGAGGATAATAATCATGCAAGAGGACAATTAGTAGCCTCACTCAGAGCATGTTTATCTGATCAACAACATCAGATTGCAGTAATTAATATTAATGAGCCAGCTTGTACATCAGAGGAAGAGGGTGGATTACATCTTGTAGATGAAGAGCAACAAGTAAGAGAAAGAAATTATGTAAGGGATAGTTCTGATGTTAGTAGGACTATACCAGACTTAAACCCTCACATAGTAAGATCTAACCCACTAAGTTTAAGTCAAGTACCAGATGCTTCACATTCAACACCATGTGAGAGAAATAGAGAGAGGAATTCTGTAACATCACAGGCATCTGCAATAATCAGACAACAAGACCGAGATAAAATAGTGAAAAAATTAATAAAGTTTAAACTATTATTCCCACAATATGATGCAAAGATAGATGTGCTGTCCAATATGTCTAGTTTTGAGTCATATGTGAAGCAGTACATGCTTTCTCCTAAAGAGGCATGTGTTATGTTAAAATTGTGGCTTCCAGGAGGTCTAGCATCTAGATTAGAGGCCCCAGTTAGTTGTCCAAATGATAGTAATAGAGATTTGTTTAAAGAACACAAATGGGGTACAGAAGGGGACAGGATGAGAGCTGCATCTAGGTTAGTCACAGGGAACAGAGACTTAGATAGCCATTCCCTTGCTGAGATGAGAGTAACTGTACAGGATGACCCATGGGTGTTTGCTTCTAAATTTGAGCAAGTGTACAGACTCACACATAGAGTGCCTCCAGATCAGACCCCATGAGATATGTTACAGTATCTAGTAAGAAAATGTACTTATTTGGACCCTAGCATATAAATGATGGCAGAAGAGAAAGACACCATGGAGGCTGTGTTGTGTATTATTGGTAAAGCACGGCAAAACATTTTAAGGAAAGGAGTCACAGGGCCACGTAAAATTGCAGTTGTGACTACTAATAAAGGAAAATGTAATCCCTTGGAAATTTCCTTCAGAGGGATTTGTAATTATTGTAATAAGCCTGGACACAGATTCAGAGATTGCAGGCTGAGGATGAGAGAGCATAGGCAAAGGGAGGGATGGCAGGCACATACATCAGATCCTCCAAAACATAGGCATGATCAGGCATACTCAAATACTTCAGGGCCTACAAAGGATAGGCAGGATCAGAAGTTTTCCTTTAGACAGGACAGGTATAAACCTCCAGATAAATCAGGCCAGGAATTTGCTCCAAAGACCAGGACTGTTAATAATCTGTATGGGCCAGCACAGGAAGCTTTAAGGATGATGATGGTAGGGATGGATAGGAATCAAGAGAGGCAGTATGAGAATAATTCCTCTCAGACATCCTTATCTGACTGACTAACACCGGCCCTAGGAGACATGGTTCCTATTTGTGGTACATTTAGGGATCATTCTGGACACCCCTATGTCAATGGTGTGATTGCGGGCCATCACACAAAATTGCTTATTGACACAGGTGCTTCAGTGACTTTGACGGATTTGCCACTAAGTCCCCCATATGGGGCAAAACAGACATTTCTAGTGGGACTTGGGGGATCCCAGTCCCAGGCTTTTCTAGTTACAAAAGTAACTGTGACATTAGGACAGAAGTGGATTAAAGAAATTCCAATATGGCAGAGTAGAAATACAGAAGGTACTATACTTGGTGCTGATGTTATGAGAGCAGAAGGAATGATAGTGTATCTTTGTAACAATGTACTGTGGAGGGACACAAGAGGAAGGAAACCTGTTATGTTAGATGAGTCTTCCCTGAGTCCAGTGGCATCCATTGTATCAGTTCCTTCAGAAAGGGTGTGGCCAGACACTGGTAGCCACTGATCTGAGGAAGTTGGTTATGGATTTCCCTGACGTGGGCTCAACATAAAAATGATTGTGGGATATTGAGAGATGTAGAGATTAAGATTACAGGTCCTGACCCTCCTCCACAAAGACAGTACCGCTTCCCAACAGAGGCTATAGAACCAGTTACTGACATTATTGATCAGCTTGAACAGCAGGGTGTGATTAGGAAATGTTCTTCTTCCAATAATTCACATTTGTGGCAAGATGTCCTACTAAGGATAGAGTGGTAGCAATACTACAGGTACCCAGACCTTTCAATAGACAGTCATTAAGAACATTTTTGGGATTGGTAAATTTTTCACTAGACTTCATTGAAGGTTTTGCTGAAAAAGCAAAGCCTCTCTATGATCTCTTGAAAGGAGAAGAGACAGGACTGATTACATGGCGTAGTGAACATGAGGATTCATTCAGGGTGTTGAAGGAGGATTTAGCATCAGCTCCAGCTCTTGCCACTGTCGATAGTGAGGCTCCATTTGCCCTACAAACATGTACTACTGACACTTCAATTTCTTCAGTTCTGCTGCAGGAGAAGGCTGGGAAATGGAGGCCTGTGGGCTATTTTTCCAGACTCCTTACTCCAGCAGAGAGAGGATATGATTCGTGCATCAAAGCTTTGTTAGGGGTACATTGGGCAGTTCAAGCTACAGAGCATATAGTGGGATTTAGGAAGCTGATTCTCCAAACACCTCATACACCACTGAAGTTGTTGTTTGAGAAAACCTTAAGTGGAGTCTCAACTCAGCGCCTTACCAGGTGGCTGACAGATTTTCAACACTGTGACATTATTGTACAGCATAATGCAAAATACATCTTGCCACAGTTAATGTACATACAGGGAGAACCACATGATTGTGTAGAGACCCACATTCACAGAGAGTCACCACCAAAATTATTCAGGGACAAAACCATCTCCCAAGATCTACAGATCTATGTGGGTGGATCAAGATTTTGGCAGGATGGCAGATTCCATACTGGATTTGCAATATGGGTCCCTTCTCTACAATTGGAAGTCAAGATTATGTTGCCACGTTCCTTTTCAGCACAGAGAGCAGAACTAGAAGCCATTTCCATGGCATGTCACAGATTTGACTCACAACCTATTAGTATTTACAGTGACAGTGCCTATGTTACTAGGTCACTGACAGAGTACCTACCAATATGGGATCTAAGGGGAATGGTGAATTCAGCAGGAAAACTTGTCACATGCAATGGCTTTGAGGAAGTTAGTTGACTGGGGAACACAACACCCACTACAGGCAGCTATACTTAAGGTTAAGGCACACACAAATTCCACTTATAAACATTCACGTGGAAATGCACTTGTGGATATGTTGGCTAAACAGGCAGCCTTAGAGGGGGAACCATGGCAACCAGGAGAGGCAGATACAGAAGCAGGGGATGCATGGTGACAATACGATGTATCAAAGGAAGTGACACATATAGCAAAAGTTATAAAAGAGACATCAGAAGTACCAGACCTACAGAGAGCAGGCTAAAGATACTAACCTTTCTCTTTTATTACAGAACCAGAAAAGTCCCCCTAGTGGGTACTCTATTCAGGATGGGTTAATTTGCTATAGTAGTCCTACAGAACCACAGGCAGAACATCTTTTTGTAGTTCCACAACATTTACAGAGACAAATTACACAGCAAACTCACTCTCTTTTGGGACACATTGGTCACAGTGCCTTAGAATACCACCTTAGACAGAAATATTTTTGGCCAAAGTTAGCAACATCAGCTCAACATTGTATTCAAGAATGCCTTATCTGTGCTCAGATAAATCCACACCCTAAAGGACAAAGACCAATTCTCCAGAGGGTACCAGTAGCTGATGGTCCCTGGAAATCTTTTCAGATTGATTTTATATGCCCACTTCCACTATCAAAGTGGGGTCTTAGATATGCCTTAGTCATTGTGGATATTTTTTCTAAATGGGTTGAAGCTATTCCTCCAAACGCATTATGGGAACATGTGTTTTCAAGGTGTGGTTTTCCTGAACTCATTGAGTCAGACGGAGGTACACATTTTACCGGACAGATAATGCAAAGCCTCTGTGCCCTACTGGGAATACAGCAGAGATTCCATGTTCCGTATCACCCACAATCCTCGGTGTGAGGTATTAATTTCTTTATTATGAGTTTATTGACTAATATCATGATTATAAATGTATATCAGCTTGTTTTTTCATGTATCTTACTAGAATGTTCAAGAAGGTTATCTGTAGAAATGTTTAGGTAATATTCCCTTGTGCATCTGTTTCCTGTTTCCTTTTACGCTTGAAACTGCTGACTGAGAATCCTTTTGCAGGAAGCCGTTATTTGTGATAAGGAATGTTTTGCTGAGTTAGACAGAAAAAGACACTTGCTTAACTGCTATGATGGTGTATTTACCCTATTGAATTCTGCTATTTGCTGTGACGTGTGTTATGCAAATAAACTCAGAGATTATTCTGATGGCACTCTGACTTCTGTGCATTATTTTCTCTCATTATATCTTGGTACCCAGATATAATATATACACACATCAGAATACATGATTACTCACTAATCTGATCCTATCACTCGGGTATAGTAGAACGCATGAATCGAACCATTAAATCTAGGTTAGCCAAAATGCTTACACAATATGGTAATTCTTGGGTTACACACTTACCAGCAGTTCTAATGGCTATTAGAGCTACACCTGCCACCGCTACTAAATGTTCTCCCTATGAGCTCATGAAAGGGAGACAGATGGCTCTAGGCCACCCAGGTGATCCTCAATTGAGAAGCTGTGTCAAGAGACCAATATCTCTCCCAAATTCAGGAGCAGTTAAGATTACTGCTACATTTTGCTGCCTCTAATATGGCCCCAACCGATTGTAAAGTATCATCTAAAATTCAAACTTTGTTTGAAAAGGGGGGAATGATCCTGATTAAAAATTTTAATAAGAATTCTCCATGGGATGCAAATTGGGAGGGACCATATGTCATTCTAGATACATTAGGTACTACAGTGCTTAATGTAATGAGATCAAACCCTAGAAAAACCAGAAGGCAGCCTGGTCACAAATGGGTCCATGTGGACCAATGTAAATTGTATAAAGGGACAGTAGTCCCAGATGTAGATATTTCTGCTAAGAACTGATACTTGTTTGATCTTTTCAGATTTGGCAATGAGAAGTCAACAAGGAAGATGGTAATGCATTTGTTTTTGGGGATTGTATGGACAATGATATTTGTGACAGATCCATCTATATGGACTGATATTGCTGGTTCGTCTGTTTTGCCTCCGTCAATGGAATAATATATATGGATGTATATCATAGTATGGGGTAGTCCTGTTGTACACATTGCAACATACATATTGGAATATGAGAAGGGCACCCAGTTGGCCACAAAGGCTAATCACTTAAGTACACACACTTAAGTGATAGCAGCCAGGGACAATAAGGTCCTAACAGACAGAGAGGCGCCTTCACCCCATGGAATCTACAGGTTGTCCCACTCACAAAATCAAGGCAAAAGTTCAGGCTCAGAGAGATGATACTCTCTCCACCACAAGGGGTAGAATGAGCAGTTAGCCACGCCTAGTGGGCGGCTCCTGGGGGAGGGGACTCTTGGTTCCCATGCCTTAACTCTGTCTGATTGGCCAGAGGTAATAAGGGGTTGACCGAAGGTTGTCACTGCCCCTATTGTGTATGTGAAGGGTTTAAAAATGTGTGTAGTTTCAATAAAAGAGAGTTCACTTTTTTGACCCTCAACACGGAGCGTGGTCTCGTTCTTGGGGGTGTCGTAATAATATTCACATGTAATAATCAGGAAATCGATGGACCACAAACTACCTCTTCCACAAGACAAAGAAGATCAAGTCATACACAGACCATCAAGGCATGGACAAAGATATGGAGTAATGACAATTTGGAAGAACCATGTTTTGATCAACCGACTTTAAGTGGGGGTGGGACTTTGGACATTGTTGGGACAAAAAGCCATAATAATATTAGTGGGTTTTGGAGAGACAATCTAGGCAATAAAAGGAACTGGGAATGTGAATGGACAAACTGGGGAAAATGGACAATAGGTCTGATAGTTGAAGGTATTAGGTTTTCCCATAATTTTCAAAACCCTGTTATGTCCATGAATCAGCAAGGGTATAATAAAAGTGATCACTGAGAACATGACCAAAGAAGGTGTAAAATTGGAGGTAGTGGGATCCAACCGGGGTGGACAAGGGAAGGTAACATTAACAATAGATGAGAGGAGGGAACCTACAACAAAAGCCCCTGACCTTTTCTACCACACTTGCTCCACCAAGGGTGGATAACTATGCTGACAATCCCATGTGTGGGGATAAGAAAGTACTTTCCAGTGGTCCCTTTCAAATTAGTGCTATGAACCCCACACCAATATTGAGGGATGCTACATTTCTGCTGATTTCATGGAGAATAGTTTTTAAACACTTTCAAAATCGATCCACAATTACAGCTACTATGGAAAGGTCTTTAATTAGATGGGTAATGGGTACCAGAAAAAGAAGTAAGAGGGATATTTTGGATACAGTGTTGGGAGGTGTAGGAACTGGTCTAGGGGTTGTGTATTCTATCTATATTTCCAGTCAGACTACAACCTTACAGTCTGAGGGTTTGTTAAATTACAAAGGGTTACACACACAACAAACCATAAATACACTTGTAGAGGGACTGACAAAAGCAGTTATAGATATACAGGGATCTGCTGTACAGCATATTCAGGATATATTGGTTGGGGTAATTGGGAGGTTAAGGGAAGTGTCTTGGGATTTTGTATGTCTTTCCATGCAAACCGAGCTATCAACTGATTTTAAGATCCTGGCACAAGCTATGGATAATAACCATACCCCTTTGGGAGGTTGGCAGCAAGCGCAAATTAACAGGTTTGCTTCTGACCACAAAGAGTTATGGGTGAACAGTTGGCAGGGTTGCAAGGGAAATATATGTAGAGCTAATTCATTAGTACCAACCAGGGGAACATACCAAAACATCTACCATATGACATCAGTGGGAACTCCAGTAACAGAATCACATGTTTTACATCATGAGTTAGAGTTTCCCAACTTCATAGTAAATGGTACCACCATAGAACAAGTAGATGTGGAAGGTTGCATGAGATTCCCCACCAAAATCTTATTTCTACCCAATCAGGTTAGAACAGTATTTGATTCATGCTGGCATAACCATTCATACTGCCAAAAGTTTGTAGAAAAGGTTAAACCCCAAGATATGATATTCCCCTTAGGACAGGGAAAGGTGTGTTTTGTTTCGTTGAAACTAAGGGATGAGATAAACATATGGTTTAAACATTGTGGGCCCTATTAAATTCGAGCTGTTGATGAAATCGTATCTCGCAAATGCGCATCTTAACGCAATTTACGTAATACGAGTCGACTTGCGATTGACTTGCGATTGACTTGTGTAATTTCGGACTACTTTGGCGAGATTTGCCTCCGAAAAGCGCTACGTAGTAAGTAGCGGAAAATAATTCCTTGCGTAGACGCTCGTATCTCGCAAAATCGCTAAGTGCACAAAAAACACACGTAAAATGGTTTACGCATTACGTACAGACAACTTAAAAATGTAACAGTGAGTTTAACAGAGGAAAAGCATGGAAGGCCATTACAATTGATTTCACCATCCCCTCCCCCCACCAAAGCAAATGCATTATACAACCAATTAGTTGTTACATTTTGAGTGAAAAGCCATGCTGCAGCTTACATAAAGCAAAATTAAAGACACACTACCTGATTACATAAAAACACAAAAACCTCAAAATAATGCCATATTAACCCTGTTATTTTGTATACATGTTGCTCATCACATCTACATTTGGGAACACAAATATGGGGCACATGGAGTATGTGAATATGTCCTGTTCAGTCTTTCGGTCGGGTCTGTCTGTGACCCTCTGTCACTGCTTTCTTACAAGGTTCCTATGCTGGTGAGACCGGAGTGGGTTGTCAGTTACTTCTCCAGTGGCTTGGAATTTGGCCGTCCACTCTGCTTTCACTCTCACACCCACAATGACCCTTAATGGGATAGCTCACAGCTTCATTGAAATACACAATACCTCTTGTTTGGTCTTTCGGTCGGGTCTGACTGTGACCCTCTGTCACTGCTTTCTTACAAGGTTCCTATGCTGGTGAGACCGGAGTGGGTTGTCAGTTCCTTCTCCAGTGGTTTGGGATTTGGCCGTCCACTCTGCTTTCACTCTCACACCCACAATGACCCTTAATGGGATAGCTCACAGCTTCATTGAAATACACAATACCTCTTGTTTGGTCTTTCGGTCGGGTCTGACTGTGACCCTCTGTCACTGCTTTCTTACAAGGTTCCTATGCTGGTGAGACCGGAGTGGGTTGTCAGTTCCTTCTCCAGTGGTTTGGGATTTGGCCGTCCACTCTGCTTTCACTCTCACACCCACAATGACCCTTAATGGGATAGCTCACAGCTTCATTGAAATACACAATACCTCTTGTTTGGTCTTTCAGTCGGGTCTGACTGTCTCTGACCCTCTGTCACTGCTTTCTTACAAGGTTCCTATGCTGGTGAGACCGGAGTGGGTTGTCAGTTCTGCTTTCACTCTGCTTTCACTCTACCACCCACAGGGGCAGCAAACACACACAGAGGGTTTGCAGAGGCACAATGACCACCAGCCAACTCACCTCCATCAGGGGTAATCGCCACTACTCTTATCCAAGGAAGTCCCACGCCATTGCTGGTGGCCATGTGCCAAGATAACTATTCATTCCCATTTGGTGACCTCCCATTATGTTCTGCTATTCATCAATTTACATTAGTTTCGATTGCTAAGTGATGTTGGGGAAGTGCGTGTGAAAGCAGAGTGGACGGACAAATTCCAAATCACTGGAGAAGGAACTGACAAGCCACTGCAGTATCACCTATCATTATCCTGTTAGGCCCTCAGGGGAATGTTCCTACTCCCCAGTCCCGCTAATTTTACTTGGCCTGTGCATTAACCCTTTATTATGCCTTGATTGTAGATTAATCAGATGCATTATATGATATCTAATGCTATTAGGACTATTATTCCTCTTAGTATGTATGGATCTATTGCAGGTTAACTAGTGCTCATTAGTTTACAGCTATAGTAATGTGACACTAATGTGATGCATGTCGATGTCCCCTAACCCCAACCATTGAAAACACACCGACATGGGGAGAACAGGATAACACAGCTTTATTTTTGGACACAGACCACAATCAGCAGTAGTCAAGACTGTGCATTCACAGAACGGTATAACAAAACTTTATTTTTGGACACAGACCACAATCAGCAGTGGTCAAGACTGTGCATTCACAGACCGGTATAACCAAACTTTATTTTTGGACACAGACCACAATCAGCAGTGGTCAAGACTGTGCATTAATATCATGGGTGTGGTGTGGGCGGGTCCCGAGAGAGCAAGGGGCTAAATTAAAAAAAGGGGATACCTACAGGGGTCAATCTAATAGTCTAGAATAAGCATGATGCATAGCACCTACCAGGGTCACATGCGGTCAGTACACCGCTGCCACCGGAATATGATGAGAAAAAGGATCATCACAAATCACTCCATTTAACTAAAGAAACCATTAGAGTGCATGGCACTTACAACTTGTCTGGATCTGTTCAATTGAACAAATGATTCAACCTCTGGACTGTGTAATCCAATCCAGTTTCACACATACAGTGTGGTGTGTGAAATTGCCCACAAAAATGAATGGTCAACAAAAAACAAAAAGTCGGAGGAGGATAGAAAAAAAATAATGACAATGCATGTACAGTAAAGTGCTAAATACTGTACCAATATACCAACTCACCTGATTCCCATCTGCAAGCATTACTAACTATTAGCTACAGTAGGTCTCTGGATAATGAGTAATATGGGCAAATACCCATTAATATGGACAGGACACAAAGGTCAGCAGCCACATTCACTGTTTCTTACATCAGACCCAAGGATCTGTTCTCAGACCGATATTGAGGTCAGGATCACATGCTTTATTAGTGCATATATTAATGCTGGCTGTCATTAACATGCCATTGTGAGACTTTGCAAGTCCACCGCCATAGCGGTATTAGTCTACATTTCAGCTAACAATAATCATGTCTGAGATATCTGGCAATATGATAGCTTTAAGATTGTGGGAGCTACATGTTAAGGAGGGGGCTGTCATTGGAGTAATGTCTACTTGAGAGGCACTTGGAAAACCTTACGCCTCATATAATTCATCCACAATGCTTGCAGATGTAGGAGATGCCTTCATGGGCCTAAATTGTACCTAAAAAACAAATGGAAAGAAAAACAAAGAGAAAACCTAAAGTCTAAGGGCCTAAAAAAAAGGGGACTGCAGCATACCTTCTCAACAGCATTCCCCCCTGACCATCAATTGGTGGCATGTTCAACCGAACCCTACGTGTCCACAGAGAAGAGGATCATGGACCATGTGATGGGAGTTAGCCATCTGCATACAAAATATCACCATCACATAGGCAAAGATCCAAAACTCTGTAGCCAGGCTAGATGAGGTCAGCATTGTGACCAATAGATTGTCACTGAGGAGTGCTGTTGAGAAGGCACAATTATGTCCACAGCCCCTAGTTCCTCCTCCACCTGGGCACAGGACCTGCATCGTCCGCGGCAGGATGCCGTCTCCCTGTTGGTGGTGGGGGAGCTGGAGGAAGGAGAGGAGGCACCACGGGTGGTGGTGGCGGTGGAGGCATGGTGGAAGGAGAGGAGGGGCTGCTATTGGCTGGTGACCTGCCCCGTTCCCAGCAGCCTAACCAAATGCTGCTCCAGCCTCCGATGATGGCTCCTCTCCTCCCTAAAGCGCCTGTCCAGGCTGCGCCTCATGCCAGAGATGTTGGCATCAATCCTCCTCACGACGGCCAACAACTCCAGCAGCGCAGCCTCGGTCGTTGGTGGTGGTGGTGGTGGTGGGGGGGGGGGGGCTGGAATCCTGCTGGCAGGGCCGGTTGGGAAGATGGCGGGGAGAGAGTGGGGAGGATCTGGGACCCGGCTGGAGACTGGGGCTCTGACGTTGGTGTCCCCGGTGGCTCAGTGTGTGGGGAAGGAGGAGCTGTGGCATATTCCACTACTTCTGAGGGCCCCGGCGAGATGGCAAGTCTTTGGAGGAGGGGGACAGTCGGGCTCTGGACAGGGGGGCTGTCAACGACCACGACCTCCCCCTCCGAAGAGCCAGGGCCCTCGGATGAGCTTGTAGCCTCCTCCCCCTGAGCGGTCTCCTGCGGGGCGGGGGCTGACGGCCCGGCTCCTGGCTCATCACTGGACCCAGACCTCCTACTGGATGCTGAAACAGAGAAAAGAAAGGTACATGTCATTAGTATGCTGATCAATACATTGATATGTTTTCACTCCTAACTATCTGACATCTAGGCCTGAACATGGATGATTCTCCTAATTGCAACTCCCATTAGCTGTCATTTGCTAGATTGGATCTATTCTTTGGTTTCTTGTCTTGACCTCTCCTGGCTCCTAACGCTGTCTGTATTTTTTCTGCGTTTTCACTCCTAACTATCTGACATCTAGGCCTGAACATGGATGATTCTCCTAATTGCAACTCCCATTAGCTGTCATTTGCTAGATTGGATCTATTCTTTGGTTTCTTGTCTTGACCTCTCCTGGCTCCTAACACTGTCTGTATTTTTTCTGCGGTCTGTAACTGCATAGGCTGCATTGGGCACACCAGTACATGGACTCTATTGCTTGATTACTCTTGGGGTGGCTAGGAATGACATTGACTTGTCAGCTTCATGGATTTAATGACACTTCCATCCATCCCTTGTTAATTCCATGGAGCTGACATGTCAGTGTCCTTGTTGGTCACCATGTGTAGTGTGTGTGATGCACATGTGGTGGCATGTTGGTGTATGTGATATTCACCTGAACTGGAGGCTGGGTAATGCTGGGCCACCGGGGATGAAGCTCCAGCTGCCGGCGATGGTCCCAGAAAGTCCCTTGCGATCCTCTCCCACTCCTTATAGGCGACACTGTGTCCCTCAGCTTCTCTGGCCATCTTCCTCTTCACCGTGGCCCTGATATCCACATATCTGTGCTTCAAGGACCTCAAGCCCCTAGGAACCGTGGACACCTCCTTCATCACTTCCACTACCTCCTTCCAAGCCTGAGCCTTAGGCCCAGGCTTCGCTTCCCTTGCAACAAGGATGACGGGTGAGTGATGGGTGTGTGGGGTGTGTGTCCTAACTATATATATGTCTCTATGTGTGTTATTTAATCTATGTGTCTTGCAAATATGTGAAATCTGTAAATATGTGTATTTCTTAAATGTAAATACTTAGGAAGTAAACAAGAAACAGGACAAAAAAGTAATCTACCTTTCTCCAAACCACTAATCTCACAACTCAAACTCTCTCCCACCTGCTCCTGGAACTGCGTGCTAACTCCAATGGCTCTTACAACACAGTCAGCGCATGGGTTTGTATCAATCACATTTATAAGCTCATACTGTCAATCAAATTCTTAGCTCGTACGTGATTGGCTGAGAGGCGTGTCTCGCTAGGACGTTCCCTTATCAGCTTGTGAGCGCGCCAACAGACTCAGCCAATTACATACGCACTTATAGTGTCAGGCCGCCAAGTGCGTATGTAATTGGCTGAGAGTCCCAACACGGGCCGCCAAGTGCGTATGTAATTGCCTGAGAGTCCCAACGCGGCCCGCCAAGTGCGTATGTAATTGGCTGAGAGGCTTTTGGCGGGTTTTTGCGCCATCGCCATTGCCACTCTGGCCCGCCAAAAGCCTCTCAGCCAATTACATACACACTTGGCGGCCCGCGTTGGGACTCTCAGCCAATTACATACGCACTGGGCGGCCAGCGTTGGGATTCTCAGCCAATTACATACGCACTTGGTGGCCCGTCTAGGGACAGCCAATTACATGCGGCCAAGTGCGTATGTAATAGGTTGAGAGGCTTCTTGACGTAAAATCATCAGCTGGAATGCCATGTAAAGATCCACAGGTGACCAATTGCAAAGCAGAAATTAACGTGCCTAATACCAGGTCATGCATTCACCAAGCTATATAACCCCATCCCCAACAAGTCATCAGCATGTCTGAAACAGCATGGATGATCATGTGAGAGGGATGATGGACAGGATGAGTGGGCGGATGAGGTTGAGATGCTTTTGTGCATCTCACCTAGCACAGTATGAAGACCAGGAAGCAAGGTGTGTGATTGAGGGGGTGATGGGGAGTGGCAGAGAGGAGTGTCTGGGAGTGAATGAGGGTGTGAGTGGTGATGTGATCCATGCTGGGGCAGAACCAAGCCAGGCAAGGGAATTACCACAGGCCATGCCTAGTATCGTGGGGGTGGATCAGGGAGGAGAGAGAGCTCCAGTAGCACAGGGACAGAGGGATATAGGGCCACCTGCACACAGGGAGGCTGACAATGTTGTCGGTGATCAGCTGCTGGGGGGAGTACAGGATGTGGTGGCTCAGGCAGAAGAGGGGGAGCCTGACCAGGAGCCTGACCAGGAGCATGACCAGGAGCATGACCAGGAGCCTGGCCAGGTGCCTGTGAGGAGGCGAAGGACACCCAATGTGTACAGGGAGAGACTCACATTAGAGGGGTTAACTGATGGGGAGGTGTATGAGCGTTTTCGGCTGACCGGTGCCAGTCTTGGGGAGCTCTATGAGGTTCTCAGAGCGGACCTTGAGCCTCGCTCAGGGGCAAATAGAGCTGTAACGGAACCCATCACTGTTTTACCCTGTTTTATGATTATTATGGTTAAAATATGATCCTACTATATGTATGTTGGTTGATGCTCTGCAGAATATTGTCTCAGACATTTGCAGCTACTTGGCATGGGAGATAATCCTGTTACAGCGACTCCGCATAAGATAAAGGAAGTCTATTGTATACAGTGTTTTCATTCTCAGATAAGAACAAAGAAGTGTAATTGAATCAATGTCTGATTGTATCAAAGTTGCCAGGGAGGTGTGACCCACCTATTGTTCTCTTTATGTGTATTGTGCGGCCAAATATGGGCATGTGTGTCATGAATCAGCCAGGGGCCATCTTGGATTTGGAACTGGGTTACCTGCCATGTGGAAGAACAAAAGGTTTGGGTTGTAATGATAAATTACAGTATAAGGTTGTATATTGTATTATGGAGGGATTGTATTTAGTTAACCATCCCCCAGTAGATAAACACTGAGTCAGGAGTTGGCCATATGGTCTTTAGAGTAAACACTTGAAGTGATAGCAAGGCCAGAACAAAGAGATTTGCCAGACTGCCAGGCACCGTAGGACAATGGGATAGTACAGGGGCTTCCAGCCTCAATACTAGGGCCATAGGCCAGGGCAGAGATGTTACTCTCTCCACAGACAGGGAGAGAATGAGCTTGTAGCCACACCTAGTGGGAAGGCCCTGGGGGAGGAGACTAATAAGTTCCCACAAATTACTTCTGTGAGAATGGCCAGAGGGGAATGAGGGTTTGACTAAGAGTAGCCACTCCCTCCACTGTGTGTGTGTGAAATGTTTTAAATATGTGGTTCCAAAATAAAACGTGGGTTCATAATTTTCATCAAGACGTGGTGTGTAGATGTATTATTTACCCGGGGACATATGCTTGCAGTAAGATTCGTCAGACTTACTGTCAATATTGCTCAGTCTAAACCAAGGGCTGAGACATGATGTTCCTGTAATCAAAAAGGCTCCAAGGTCCAGAGTAACCCAAATCAGGTCAGCAGACCCCAGCCAGGGAGTGGGTCGTGATAATTGGTGGCACAGTGGTGGGGTACTCTGAGAAGGACCAGAAAATGGAGCAGATGGAAACAGAGGTGCTAGTGAAGAACACAGCCCAGGAGGGTTGTTTAAGAGACTGTGGGGAGGGAAAAGAATTGGTTTCTGGCTACCGGGAACCTGACCTAACACAGCAAGAGAGTGCCAGGGGCACAAAGAGCCAGGCGGGGGCAGCAAGCATGCCAGCCTTGGCAAAAGCATTATGGGTGCAGAGTGGCACCATGAAAGAGGGTGTACCAAGTGGGGAGATACCCTGGATAACCATTGTTCAGGGGCCCACTGGAACAGACACCACTCCAAAGACCCAGTTCAACAGAAAGGACTGGGATAAAGTTGCTCAACCCCGGGCAATGGAGGAGTGTAAGAACAGCTTGGGTGGGAGCAGCGTAGCTCCCCAAGCAGCAACGGAAACAGCTGGACCAGAGGAAGGAAGCCAAGAGGAGCTGTCCCTTTGCGATCCCATAGGCCCAGAGACTGTATTAGAGATCCCAGCCCATCGGTGGGGACTGGCTGGGGGGAACAGAGTTGCTATGGGACAGAAACGGTGGCCCACCTGTTGTACTCTGGGATGCCAGACTATTTGGGTGGGTGTGAATGGGAAGAGCAATTTGCTCTATACAGTGGGAGCAAGGCCAAGGGCTGGGGGAGGTTGTTACTCTGCACTTTGGGACTGTGTTCTAAAGGACTTGAACGTGGAGAGAGTGCAGAGGGCCTAGCCAATCCAGAAGATTCATGACTATCAGCGTAGCTGGGAAAATCCTAGGGGCATGGATGTTTCCTGCCACGCTTGGGGAGGTGTTGTCATGAATCAGCCAGGGGCCATCTTGGATTTGGAACTGTTACCTGCCATGTGGAAGAACAAAAGGTTTGGGTTGTAATGATTAATTACAGTATAAGGTTGTATATTGTATTATGGAGGGATTGTATTTAGTTAACCATCCCCCAGTAGATAAACACTGAGTCAGGAGTTGGCCATATGGTCTTTAGAGTAAACACTTGAAGTGATAGCAAGGCCAGAACAAAGAGATTTGCCAGACTGCCAGGCACCGTAGGACAATGGGATAGTACAGGGGCTTCCAGCCTCAATACTAGGGCCATAGGCCAGGGCAGAGATGTTACTCTCTCCACAGACAGGGAGAGAATGAGCTTGTAGCCACACCTAGTGGGAAGGCCCTGGGGGAGGAGACTAATAAGTTCCCACAAATTACTTCTGTGAGAATGGCCAGAGGGGAATGAGGGTTTGACTAAGAGTAGCCACTCCCTCCACTGTGTGTGTGTGAAATGTTTTAAATATGTGGTTCCAAAATAAAACGTGGGTTCATAATTTTCATCAAGACGTGGTGTGTAGATGTATTATTTACCCGGGGACATATGCTTGCAGTAAGATTCGTCAGACTTACTGTCAATATTGCTCAGTCTAAACCAAGGGCTGAGACATGATGTTCCTGTAATCAAAAAGGCTCCAAGGTCCAGAGTAACCCAAATCAGGTCAGCAAACCCCAGCCAGAGAGTGGGTCGTGATAATGTGTATTACCTGTGGCCAAAGAGATGTATATATATTTCTGTAAAGGTAAATAAAGTCAGTATTCATTTGACTCCCAAATTGTGTGTCGTCCAATATGGGAGGTCGGGGATGGTGAGACTGTAGTGCTTCTTGGATATTTTACCGTATACCAGCGGAAATATTGGACTGCGTGTTCCAGCTCCGTTACATTTGATGGCAGCGACGGGATTCAAACCTCACAGCAGAACGTTGTTCGGCAGTTACAGCCATTTGGGAAATTTGCTATTTCGTATGGAACCGAAAGGAAAGGGTATGTGAATAGACCCGAACGGATAGTGAATGGAGACAGTCTATACCAAGTTGAAACGGGCCACGCTAAAAGAGCTATTGGAAGCAAGGGGAATTATTGCCAGCAATAAAACCAAAGCTACCCTTATTGTTGAACTCATGGAGGGAGACCGGGCAGCTGCTGCAGCACCTCTTACGGACAGCACACAGAATGAGTTTGGAAGAGTACTCCAATGCAGACTGGCCTATTTCCCAGGTACGCCTCCCACAGAAACCTTGGAAAGGATTATGTCAGATGTCCACGAATACATAATGGGAAAGCAGCGGGCAGACTGGAGGTCCAGAGAGGGGTCCCTAATCAGACCACACATAGTACCGGGGAAGCCTAAACTCCCGTACCATGCTTTTAAAAACTATGTGGAGACCGAAGACATTGATGGCTACTTGCATGACTTTGAGAGATTATGCCAATTACATGAGATCAACGCCGCCGACCAGGTAACCCTGTTGGTGAGTAAGCTAGCGGGCCGGGCAGCAGAAGCCTACCGCACCATGCCAGACGAGGATAGCAGAGACTACCAGAAAGTAAAGCAGGCGATCCTGGACAGGTACGCAATTACCCCGGAGGCATACCGGCAGCCGTTCCGAGAAACCCGAAAGACGGAGAAAGATACTCACATGGAGTGGGCGCACCGCTTAACTAGGGCGGGCAAAGGTTGGGTACAAGCCGCATAAGCAACCACAGTGGAGGACATGCTACAATTACTGCTACTGGAGCAATTCTTCCAGGGGTTAACCCCGGATTTACAAAACTGGCTGAGAGATCGGAAACCGCGCATCTTAACTGAAGCCGCCAGGTGGGCAGATGAGTACCAAGATGCCAGGAGGGCACAGCAGGCACAGGCACGGTCCATCTTGGGAGCTGCTAACCGACCGCCCACCATTAACCCTACCCCAGCACTGCGTCCGGGTGGTGGGAACTACCAAACCCCTCCACGGTACAACAATGCCCGATCTTTCATCAGGTGCCACACGTGTAACCAGCAGGGCCACATGCAGAGAGACTGTCCCAGAAACAGAAACCGCCCCACGTGGAATACTCCAACCTATTCCCCTGCAAACCGGGCAGCAGTACACTGCTACCAGAGTGAGCCTCGACAACCTTTCTTCGGGACCCAGTCTAATGAAGAATCTTTGGGCAACCTCCACGAGGTTAACCCAGTACAAGCAGCTGCAGACAACCGACAGGGACACCGCCAAGGGGTACACGTAGAGGGAAAACGCCTTCAGGGTCTGCGCGATTCTGGGGCCACCATAACCCTGGTTCGCAATCACCTAGTCCCCAAGCACCAGCTCACTGGAGAATATGTGGCAGTCCGGGTGGCAGGGGGGGCGATTTACAAAATTCCCACTGCTAAAGTACATTTGGATTGGGGAGCGGGGTCGGGGAATGTGGAAGCTGATGTCATCCTGGGTAACGACTTGGGGGAGCTGACCTCCGCTTTTGTTTCTCCGCACCCCGCGCAGGAAGCGCTACCCGTGGTAACACGGCAGCAGGCCTGCACCACCGCATCTTCTGAACACTCTGAGGCTCCGGTAAGTAATAGTACTGACCCACCTTTCGTCCCCTGGGCTCCCCCCTTAGAGTTTGGTACTGAAGTAGTCACCGACCCGTCCCTGCAGGTATACCGGGATAGGGTTACACAGAATCAGGCAGGGTTGGAGGGGGAAAGATACGCTTGGGAGAAAGGATTATTGTATAGATATGCTGAGAAGGTAGTAGCAGGATCTGTACCCGTGACCCTCACACAATTAGTCGTGCCCCGAAAGTACAGGCAAGAATTACTACGTATTGCCCATGACATCCCTTTATCAGGACATCTAGGCGTCAATAGGACGAAGCATCGTTTGACCCAAAACTTCTTTTGGCCAGGGGTCTCCAAAGACATTCGGCAGTATTGCCAAACTTGTGACACATGCCAGAGTTTAGGGAAGAGAGGGGACCGGTACAAGGCAAAAATGCACTCCCTACCCATAATAGATGAGCCCTTCAGCAGAGTGGCAGTAGATATAATCGGACCCCTAGCAAAACCCAGCCCGTCAGGGAAGAAGTATATACTAACCGTAGTAGACTATGCCACCCAGTACCAAGAGGCCGTAGCCCTAACTAATATCCATGCAGAGACAATAGTAGATGCCCTAATCCGGATATTCTCTAGAATGGGGTTCCCCAAAGAGATTATCTCAGATCGGGGTACCCAATTCACGGCCGAAGTCACTCATCAGTTATGGAGAACATGTGGGGTGAAACCTATTGTAAACTCAGCGTATCACCCCCAGTCCAATGGGCTCTGTGAACGGCTCAACGGAACATTAAAGCAAATGCTCCGTACCTTCATGGATACCCAGAAGAACTGGGAAAGGTTTCTTCCCCATCTGCTTTTCGCGTACCGAGAGGTACCCCAGGAGTCCACGGGGTTCTCGCCATTCGAATTACTATTCGGAAGGAGAGTGCGGGGTCCCTTAGACCTCATTAGGGAACACTGGGAGGGAACGGTCACCAGTAACGGTACCCCTATCGTCCCATATGTACTAGAGTTCAGGGAACGCTTGGAGACCCTAATCCAGACGGTACGGTCTAATCTCCAGGCGGCCCAGCAACGACAGCGCAGATGGTACGATAAGGGAGCCAGAGATCACAGTTTTCAAATAGGACAAAAGGTGTTAATCTTGAAGCCAGTTCAAAATGACAAACTGCAGGCCTCCTGGCAAGGCCCTTATAAGGTGGTGGAACAGGTATGTGACACCACCTATATAACTGCCCCATGTACAGGAGCAGGCGGTAGACGCATGCTCCACGTTAACATGCTGAAACCCTATCACGAGCGGACCGAAGAAGTAACTGCCATATGTGCCTCGGCCGCTGAGGACCCGGATAATCTACCCCTACCAGACCTATTAGCCCAAGGGGGGGCCAACAAAGAATTAGGGGAAGTACAGCTAGGAGACAGGCTGAGCACTAGAGAGCGAGCTCAAATACTAGAGCTGATCCGGGAAAAAGGGGTACATTCTCCAACCAGCCCGGGTATACCCCGCTGGCTACCCACAGGGTAGAGACCCCAGGGCAACACCCTCTTCGACAAACCCCCTACCGCATACCAGAATCCGTAAAAGATCATATGCGGAAGGAGATTGACGAAATGTTACAACTAGGAGTGATAGAACACTCAGATAGCCCATGGGCCTCTCCGGTAGTGCTGGTACCGAAGCGGGACGGAACCACCCGCTTCTGCGTCGACTACCGGAAACTTAATGATAAAACAATTTCAGATGCCTATCCCATGCCCCGAATCGATGAGCTATTAGATAAAATGGCCAGGGGCCAGTACCTCACCACAATAGACTTGTGCAAAGGGTACTGGCAGATCCCACTAGCCGAGGATGCCATCCCAAAGTCCGCATTCATCACCCCGTTTGGGCTATACCAATTCAAGGTGATGCCATTCGGGATGAAGAATGCGCCGACTACGTTTCAGCGGATGGTGGACCGGTTACTGGACGGATCCCAGGAGTATGCTTGCGCCTTTTTAGATGACATAGCAATATTTTGCAACTCCTGGGACGAGCACTTGACCCATATAGGAGCCATCCTCGACCGCATCAGGGAGGCAGGTCTCACGTTAAAACCCAGCAAGTGCCACATAGGGATGGCCGAAGTGCAGTACTTAGGCCACAGGGTGGGTAGTGGGTGGCAAAAGCCAGAACCCGCTAAGATAGAGGCCGTAGCTAAGTGGCCAACCCCTTGCACGAAAACTCAGGTTTTAGCTTTTCTAGGAACCGCCGGGTATTACCGTAAATTTGTACCTAATTATAGTGCCCTAGCCAAGCCCCTTACTGACCTCACCAAAAAGAACTTACCCAAAGTAGTGACCTGGAGCCCAGAGTGTGAGAAGGCATTCCTAGAACTGAAAACTGCCCTAATTCATGCCCCTGTACTGGCTGCTCCCGATCCAACTAAACGCTTTCTCGTTCATACAGACGCTTCTATGTTTGGATTGGGAGCAGTGCTGAGCCAAGTTGGGGCCGACGGCGGCGAGCATCCAGTCGCTTACTTAAGTCGGAAACTACAACCCAGGGAAGTAAGCTATGCCACCATCGAAAAGGAATGCCTGGCGGTGGTGTGGGCCCTCAAGAAACTACAGCCCTACTTATATGGCCAACAATTTGCCTTGCTCACAGATCACAACCCTTTGGTGTGGCTAAACCGGGTGTCAGGGGACAACACTAGACTACTGAGATGGAGTTTGGCACTACAACCATTTGATTTCACCATCCAGTATCGCCCAGGGAAACAAAATGGTAACGCCGACGGGTTGTCCAGACAGACAGAACTCGAGAAATGATCTGTGAGCACTCCTCCGGACATCCCCAAGCAGATCCGTTGGGATCAGACTGTGTATGCCGGCTTATGGTCACGGGGGAGGTGTGTAACGGAACCCATCACTGTTTTACCCTGTTTTATGATTATTATGGTTAAAATATGATCCTACTATATGTATGTTGGTTGATGCTCTGCAGAATATTGTCTCAGACATTTGCAGCTACTTGGCATGGGAGATAATCCTGTTACAGCGACTCTGCATAAGATAAAGGAAGTCTATTGTATACAGTGTCTTCATTCTCAGATAAGAACAAAGAAGTGTAATTGAATCAATGTCTGATTGTATCAAAGTTGCCAGGGAGGTGTGACCCACCTATTGTTCTCTTTATGTGTATTGTGCGGCCAAATATGGGCATGTGTATTACCTGTGGCCAAAGAGATGTATATATATTTCTGTAAAGGTAAATAAAGTCAGTATTCATTTGACTCCCAAATTGTGTGTCGTCCAATATGAGAGGTCGAGGATGGTGAGACTGTAGTGCTTCTTGGATATTTTACCGTATACCAGCGGAGATATTGGACTGCGTGTTCCAGCTCCGTTACAAGAGCCATCCCAGGAATGATACGGATGTTAGTTGCAATACACCTCCTTGCTTCTGGTAGCTTTCAGACCACCCTGAGCATAGCCGGAGGAATGTCTCAGCCAAGCCTCTCGAATTGTCTGAGTGCATTCCTCCGTGCTATTGGTCGGAAAGCTGCCAGATACATCAGTTACCCTAACACTGCTGAAGGTGAAGTTCGATTTCTTTCAATTAGGAGGTATTCCCAATGTGCTTGGTGCTATTGACTGTACACACGTGGCACTGATACCTCCTAGAGAGCAAGAAGCGCTGTACAGAAATCGTAAGCATTATCATTCAATCAATGTCCAGGTTGTTTGCGATGCGAACATGCGCATACAAGGTGTGTATGCAGGCTTCCCGGGAAGTGCTCACGACGCCTATATCCTGCGTGCATCCGGAATATGTGACATATTTGAGTCCGGCAGATTTCCATCCGGATGGCTACTGGGTGAGTACACATTAGTAATGGCAGTCAACCATATCTTACTATGACTGGATACAATAACACATATGGTACATCATGTTTCCCTCTATTGCTATGATGTTCACATGTGCATTACGGAGTAATACTCCCAAAGCAAGAACATAATAGCTCATTGCTGGCCATAACCCTGTGTTAGCTTGGCCAAACAGTATGCAGTTCACAACAACATATGACATATATATATATATATCATTAGGTTTATGTTCTGATGCATTCCCTTGTATCCTGTGACATGGACATCTCTAGCCTTCATAACGTGTTGTTTGTTCTTGTACGGGCTATGTAAGTGAGATGTCTTCAGAATTCATCTGATAGAGGAGAATGAATAGTGTTTGGCAAACTTTTTCTTGCATAAATATATCCCTGAATAAACATGAATTAGCTTACCTTGAAGTTATCAAAATCTCCAAGGTCTTTTGGCATTTGCGTTTGATCGTGTACGCCCCTGGGAAATTCCACCTGAATTAGCATCACATTTACGTTCACAAGAATACACTATCACACTTCACCTCAGACCTCTGGCATGTGCTCGGTACAAGAACTGCAATAGTGACTTCCTGTGCTCTCTACCAGAAGGGTCGCAATATGTACCCTGTTGTATTTCCCTTGTATCTCCGCCTCATGTAAGCGTCCTGCGGGTGTGAACATCTGGATTTTACATTTGTGGAAATCACATTGTAATTGATCTGAAGCTTCATATAGAATACATTTGTTAATACACTACTAATTATCCTATCAGATGCATTCATGATCCATCTCCCTTACATATATCTTTAACTGTGTATTAGCCACAGGGATGTGTTGATAGGTCATGATGACGATATTTGGGCATATGCTTTGTCAAACATCACAACATCCTATTCATATCAACATCCTATTTTATTTCCACCAGGTGATGCAGGATATGGGTGTTTGCCGTGGTTGTTGACCCCTGTGAGCAATCCCCATACTCAGGCAGAGGTGCGGTATAATGCTGCGAATAAAACCTGCCGGAATGTAATTAAGCGTACCTTTTGTGTACTAAAGATGCGCTTCAGATGTGTACATTCCACTGGGGGTGCTCTACAATACAAGCCCCAGAAAGTTTGTCGCATCATCGTTGCCTGCTGCTGTCTGCACAATATAGCAGTACAGGCCAACTGTCTGGGGGAAATTGATGCGGCTCCACTACATGGGGAGGAAGAGCCTTTACTTCCCCCTGAAGTGGATAATCTGCAGGGGTCACAACAACGTGCCCGCCTAATTCGTGAGTACTTCACATGTAAGTACATACCCAATATGCATGGAACACAGTCTAATGTATCTGGATTATGCCTAACTCCCAAATCCACCTTTATCCATCGCCCTTGTCATACAGAATTCCAACCAGTCCACAGTAGAGGAGAGTTCCCTGACGTTGTCGATGTTTGTGCACTGGAACAAGCCACATGATCAGTTACAGGTAAGTAAGCACACATTCCCATACACATCTTAAGTACTGACGGTTATAAACATCAATGGCATAGATAATTTGAGTGGATTATATATCCCACTATGTCAATGTATATATGCCCCACGTTACATTGTTATCTAGTAATTTAGATTGAAAAAATACTTTAGTCCATCAGGTTCAACCTCTATATATCTATGATCTGCAATACGCAGATTTATTGTTAATTGATCCAGAGGAAGGCAAACAGAAAAAAAAAAGTGAAACTTTGCCAATTGTCTACACAGGGAAGAAAAATATAACATTCCTTCCTGACCCCAGATACTGGTGATCGTATTCATGCCTGGATCAATACTCCCTCTCTATTTATCCAGGAAAGCCCCTAATGCCTGTTTGGTTTTTTAATGTAAAAATATACCCAATCCCTTTTTAAAGTCACCTACAACCTCTACGGACCAGTATTGTTCACATTGTCTGATCCTGCCAAACCACATGAAATGGGATCAAAATGTCGTAGATAAATACCATACACACATACTTTGGAGATCAAGAACCAGTCACGATAACACAAAACCGAGTCCTCTGGTTATTTCCTCATGATTCGACTTTATTCAGTTTGATCCAATATGGATCACCAGCCAAACCCAACATGGTGGCTGCTGCTGACTGGCTGGAGACGTGACTACTACTGAAATATATCCAGACACAGCTTTTTAGACTTGTTTACATGAGACCATGCCGAAATCCAGATTTTTGCACCCTGTAGCAACATTGCATAACTCACTAACCGACAATGACTTCTTATTAATAAGAGATATCCAATACGAATAGAACACATACTTTGTCTAATTTGTGACTGTAATCCTAACATCATATTAACCTTACAGAGCTGCTGTCGTGTGTCAACTCTTCTTTCAACAACCTAGACATGGAAAAACATGACCAGCAACAGAACTGCTAAAATCAATGTGAACTACATAGTGAGTATTTGTGTAATAATATGGCCACGTATGCTGAAGGACACAAATAACACATCAATCACTTTATTAATACCGGCCTATCTCTTTCCAGAATACATCAGATAGGTAAGCAGTGATAACTAATGCTGATCCACAGCGCACGTGGCCTGGTGGAACAAATCACCTCGTGGATGAGCTTGGGACTGCATCCAAGGTAAAACACCACATTTGGCTCGCCAAAGATGCATTAATGTGTCATCTATGTGATATTCCTACATCATTAGCCAGATGAGTAGCTCGTTTCATATGTAGGGAAAGAACAGTGAAGACGTTTGTATGAAATGAGCAACATCGGTACAGTGGATCGAAAAAGTCTAAAGTCTACACACCCCTGTTAAAATGTCATGTTTCTGTGCTGTAAAAAAATGAGACAAAGATAAATCATTTCAGAACTTTTTCCACCTTTAATGTGACCTATAAACTGGACAATTTAATTGAAAAACAAACTGAAATCTGTTAGGTAGAGTGAAGAAAAAATCAAAAAATAAAATCACATGGTTGCATAAGTATGCACACCCCTAAACTAATACTTTTGTTGAAGCACCTTTTGATTTTATTACAGCACTCAGTCTTTTTGGGGATGAGTCTATCCGCATGGCACATTTTACTTGGCAAGATTTGCCCACTCTTCTTTGAAAAATCATTTCAAATCTGTCAGATTGCGAGGGCATCTCCTGTGCACAGCCCTCTTCAGATCACCCCACAGATTTTCAATTGGATTCAGGTCTGGGCTCTGGCTGGGCCATTCCAAAACTGTAATCTTCTTCTGGTGAAGCCACTCCTTTGTTGATTTGGATGTATGCTTTGGGTTGTTGTCATGCTGAAAGATGAAGTTCCTCTTCATGTTCAGCTTGCTAGCAGAAGCCTGAAGGTTTTGTGCCAATATTGAATGGTAGTTGGAACTGAAAAATAATTCCCTCTCTCTTATTTAATTGAAGGCCCCAGTTCCAGCTGAAGAAAAACAGCCCCAAAGCACGATGTTGCCACCACCACACTTCACTGTGGGTACTGTGTTCCTTTGGTGATGTGCAGTGTTGTTTTTGTGCCAAACATATCTTTTGGCATTATGGCCAAAAGGTTCAACCTTGGTTTCATCAGACCATAACCCCTTTTCCCACATGCTTTTGGGAGACTTCAGATGTGTTTTTTGCAAAATGCAGCCTGGCTTGGATGTTTTTCTTTGTAAGAAAAGGCTTTCGTCTTGCCACTCTACCCCATACGCCAGACATATGAAGAATACGGGGGATTGTTGTCACATGTACCACACAGCCAGTACTTGCCAGATATTCCTGCAGTTCCTTTAATGTTGCTGTAGGCCTCTTGGTAGCCTCCCCGACCAGTTTTCTTCTGGTCTTTTCATCAATTTTGGAGGGAGCTCCAGTTCTTGGTAATGTCACTGTTGTGCCATATTTTCTCCGCTTGATGATGACGGTCTTCACTGTGTTCCATGGTATATCTAATGCCTTGGAACTTCTTTTGTACCCTTCTCCTGACTGATACCTTTTAACAATGAGATCCCTCTGATGCTTTGGAAGCTCTCTGTGGACCATGGCTTTTGCTGTGGGTTGCGACTAAGAACATTTCAGGAAAGACTAACTAGAGCAGCTTAACTTAATTTGGGGTTAATCAGAGGCACTTTAAATGATGGCAGGTGTATGCTGACTGCTATTTAACATGATTTGGAATGTGATTGCATAATTCTGAACCCAGCTACACAGATTACTTCTCCCCATGAGCATATCTCCTTCTGTATTGTTGGGTTTGAATATTGAATGTTATCCTGATATATTTAATAATATAACTGATATTGCCTCATGTTGGATGATGCACTGTATATCCCCCCCCCTCAACTGATCATCTATACCAATGTCATCCCCCCTGCCTGCATTCTGGCCCCATGTCCCTCCTTCCATGTGTTACTGGAACTCTGTATCCTACCCACCTCCACCATGATACTGAGCAGGCCTGTGGTAATTTGTCACTGTGTGGCTTTTTGAACAATTAAACCGTTTTTTTTTCACTCAATGTTTGTGTAATCCTGGATATTTACCATGTAACAAGTAAATTACCCTGAAAGTCAGATGTGCTCAGCACCATCAGTTAGTGGTGTAACTATTCTGTTCAATCTGCATTTACATTACTACATAATCATGAATGTCGATTCATATCATTCAAGTTGAGCCCTTCAAGTCATTATATACAACCCTGCATGTCTATAGACATGATTTCAGAATTCACACCCCTCCGGCTTGCACCTACATGTATATTGGCAGGGTACAGATTAATGTAGCATATGTATCTCTGTAAACACACACAGATATATGTATTGAACAATGACACTTCATTCTATCTGTATTCTCTCAACTAGAAAGCATGATATGGTACAAACACACAGAAACAGTGATAACAGTATAACATAATCATACTTTATTTCATACACAGAGCACAAACAGAAATGGACAAGACTGTGCATTAATATCATGTGTGTGTTGTGAAGAGATCCTAGTATGGCAAGGGGCTGTGGAAAATCTGAGGACATCTGAAGAGGAAACAGACAACATCATGAGGGTAATGCATAGCATCTCCTAGGGTCACATGTGGTCAGGACCCCACAGTAACCAACAGCATATAACACGACATTTAATCAACATAACCATTAATGCGCATACAACAATACAACAACCATATGGTTGCCAGAATAAACAGACACTATAAAACAGGATCATGTGATACTAAGCGATTTCACACACAGTGTGTTCGCATACATTACTGATGATTGGTCAATAGATGATGTGAATCTGGAAAACAGAGGTAGGAGGTGTTAGAACAATCATAAGCTGTTATTAGAGTACATTGTTTTTGCTCTTGACACTACTATAAACCAACTAACATGAACATCATCTCCGAGCAGTAATAACCATATTTATTCTATCCTGTTCAGTCAGCCTTCCAGGAATATGCTTAAGATGTGGAATACGACAAGGCATGCTTCACTGTGAACACAATCCTTCAGCAAAATGTACTATCACTATCTATATGGAAAAGTTGTGCCATGCTGATATCACATCTCACTTCTAAATGGGTGGTACCAAGGCCAGACAGATTACACTGTTCACATTACCCCTAAACACATGCACATTGATCATGATGTCAAACCAAGAAAATTGCCACTTTGGTTTGGATGACATGAAAAAACTGAATCCAATTTCATAATTCTAACGAGATGGAATGCTACAAAAACTTATGTGGAATTGCTGGTTTGAATTAGCAGATAGTAATGGGACTGTGCAACTCTATAGCCGGGACACTGATCATTATAATGGAAGATCACACAGTCATGTTTCTTAGTGAAAAGATATGTAGTCATATATTGCATTTCAGAGCCATCTGCAGTGGTGAATAACCCTGATAGAATGCACGTTGTGAACTGGGTTGAGTGTTTACTCACATGATGGTATTGTACTGCTCGAAGATGAAGAAAATGTCTTCATAGTTGTGAGATTTGGCTATTAACACCTACAAAGACAAAAACAATGTATCATTCAGACCAATATTATGATTAAATACAGCATTTAAGCTCAAGGTCAATCCACATTGAACATCAATTGTTAAAATGTTAAACATAACCAGACATGTACACACTCTGTAGCCAATACTATGTCAACATCTATAACAATCAGTATTCTGTGAGGAGTGGTCAGGAGGCCTTCTCGGATGGTCCTAACACCTCCTACTCCGAGTTAGCGGGCCCCCACCGTCTGTGCCCGCGGCCCGTCTCCCTCTTCCACAACGTGGTGTGGGAGCAGGGGGTGCCACTACAGCAGGTGGCTGGGGTTCATGAGTGGGCGATGTCTGAGATGAGGAGGCAGACATCTCAGGTTGCGATTGTACAACCGAAGGCTGGAGAGGTATGGGCTGGAGTCGCAACAACGCGCGTCTCTCCCGGCTTGCGCGTTCCTCATATCTCTCCCTCCTTCGGTTGTGCCTCCTCATCTCAGCATATATAGCACGGGTGGTTGCCGAGATCACCCTGTTGCCAGCCAGGATGGCACTACTAACGGCCAACTGTCTTTCGCTGATTTCCAGCATTTGCCGTTCTCTCTGGCTTTGTGCCTGGTCCTCTTGCTGTATGTGCTCCATGATGTTACGTAATTGGCCAGAGAGCGGTGGCAGAGGGCCTGGAGGTGCTTGTCTTGCGGCTGGCGACTGGGCGGCTGGCGACTCCGGCGGCCGGCGACACTTCCTCCCGGGGCCGGGGCACTTCCTCCCGGGGCCCATGGTGGAGCCCAGGCTGAGGGCGGTGCCCAGGATGAGGGCGGTGCCCAGGATGAGGGCGGAGCCCAGTATGAGGGTGGAGCCCAGTATGAGGGCGGAGCCCAGTGTGAGGGCAGAGCCCAGGGTGAGGGCCGTGCCCAGGGTGAGGGCGGTGCCCCGGATGAGGGCGGTGCTCCGGATGAAGGCGGTGCCTTCGCATCCATCGCTCGTATCTCAGAGCACTTTGAATTTAATAGCGTCGGAAACGGTTTCAATTTTCAACTACGTAGGCCTTGCGTTTTCACCTATTATTTACGCAGCTCGAATTTAATAGGGCCCAAAGCATTTAGAACCTGTTGTTGAAACATTACATGACATTTTACCTAAACCAACAAAAGATATACCAAGAAAAGCCACGAAAAAAACAAAGCATTTAGAACCTGTTGTTGAAACATCACATGACATTTCACCTGATGAATTTGAAAGTCAAACTGATATATGCTTTGCAAATTGTCCTTTACTCAAGTCTTTAGCAGTAGAGGTTCATAGTTGTGGGGACATGACTACTCAATGCCAGTTTTGTGAGGCTTATTATTTTAAACAGGAGAGACCCATAGATGGCCAATTTATTAGTTGCCGTTAGTGATGTCCCAAACAGTTCGCCGGAGAACTATTCGCGGCCATTTTTTGCATGTTCGCGTCCGCCACGAACGTCGAACACATTCGCTTTTCGGTTTGCCCCCTATACTTTATCATTGAGGAAACTTTGAACATCATTTATTTTATTTTATTAAAAAAATTTGTGTAATTTATGCCTGCTTGCCTGTGTGTGTGACAGGCTAACACCTAACAGCTTATATTGTGCTTATTTTCACTACTCATACCTGGTGGTGTAACATACATTGAAAACAACCATTTTTTTCCTGTAATCTAATTTCAGTTGCCTGCCTGTGTCAGGCTCACATCTTATATTGTGCTCAGTGACATAAAACAACACTTTTTTGACTGTAATAGATTGAATAGCAATTGCCTGTCTACAGGCGTGTGTGTGAAACCTATTGCATCTACTCTGCCAACTTTTGCCAGTGCACAGTGACACTCATATCTGGTGGCACTTTAGATTGCACGAGCAGTGCCCCAAATTTGAAGTGGGAGGACCGACCAAGCATCTTTTTCCATCTCCGGCTTCCAAAAATCCATACCATATACAAGTCCCGGGATAGTGGACGTAACAGGGATTAAACCGATAGGAATAGTACTACTTAACAGTACACACCTTATAATAACGCAGACAGAGGCGACGCGTATAATCTTCCATGCTGTGCAGTGGAAGCCCCCAGACTCTGACCTGTGTATAATCTTCCATGCTGGGCAGTGGAAGCCCCCAGACTCTGACCTGTGTACAATCTTCCATGCTGGGCAGTGGAAGCCCCCAGACTCTGACCTGTGTATAATCTTCCAGGCTGGGCAGTGGAAGCCCCCAGACTCTGACCTGTGTATAATCTTCCATGCTGTGCAGTGGAAGCCCCCAGACTCTGACCTGTGTATAATCTTCCATGCTGGGCAGTGGAAGCCCCCAGACTCTGACCTGTGTATAATCTTCCAGGCTGGGCAGTGGAAGCCCCCAGACTCTGACCTGTGTATAATCTTCCATGCTGTGCAGTGGAAGCCCCCAGACTCTGACCTGTGTATAATCTTCCATGCTGGTCAGTGGAAGCCCCCAGAGTCTGGGAGTCTAAAGAAGAGGAGTCAGAGGAGGAAGGTGGCTTTGAGGAGGTGGAAGACCAAACAAAGCAGGCGTCCCAGGAGGCTTGTTGTCACCTTTCGGGGGCACCCTTGGTGGCTGGGTGAAGGAAGAGACCTTTAATGACATCAGTGAGGACAAGGAACGGGACATGGCTAGCTTGGTATCCAATCTTGTGCAAATGGGGAGTTTGCGGTTGTGCAAAGGGACTGTTTGCGGTTTTTTGCGGTGCATTAAACGGGGAGATTGGTCTGTTACTGTGAAGCGGGTGTAATCCTTACACTACCTGATCGATACAACATCATACCTGATGTTTTAAAGCATGTTATTCCAAACAATTTAGGAATGTTAGGTGATTAATGCCCTTTATGGCTTAAAACCAGACTCTGCATCAACTATGTAATTTTCCGTGGGAGTTTTGCCATGGATCCCCCTCCGGCATGCCACAGTCCAGGTGTTAGTCCCCTTGAAACAACTTTCCCATCACTATTGTGGCCAGAAAGAGTCCCTGTGGGTTTTGAAATTTGCCTGCCCATTGAAGTCTATGGCGGTTCGCCGGGTTCGCCCGTTCGCGAACATTTGATTGAGGTTCATGTCCGATGTTCGCGAACCGAAAATTTGATGTTCACTACATCACGAGTTGCTCTCAAAAAGGCAAGTTCAAATTTCCAGAAAGAAAAGAATTTCCAATGTATTTACAAAACATTATGACTGAACCTACTTTTCCAAACTACAAAAATTTTAAGACAAACATAAGATCCTACAATAGTGCCATATCCTTTGCATCTATGGGAGCAGCATTAGCTGCTAAAGTACCAGGACATGGTCCTTACTGTTTTGAAGTCCAAGGCCAAATTTATCATTGGACTTCACATTTACATCCAGAGGAAGGAGAGCAAAGAAAATTCGCTCATCTATATGTCCTAGATACAATGGAAGCTGTTGACCAACGTATGCAGCTAGAAGAAAAAAAAAAATGCTTACCCAGTGTTTTTATAGAGCTAAATAACATTTTGGACAATAACCCCTACAGTAAAGCTTTTAAAAAATTGGCAGAAGTAGAAAATGAACAACAACTTCATGCACAAAGACATCAATTATTAATGCCAAAGGTTAATATGGTGCTTAAAAGAGACAGACATACTGATAAAAGTCGTTATAACTTGCCAACATCAAATGAGGTTGCAATGGTGTTTCAAAAAGATGAAGGAGAACCACCATTTCAAAGAGACATTAGAATATATCCCAGAAATGAGGAGCAACCATTCATTAATATGAGTATCTTAAGTCCAAATTTAGATCCAATGACATATCCCATTTTTTTCCCACACGGAGAAGCAGGTTGGCAACCAAAATTAACACTTCCCAGTTACCCAAATGCTAAAGCCAGAATCCGAAATAATGTTTCTATGCTGGAATTTAAAGTAGCTCAAATTGCCATTCGAGATGAATTTAATCCAATTTGATGTGGTGGAAAACTAACACAACAATGGATTATTGATTCATATTTGCAAGTTGAGGCAAATAATTTAAACTTTATCAAATATCAACAAGATAAACTCCGTGTAGAACAATATTGTGGACTCATGGACTATGTTGCTGACGTGGCTACAAGCAGAGACATGACAGCTGGCAAAGCCATCATTTTACCATCTTCCTTTCAAGGATCTCCTCGAAATATGAGAGAAAGATACAATGATGCTATGGCTATTGTCACCAAATTTGGCAAACCCGATTTAATTCTTATATTTACATGTAATCCCCAATGGCCAGAAATTACACAAAATGTACTTCTTGGCCAAAGTGCTTCCGATAGAACAGATTTAGCAGCCAGAGTTTTTAAGATTAAATTAAATGAATTAATATGTGACATCACTATAAGTCACTTATTTGGCAAATGTCTTGCTTATGTATATACCATTGAATTTAAAAAAAGAGGCCTTCCACATGCTAATCTTCTGATAATACTTCAAGAAAAAGATAAATTAGATACTTCTGACAAAGTGGATGCAGTCATTGTTGCTGAACTACCAGATCCAGAACTATATGAGATTGTTACTCATCGCATGATTCATGGACCCTGTGGTGATCTTAATCCACAATCACCATGTATGGAAAATAATAAATGTTCCAAGATTTTCCAAAAGATTATAGAGACAAAACCTATGCCAATTGTGATGGCTATCCACTTTATAAAATAAGAGAAGAAGATAGTGCCAATATTCGTGGCAAAAAAGTTGACTATAGATATGTAGTACCCTGCAATACACATTTACTCATGAAGTATAACGCCCACATTAATGTAGAAGCCTGCACTTCCATCAAATCCATTAAATATGTATACAAATATATTTACAAAGGCTATGATGCAGCTACTGTAGTCGTCAAAAGTGCAGACAACCCTAAAAGTAGTGAGTTAGTACATGATGAACTTGCATCTCATGTAGATGCTCGCTATGTCAGTGCGCCAGAAGCTATATGGCGGCTTTTAAAATTTGAAATGCATGATAGATCACATGCAGTATATAGATTAGCAGTACATTTGCCACAAAGACATTTAGTGTATTTCCATGCTGGAAATTAAATGAATGCATTGGCCCAAAGTGAAGATCGTCCCACTACACTAACTGCATGGTTTGAATTAAATTCCACAGATTCACAAGCAACACAATTCTTATATTTTGAAATTCCATATCACTATGTTTTTGTGAATGGATTATGGAGACCGAGAAAAAGCAGAGGCAATAAAATAATCCCAAGAATTTACACAGTCAGTCCAGGAGACGTTGAACATTTTTGCTTACGGATATTACTTTTAAATGTTCCTGGAGCACAAAGTTTTGAACACTTAAGAACTGTTAATGACATAGTATATGAATCCTTCCAATTAGCTGCAAGACATAGAAACTTACTAGCTGATGATACAGAATGGGAAAGAGGTTTAGAAGAAGCAGCACAATGTCAAATGCCATGGCAGATGATAGAACAATTTGCATTTATTTGTATCTTCTCAAATGCTCCAAATGCATTAGCTTTGTGGGAGACTTTTAAAAGTAATATGGCTGAAGACTTTATGCGACGATACAATGAACCCATTGCACACTTAAAAGCGTTAATGGAAATCCAAGTAGTATTTTTAACTCATGGATTAAGTTGTGCAAGTTTTAATTTGCCTGATCCAGGTCTTATAGATGACATAAACTTTGAAGACTATGACATTCAATTACTAGTAGAAATAACAGCAGAAAGACTTGCGACTTTAAATACGTTAAAATTGCAAGCATTTAATGCCATTACAAATGCAATAGATGATGGCATGGTGACAGAGCGTTATTTCCATCTTGATGGACCTGGCGAATCAGGAAAAACGTATCTATATAATTTATTAATGAGTTCTGTACGAGCACAAGGTCAAATAGCACTGGCGTTCGCCACTACTGGAATTGCTGCACTTTTGTTAGAAGGTGGAAGAACTGTACATAGTGGCTTTAAACTGCCAGTGCCTATTTTAGAAACTTCTGTGTCAGATATTCGCATGACATCATTACAAGCAAAGAAATTGAAAAAATGTAAATTAATGATAATAGATGAGGCCACAATGATGTCATGCAATGCCCTCCAATGTATTGACCGTTTGCTTCGTGAAGTCATGGATAATACTTTTCCATTTGGTGGAAAGGTAATGTTGTTAGGTGGCGATTTTAGACAATCATTACCTGTCGTTGTACATGGAAATCGAACTGACATTATCGAAACCTGTATAAAGTCAAGCACACTATGGAAACATTTTACCCATCTTGAACTGCAAAAAAATATGATATCAGAAGGCCAAACTGATTTCAATGATTGGCTTATTAAAATTGGAGAAGGCAGAACAGAAAAAATACCACATTTACCAGACGAAACTGTAGAGATCCCACCTCATATGATTTGTCACCAAGATATTATATTGGCTATATTTGAAGGTAGCATAAATAACCAGGAATATTCAGAGCTTGACAACCAAGTCATACTAACATGTAAAAATAAGGATGCATTAATCCTCAATAATGACATCTTAAAAAAAATGAATGTACCACAAAGAAATTATCACAGTGCTGATTCTGTACTTGCTGATGACAATGAAAGTCAGGCTCACTTTTCTACTGAATTCATAAACTCACTAACTCCGTCTGGAATGCCACCACATATTTTGCAGCTAAAGAAAGGTGCAATTGTCATGTTACTGCAAAATATGAACCCCAAAAAAGGCCTATGCAATGGGATAAGATTAATTGTTCAATTAAAGGACCATTTTATAGATGCTGAAATTTTAACTGGTACCCATAAAGGAGAGAGAGTTTTCATATCAAGAATAGATTTAGCACCAAGTGAAAGTAGTCTCCCTTTTATACTTCAAAGAAGACAATTTCCCATTATTATGGCATTTGCCATGACCATTAATAAATCACAAGGACAAACGTTCAAATCTGTGGGTATTTACTTGCAAGAACCAGTATTTGCACATGGTCAATTGTACGTTGCGTTATCACTGTGCAAAAATCCACAGGCTATTAAAGATTACATTGAAAAGAATGAAAGTCAAGGTGATTTATTAGAAGATGGACGTATTTTTACTAAAAACATTGTCTACTATGAAGTACTATAACTTTTCATTAAAGAAATAAAACCCATGCAAAACAAATTTAAAAGCTTTGAAAAATGCAAAACAATAAACAATTCAGTCATAATTAATGGAAGTACTGTTTATGGATGATTAGCCTCACAAAACACTTGCCTTGCATTATTTTTACAAATTATGTTAAAATGTTAATTAACTATGTTACTGTTTCTAATGTTACAAGTTTCAAAACAATATTTTCAAGTTCATTACTTAGACTGATAAGAAAATTCAAGTTTAAAAAAATATACTTTCAAGTTCTTTACTTCAACATATTACAAAGTTCATGTTAAGAGCACAACCACGTTTTAAGTCACAATGTAAATATTGTCTGTTATGTTAACATTACTCCCTGGATTAATTTTTATCGCCAGTTCATGGGGTCAGGAAGGAATTAATTTAATTGGGTGCGTTTCAAGGAGGGTTTTTACTGTTTGCCTTCCTCTGGATTCAATGTACATTGAAGTTAACAATTCTTCCGATAGAAATTACATGTTAAAAAAACATTACCTCAAGTTTACAATACTGATTAGTTTAAAGTTCAACTGTATTTACATTCAACTGTTAATACTTTTAATACAAAATTATGTTAAAATCTTAATTCACTAT